>QLNU02014802.1:153722855-153740885 GCA_006491805.2 Dysdera silvatica | reverse complement strand
AAAAAAAAAAGAAAGCGTTAATGAGCAGAACTAATTGGTATGGGTTCGTAATTTTACGGCGCAAGGTCACGTTGCAAAGGTACCTACATTTTCCCCAGGGATTCCGAACCCTTGTTGCCATGGGAACCGGACATCGAACTATGATGGACAGGAACACGTCACGCGATCTGCGATACTATTGGGAGTGGAACCTGCAAGATCAGACTAGAGGTTCTAGAATACTGGGATTACAGATCCGCCTTCGGCGGCCACCCTTTCCAATCCACCCCCACCCCCCCATGCACACTTCAGTCAGCCCCTAGAAACGTAGGCCAATATAGCCGCCATTTTGTACACTTCCGGTTTTATAACACAACGTTTACTATTGGAAAATTAATAGTCTTTCGATAATCCGGACTTAATGGGACCACACCCCGTCCGGATTAAACGGAATAAGATTTAAAATGTCTGTAAAACAAGTTTTAGATGGGTAAAACTATTAAAATTGATGTTTTTATCATAAAAATGTCCTTTTCGGTCTTAATACTAGAACGTAGGCCTACCTTTTTAACCTACTAATTGGCTTAGGATCAAAAACATCGTAATGATTGAAATTCAAAGTTTACTGATTGTAGGATATTAAAGAAAACATGTAGGTTTTAAAATTGATGCACACTTTTTGACGATTTTTTTTCCGAATCCGTCCGGATTAACAAGATGTCCGAACTAGCGGGGTCAGGATTCGCGAGACACTGTAGTAATTCATTTTCTTCTTCTCACAGGATCTATTACAAATCCAAAGGTTCCACGTTTATTCCTCGAGTGACAACTCACAGCGGCACACCCACCCATTTTACCCTATTTTATTAAAAATAACGCACTTGTAAATCACTCAGCTGGCGCAGTATAGCCCAGATGCTCTTGCGCCATAAAAAATCCAAACAAACAAACAAATCACTCAGCTTCACCCACAACTTATCACACAACTTTACAATGGATGAGATTATGTGATATGAGGGCACCTAAATGCCTGATGCGCCAATTGTGTGTTTTTGGAGCCTTAAGAAAGACGAATATGTTATTATTACGTTGGGATTGGGAGCACCTTTATATGATCTAAGAGGGGTGAAGTGGACCTACAATTTCCCGAGGAAACCAAACTTCTTGAGGCCCAGGGGTCCAGCCACGGCCGCATCCCGGTTGGTTTCCATTTTGGTAATTTTGGGTGTTTTCACGTCTCCATATTCATTCTAAAATCCGAGTACAATTGTGGTTGTATTTTGTACTAATATCTTTCGAGATTCTCATCTAAAGCACTGTTTTCACGTTTGAAAACAGTGCTTTAGATGAGTGAATTTACTGTGTCAAGGTGTGGAAGCAATACGTCGATGATACGTTTGTTATCCTACCAAGGTCTTCAGTTGCTGATTTTCATCTCTATTTGAACAGCTTGAACCCTCATATTCAATTTACGTTAGAGGAAGAAGATAGAGGTTCATTACCCTTCTTAGATGTTCGGATAAATAGAGATGTGGATGGGCGACTGTTGACTACGGTGTTTAGGAAACCAACACATACTGATAGGTATCTTGACTTTCGTTCTCATCACCCGGCATCACACAAAGCATCTGTCATTAGAGCCTTGCACCGACGAGCCTTTACACATTGTTGTAATGATGACCTTCGCAATGTTGAATTACGACGCAACAAAAGCGTGTTGAAAAAGAACGGTTACCCGACTAAATTTATCGCTCGTAACCAATGTGGTGTTAGTGGTGGAAACAGGAATGTAGAGGATGAGACTAGGAAGACATCAGTGGTTTTGCCATATGTGGCGGGTGTCTCAGAAAAGCTGTCTCGAATTCTCAGTTGTGTGAATGTTAAGACCTACTACAAACCTGTCTACACCCTGCGTGATCTATTACTTAAAGTTAAGGATCGCGTCCCTGAGGAGGAAAAATCTGGTGCTATTTACCAAATACCGTGTGGAGACTGTGACAAGGTGTATGTTGGACAGACGGGAAGATCGATACGTCTACGAGGGAAGGAGCATATGCGTGCGGTAGCTAGGGGAGACGATTCAAACCAGTTGGCTGAACATGTCTTCAGGGAGGGTCACGAACCAGATTGGCATTCGATGAAAATATTACATCAGAATGTGACGAATCTGGGGAGTAGACTTTTTCTGGAATCATGGGAAACCTACGGTTTGAGGAGTCGTGCAATAAACATCGCAAAACCTCTACCAGAACCTTACAGGATTTTTGCAAAACCTCGAGTTGGGGGTGTTCATCTGACATCGTCGGGTGCGGGGGCTTTCCCGGCGAGGGTTTCCCCAGCTGGAAATGCTCCGCACCAAATGGCGTCAGATGGGGATTCCCAACATGCGGGTATATAAGCTTAGGACTTTCACGAACTCTTCATTCTGCCTTCACTTGACAAAGGGAGCAGTTGGCTCCCGAAACGTCGTGTTTTTAAACCTTACGCCAGTGTCGAAATAACTGTTTGTTATGGAATCTCCTGGTGAAACTCTGTATTGTTTCGTTATAATCAACAATTCCCCAACTGTTTTCCAGTTATTAAGCGTACTGCGTTCACTTCTCAGAACAATTTATTTATTTATTACAGAATCAAAATAAATTCAAATACGATTTAAAATTTGACATTCCGCTTTTACACGGGTCATGTGTGCTGGGAACTTGGGTCTTAGAGAGAAAAGAAAACACTCCCGGTACTCATTCTGGTTGTTTGGTTGTTTTTTGGTTTTACGGCTCAAAGACTACAGTGGTCATGCTGCGCCGGGACCTACAGTTTTCCGAGGAATCCGAACCTCTTAAGGCCTAGGGAACCAAACCCCGGACTACAGTGAGCAGTGCGATCTTTATGAGATCTCTGAGTAAGCGTTCTTTGCACTGCTGGGAGTCGAACCCGGATTAGCGGCGCACTAGGAGAACGCGTTACAACACTGCGCCACCGCAGGGCCATATACTCATTCTGAGTTAAAAAATGCTGATTTTCACCAACTTGGTTACGTGCAGTGCCGACGAGAGGGGGGGGCTGCAGCCCGGATGAAGTTAGTGCCACGGGGAACCAGAGGACTTGACAGTAAGAACCTATGCTGGGGCCTGCCCCCACAGCATAGGTTCCCGCTAATCGGAAGGCCAGAAAACTTGTTTAACGATTAAAAATATTTTGTATATTTTTAATGTACAGTTTTTTAATCATTCTTCATTAGCCTGTTTCGATTATTGGAAAAAAAAAGAAAAAAAGTAGCTTACGTTAGTTTCTTTTTTCAGCAGTGATCTTGTGAAACAATTACAAAAAAGAAAAGATCTATGCCACAGCCCGGGAAAGGGATCATGGAGGCCCGCGTTGGCTCTTGGTGCCCTTGATTATGGGTGGCATGTTTTCTTTACCTAAAATATACGTTCCAGTATGAACCATACAAAAGTACAGTGTTAAAAACTTGGTCATATTTGAAATTTACACAAACCGCGGTATCACGAATTAGTGTCAAGTACGTTTTGAAATCCGCACAGGGTCTTATTAGTTTAGCGTTTGGGAGGGTTGAAGAGGTTACACATGTACATACACAGTAGCGTAGCAATTTAAAAAATATTGGGGGGGAGGGCTCAATGAGCTTTAAAGACAATGTAATGCGGCTTTAGAGAAAATAACGTTTTTTCATAACCAATGGGGGGGGGGTGGAGGTTTGAGCCAGTGCGCCCCCATTTCCTACGCCACTAGCACACATACCCATGGTATTTCATCTGTTTGTTTATGTAAACAATAAACAACCACGCAATTATGTTGATTCACAAGAACAATGAAAACAATCTCTAGTAGCAATACAATACATCATTAAACCCTGTTATCAACAAAATTTGTTGGGTGGGAGGAAGTAAAGAAATGAGCAGCAGGAGACACAGACTTATCATGTAAATAAAATCAAACTTTATTCAGACGGATTCCAATTTTTTTTACATAATGTGATAATTATTTACAATTTATCAGATAGGTTAATCCGTCTTGACAGCAAAGGGTAAAGACTTTAGGGTCTGACAAAGCCCCCGCTGCCCAGGATTGGATATAATAAGCGGAAGTCATAAATACAATATACAAACTAAACATACAATAAATAAACTAAATACAATAAGATAAAAGACTTGGTTGTTTAGTAAAGTTATGGAAGGTATAAATAGAGAAAGATGTAGGAATATTATAATTCTCTATCCAATAGATGTCTGCGGATGAGTTTTTTATATTGAGCAAAGGAATAAATAGATTTAAGTGAGTTGGGAAGAAGATTCCACACCCTAGGGCCAAAGCAACAGATGTAGAAAAGTTCAAGTTTTGTTCATGAATACTCCGGTATCAGATCGTTAAGATTTCTTGTAAAGTGGATATGATCCGGAAAGCGCAGAGAAATGAGATCAGAATGAGTGCCATTTCGTATAATGTTAAACATGAAGATGGAAGTTTTGTACGCAAATAATTTTTCAATTAGTAATATATGATGATCGTAAGCTAGTTCAATAGTTCTAGAAGTATGAGTTTGATAATTTAGGAGGCAGGGGAATTTTTTATGCAGTCTGGTAAGTCTATTGAGATTAGACGTGGAAGTGTTTCCTCATATCAGAAGGCAATAGTAAAGAAAAGAAAAAAAAAATCATAGAATAGTGAAGTTCGAAAAGAAACGAGACCGGTAAGTAGTAGCTGACGTTTTGAATCAATCCAATATTTCTACTAATTATTTTACAGATATCCCATTTAAGAATTGAATTGAAGAATTACACCGAGGAAGTTTACATTTTGTGGGAATGGTATCATTGTATTATTTATGCTGAGATTAAAATGTTTAGGGTTTATATTTTTTTGTTGGTAAAAAGAAGGCGTTTAGTCTTTGAGGTATTGAGTATTAGACAGTTACTTTTAAAGAAGTTAGTAAAATTCTTGATATTATTATTATTAGCCAAAGAGATTATCGTGTTGATTTCGGTGCTTCTAAAGAAGATACTAGTGTCGTCAGCAAAACAGATAGGTATGTGAGGAGTTGGTAGATAGAAGGTATCATTAATGTAGAAGTTGAATAGTAGAGGCCCCAAGATCGATCCCTGTGGAACACCGCAGAGTGTATGACGCAATGCTGAGCGACAGCCACGTATGTGCACAAATAGTTTCTGAAACGGGCGTTGTTGAGAAGGCCAGGCACACCGGTCAATTCAAGTTTGAAAAGAAGTCTGTTGTGATTGATAGTATCGAAAGCTCTTGACAAATCGAAGAATACGCCAACAGCAGATTGTTTAGAATCTATAGCTGAATAAATAAAATTAGTGGCTGAAAGGAGAGCCTGCTCAGTGGATTTGCCTTTAATGAATCTAAACTGATTTTTATGAATTATTTTATGGGACGAGAAGTAAGCATGAAGTCTATTAAAGAGTAATTTCTCGAAAACTTTTGCAAAAATTGTCAGAACTGAAATTGGCCTATAGTTGGAAATGTCAGTTCTAGAACCTTTGATATATATGGGAGTAACGGCAGCAATTTTAAAATCATGCGGCAGGATTCTTGTAGAGAAAATTTGATTATAAATATGAAGGAGAGGAAGTTCGATGATAATTGAAACCTATTTTACAACAATGGAGTGAATCTGATCATGACATGGGCCTTTTTTGGGAGTAGTTTCAAAAAAAAACTTCTTCTCTTATTAGTGTTCCCTACTTAGGATTTGTTGTATTCTGAAAGAGAAATTGTATATAGTGAAATTATTTGCTTATTTAAAAAAAACTTAAATAAATGCCCAAGAAAGATTTTTCTCTGTTTAAGACGATTGTTTAGTTAAACTTTGTTTAAAAGATTAAGAAAATATTGTAACTAAACAAATTTCTTAAGCTATGAAAAAAGAAAAATTCAATGTTTCAATCTTACGATTTTTAACTATTCATTTTAGATACATTTTTATACAAAGAATACATATAACATATAACATTTTTCTTAAAGAATAATTGTTGGATGTTTTACCAGCGCCCACCAACGCTTAGAAAAACCAGCAGAAAAATTATTGTGGAAAGACTACAAAATATTATGGACATACCCCCCTTTAGTATTTTTAGAGTTTGTTGCAAAGGTGTCCATTTAAACGACCTAGTAAAGTTTGGCCACGCACGATGCAGAAAGCTTTTAGCCATTGTCATAACCCTTGGTATCTCTTAGTATGTTATCTGTAAAATTCTTTTTGTCCGAATTTAGTGTTATTATCAGCGATTATATACACAATCTTGTAAGTGGATGTTGAACATATAGAGAAACCACTCAGTTTTCACAACTATCTTTTTGAAGTTTACTTTTTGGTGATATGGTGTCTGAGCTTATACTTGACAATGATACAATGTATATAGATAAAGAATAATCAGATAACCGTTCAATTATTAGCAATCCACCCTCTAACATTTTCACAGATAGCTGATTTTGAAAACGGGCAGTCTAATGCCTAGATCGTTATTTTGTAAGCATAGTCTTAGATATCCCAGCCATTTAAAAAACTGACACATGGAGCCTTATATTTTTATCAACAGGGAGGGTTGTTTGTCAAAAGGGAGAGGTCTCCAGAAAACCATGTACTGAAAGATCTTTTACAATTTATGGATATAGATAAATAATCATCCGCTTTTTTTTATTTTTAGGACGCTACTTGTAAGAAATCGTCGTATCGTATTTTAAAACACACTGATGTTTCGGTTCGTTGAAAATCGGGAACAATCCTAAGACATCAATAACTAACATTTATATAACCTAAGAATATTTAAACATATATATATTAAATTTTTTAACTATTGAAATAAAAAATTGAAGATGATATAATTGTGAAATAACATAATGCTCTCTAGGATGTAATGTCTATGCGGCTAGACAGGAAAAATGGTTCTATTTGAGAACATTCTTGGAGATTCTACCGATGAATAGCTTTCTACTAACAAATTATACGGGTGATGTGACGAGTAAAATCGGGATGAATGCGAAATAATATCTTTTAAAAAATATTCACTGTTACATTGCAAAGTCCGTCTTTGAAAGAAAGGCTTGTTGTGGTGAGAATATTTTGCGAGACGCATATGGAATGCCATAATGCATAAATTGTAGGAATTTAGACGTTTATTCGTTTATTGAGAAGTAGAGGAACTTATCGCCGCTGCAAGAATGTATAAGAAATCAAAGGAAAGGAACATTTATACAGTAAAATAGATAATTTGTAAGTCTTATTGTGAATAGAAATGATGCATATGGGTAGGGTAGTCTTATTGGAATGGAAAAGATATGAATTAATTAACATTAAAATACATTACTAATTTCGATTAATTAGTAATTAATTAAAACTCATTAAAATACTCATACACTAGGGACATATGCCGAAAATCACTCCTTGGCTTCAGAAGCGAGGGACAAATGTACTTATTTTACTGAAATAAATTCAAACGTGATATAAAAATGCCTGGCGCCTTCTTTTTTTCCACCTATCTTTGTGAAAAAATAAAGATCAAATACCTAAAACAAACACCAAGTGGCAGTGTAACATGGAAATGTGATCACTTATAGAGACAATCGGGATACCAAGGATATCAACTAGCTGGGATAGAAAAGAACTCACCTGGTCAGAGATGGTAGAGATCCCCTACAGAAAGGGAAGATAACGAACCTGGGACAGGAGGCCAGAAAAGGCCTCGGGTGAGTCCCCAGGTGGGCCACATACTACTTCTGTGGATAAACAATTGGTCTCAAACCTATGGTCAAGAGAATTCCTCCCATAGAGATTGTATGGGCTACCTAAGATACATAAAGAAGGCGTTTCTTTGAGACCTATTTTTAGCGCCATTGATTCACCAACATACAACCTGGCAAAATTTCTTAGCAAACAACTTAGCACCTATGTCGGAAACTTGGATCACTATGTACATGATTCAGACCATTTGATTGAACTTTTAGACAATCTCATCCTTGCACCCACTGATTTGCTGGTCAGTTTTGATGTGGTTTCTCTTTTTACATAAGTACCCACTGCGGACACTATTGAAAGAAATGTTTCCCTCAGATTTAGTCCGTCTTTTGAACTTTGTCTCACTTCCAGCCATTTCATTTATGATAATAACTTTTATAAACTGACGGTGTGGCAATGGATTACCCACTTAGCTCGGTTATTGCAAACTTTTACATGGATTATTTTGAAGACAGAGCCCTTGCATTGGCGAAACACAAACCAAAAATATGGTATAGATATGTCGACACATGGGTAGTGTGGCCTCATGGTGAAGCGACATTACAAGAATTCTTACATCTTAACAGCATACATAACCTTCAGTTTACTATGGAGGTTGAAATGCAAAATAAAATTCCCTTCCTTGATGTTCTTGTTACTAGAAAGGATGATGGGTCTCTTACCACATCTGTTTATCATAAGCCAATCCATACCAATAGATATTTAAATGCTAGCTCCCATCATTACCCTGAGCAAAAACAATCCGTTTTAAACACCCTTGTACATCGTGCTTGTAAGGTTTGTGATGCTGATAACCTGAAGTCTGAGATCTTTTCTATCCAAAACATTTCTAATGAACGGTTACTCTAAAAGTGCTATCAATCAGGCCATGAGAAAACAAAATGGCACGGTTTTCACTACCTTGGCACCAGTAGTATATAATAAAACTGAATTTAAATTTGTGGCTTTTTTGCCCTATGTTAAAAATACTACAGACAAAATTGGACTTATTTTGGCCAAACAGGGTATCAGACCTGTCTTTCGTTCCACCAACAAACTCCGTTATATTTCAATAAATCCAAAACAATCCAGAGATCCCCTTAAAATATCCGATGTTTATAAAATTCCCTGTCCGTGCAGTAAAAGTTATATAGGACAAACTGGTCGTTCAATTTGTACTCCACTTCAGGAACCTGAACGCCATGTTCGCTTGCAACAACCTAACAAGTCAGCGGTCGCTCAACACGCCATTGATTATAAACATCAAATTCTTTTTCACGACACTTCGGTTATCGCAAAAACTAGATCATTGTGGCCATGCTTATATATGGAAGTCTTGGCCATTAAAAACTGTCCTAATAATTTCCATGGAGAAGACCCCATTAACGTTGCATCAATTTGGAATTCTTGCCTAAAAACTTACAAAATATCCGGGCTGTTTCCAGGCAATCTACATTCACCACCCTAAGGGCCAATGAGCGACGACCTTCATCCAACAACTAATGAATCAGCCAATCAGGGGATAGCCAGGGAAATACTATATCTCATATTTTTTTTACTCACTCATTTTCTGCCGAGCAACCAAGCGAAAGTCTTGCATTTTGCAGAGGGAAACTTGGCCGGCAATTACTTCTGAGGATGCTCCGCATAGCACTGAGTGAAACGTTAAGTGTTTTTAATAAACAGACGTTGCGGAATAACCCGCAAAGCTCTATGATGTATAATACAGTGGTTGCCGATTCACCACTCAAGTATAAGAGCTTTACCAGAAAGCTTGATCTGGTAACAATAACAGTCTCCAATTATGCAGTACTGCCGGAATCGAATAAAAATTCCACATGCATTGAGGTCTTTTATTGTAAATGTGATTTGCATACTTCTGCTTAATATCTTGTGTGTCAACACTATCCACAGTTGACTTTTTGAATCTTTTTTTTTTGGCTACTAAAAAAAGATTTTTTTTAGAAACCCCTTTTGTGAAAACTATCCTTCATTACTATTTCTTCCATTTTTATGACTTTTGGAAGATTTTATAAACTTTTGGTGCAACAGGTATTTGTTTTTCATGTTCATGTAGTCATAAATGATAGCCCTTTAGATTTTCCTAAATCTTTAGCTTACGGGTGAGACAGGGTATATTCCAGCAGATTTACCTCCAAATAGAACTGGGCTGGGATAAGCCCTACCCCAGAACCCCCCCCCCTCTTGTGTCCTTCCCAAATCAATGGTCAATTTAGTAGTACAAATGGCTTGATCGCGGGTGGTAAAACTGGTTATGAAATAAAGGCCTATTGTAAAAATAGGAATTGCCCGTCCCTTCCTCTTCTTCTTCACCCCTTTGTATGAAAATTAACAATCTGCTATTAGATTATCAGCAGGTTTATTATCTTTCACTAACGTACAATACATGCCTACTAACGTTATTTGACGTTGTTTATTTGTGTGCAGCTGCACCTCCCTCCTAATCCCATGTAGCTACGCTTTCACGTGTAACATATATTTATATGGGGGTAAAAGAAGAAGCAATACTTCCCTGTACGGAACAACAAATTTCTGTTTTTCAGCCCTGTATGCTGAAGGTTAAATATTTATAAAGAGGTTCTGCGGCTAAGCATATGCTAAGGAAAGGGTTTCATGGGGTATAAGTATAATGGTTAAAAATAAATATAAAAAGTTTGAGAACCACTGCTGTTGGGTATTGCAGGCTAGCTGTTACACAAATTTTCAGTTCAGTTTTACAATAAAAAAAAAAGTGTGGTCAAAAATTTTTACATTGAGGAAAATGTGAATGTGTTCATTTTTAGCGCCAATGTAAATACCATTTTATACAAAAGACATAATTGTGTTTTACAGCACGGGCAGCTAAGATCATATTCAGGGGTGATTGTAAGGCCAGACCAGATTTCTTGAACATACCAGAAAATTTCCTGAAAAGTTACATAACATTTTTGCTAAAGACACTGATTTCCAAAAATCACAGAAAACACAACGAAAATTTTGTAATTTTTAAAAAGAAATCCCGGAAGAGGCAAGTTGAAATTCCAGGAAATCCTGGAACATAATCACCCCTGCATATTGCTGCCAAGTTTTTTTAGGAACCAAACCCCTACGGCAAGAAATTGCATGCATTTTATGTTACCGTTGGAACAAGACCGTAACCAGGATTTCATTTTCGGGGGGGGGGGTCCAAAATTTTTATAGCATATATAAATACAATCACAACACGCGAAGGTCATAGCCAAGTCCCATTAAAAATGTAATTTCGGAGGACCCGTTCCTAAGATATCCCTCTGAATATGGGCATGCGTTGGAACTTCACCTTGGTTAATGGTATGAAAATAAACACTACCGTGTAAGGCTTACATAGGGTCAATCAAAGATTCGTATAAACTTTATAAATTTATAAAAAAAAGAGAAAAAAAGCATCGCACTAAAGTATGGTTCACATGATAGACATAATCCGGATGTGTGAATTCTTTAAAAAAAAAAAAAATTAGTTCAAAGGTCACTGATAGGTGGTACTAACCTATCCACTAGAAATATACAAAGAAAATTGTTATAAAAGAGTCAAGTGCTGGGTGGGTTCTTTATTCGTTTCACTAATAAACTCCGTGTAAAGAACAAGTTTCTGCAAAAGTGTTAACTTTGCTAAAACAAGCTTTGCCAGTGAAATTGTATTGCATAGTAGTCATTTTATTGTTTTCAAATGCCTGAAGTGACCCTTATAGCTGACCTTTGAACTAAATTCTTTTATTGTGTTAAGAAAAACACCCACACCCAGATAATATTTCTCTTGCAAATCATGCTTCAGTTCCCATGACTTTTCAAGGGGGGGTATCAATTTTTTAAGTTTATATGGATTTTTGGTTAACCCTGTACATAATGATATAAATTATTATTATTATAATAAATGCATGATATAAATTAATGAAACATAGCCCAATCGTTTCAGACAGCATTCTTTATTCCATCTATACAGAGTACAAACACTTTTGAATTTTTTTGTTGATTGTACAAGAAACTACAAACAATCTTAAAGAACACAATGACTCAAAAAAAGAAAAAGAAAGAAATATAGAAACAAGGAAGAAGCAATGGTGCGACAAATGGATTTTCGAATGAGTACTATCCCGTGTCCCATAAAAATCTATACACAAACTAGATACTGATTATTCTGCACTCATCAAAATACCGTGTCATAATTCTAAAACACATACTCAAACAAAAAACATACAATTTTAAAAATATTACGAAAGCCATAGCTTTGTAGTTTAGCAGAGAAGAACACCTGACTCAATTTCTTCGTTTATAAAATGACAACAAATGTTACGAGAGAAAAAAATATAATAATATATATAAATATACGATAATCCGTCATTTCACAAATTTTGATTAATAGAGCAAATAGCAAACGTGAAATTAACGATAATTATATACAAGCAAGCATGCAAATTAATTTACGAATCAAGGCAAAATATTTTATGGAATATATATTAATCATGTTCGGGGGAAAAAATTTAACATTCCTAATCTAAGTAGTTTTTAGAAAAAATATTTCGCTCTTTTACTTACTCGGAATGGATCTTAGGACACTTAAAAGTTAAACACCTGCATACAAAAATGAATATGAGGGGGTGTGGGAGGGCAGCATTTGAGAAACTGAATTACAGGAATAAAAAATAGTACTTGACAAAGAAAATATACTTGAAAAGCTCATTGAGCGGGGGGAAGGTGCAGGAGAATAAAATAAATTTACACGAAAACATATCAAAGAAAATTTACTCAATAAAGATAACACCACAATTTACTTGGAGAAAAGGTCATAATGGAAACTGACTTAAGAAAAGAAATTTACTTGACAATGGCAACAAAGGAAATTTACTTTAAAAACTGAGTCATGAAGGAGGGAGGTTCAATCAAATTGGAGTGGGACTACATAATCACGAAACATTAATATTACATGATGGTGATGATATGAAAAGAACATAAAATAATTTAGTTAGGGTGCAGAAGGGGTGGGGGTGGTGGTGGATTTAATAAAAGACTACAAAATTTATTCAGATAAATGAAATGCGAGACTTTGATTTGATGATTTTAATAAGCCACAATTAATATAAATTAAGTGCACATTCTGCGTTACTGAATGAGAACTTATGAAAAACTTTTCAGTTACAAGTACAATTAACAAGTGTTGACCAAGGGATTTTTAGCTTGGGAGCTAAAAATACACAGTTCCAAAAAGGCAAGTGATGGTGTGTAATTTGTACAATAGTTCTGCGCCGTCCGTTAAAAGTTATTCCAGGAATCTACAATCTGATCTCCGATTCTAAAAGCATCAGCATGCGGAAGCAGCAGCAGATTCCATACTTACACACATAACAGTTTCATTGTTGGTATGCGCGAAGATAAATGTTGAAACACTGGTAGATATTTATTTACAGAGGGTAAAATTACAATTGTGATGGCAGAACCAGTGATAGAGCAATTTTTAAATATGTATATATGTACTGTATATAACAAGGTTTAAAGCAATGCCTAGTACTTCCGAGTGCTAAGGTAGAATTAAAATAAAGACAGAAAAAGGGTAGTTGTCTTCGTAGTCTGGAAAAGGCAAGTACAAATGAGGAAAGTTAAAATAATCTATGTATTCATAAAAAGGTTGAAGAAACTAGCTTGGGGAAAATGGGTTTCGATGAGGTGTTGCTGCATGTTAAGTACCAAAACTTCTTTTAGAAAATGAAGGGTGCAGCAATTTGGATAAACAGATTCATGCTGACATGTTATTTCCTACCAAGGGACGTTTTGCACAGAAATGCCCTTTCTTTTATGGGACTTTTGTGGACAAAGGTTCAGACATGCCTGCCCTCTTTTGCGAAGAGCTTCTGTAGGGGCAAAGGCCCAGAATTTTCATTCCCCAATAAGTTCACATAAAAGATTTGGTAAATCGGGATGCAAGTCCAATAATGAATGACCATTCTTTATCGTTAATCAAAAAGTGGAAGAAATGCACTAGCTAATTATAAGGTAGCTAAAGTTGCACGGGAGGAGTATCTGGTAGAGGTATTGTGGTTCTAAGAAAGGAACTGAATGACGTTGCAAACACTGAACGAACAATGGATGCAGACGAGAGGCAGAGAAATCACGAAACAGCATCAAACAAATAAAACCCACAAAGGTAGGAACAACGGACTGATACCACAAATATGGGATCGAGAAAAAAAAATAATCAGCTGAAAAGATGCAGGTGAACGATTTAGCAGTTCCGACGATGTCAGGCAATCATGTCTCCGAGCATGGATGCAGCATACATTTGGTAGTTGAATTGGCATACGACGGACAAGAAGCAATGCCAATCAAGCTGAAAAGCAACTTTTTCTTTCCAATAAAAGTTGAAGCGAACAAAAAATCACAGTTTTATCAATTGATCAGTGAGAATGTCCGAAGGTGCCGCTGAATGCAAACATTTTGCATCTAAAAATGAGGGGGAAGGGGCGGGTCGAGGAAAGAAGGGCTCAGACCGTAGCAGTTCGAACGCTCTGGCTTTCTTTTGAGTTCGAAGGGGAAGTATGCAATAGCACGGCTTCTTGCTCGGGACTGCAGGTTACGGTGAGTCATTTTTGGCGACTTGGCTTCTTTTTCTTTCTTTTAAAGAAGCAACAACATCTGAAAAAAAAAATTGTGTTTAGAAAAACAGGATGCATTGTCATAGGCATATATTAAAACTGCTATATTAAAAATATCCTTCCACACACACATACAAATTTCAAGTTACCGAGATGTACATGTTTTTCTGTTCCAACAATAGAATTATATTTGGCAGGACAAGGACGGCTAAAGTCATGCTGCACTGGGACGAACCTGTTGTCTATGACAGTGATTCTCAATAAGAGATATATAGCCTCCTAGTGCACCAAAGGAGATGTTAAGGGAGCCACAAGCAATTGACTTAAAAAATAAAATTACTGTTAATAAAAAAGGTAATATCAAGGTAATATTAAATTATTTAAAAATGGGATATTGATTGCTTCATTAGTTTTGGAGAAAATACAAAACGCCTCAAAGGAATCTCCCATGTGGGAAATTTTTTTACAAATACACACCATCACCAACATGCCGATGTCTTTCATCGACCTAAATAAGTTTCTAACCATGAAATGGTAACACTGATTTCATGTCTTCCATGTGCAATGATAACAATTTCTTCCATGTGCACTGGCAACACTGACTGTTGGCGAGCAGAAATTGCATATGTTGAAGAATAAAGCACATGCTATTGTATATCTGGTTATGAAAGCCATAAAATCGAACAAACTCAAATGCACTTCAAAGAGTTCTTCACCTGGCTATCAAAAGCTTGTAACCGTCTTGGTAATGTAAGGAGAGGTAATCTTCGATTGGCTCTAACAAAATTGCAGCCAGATATAAACTTGTATGAATATCATTAAATTACGGGAGAATATTATAATATTTGATTATGAAATACTTTTGCTATTAATATTTCTTGCATAATAAAGTGCTGACAAAATACATTGATTTGAAATAATATATTTATTAATATTAAAAAATGCATCAGGGAGGCCACGGTTGTGAATGAAGCTCAAAGCAGGAGCCACAACTCACACATTCCCTGTTAACATACGTGTTTCACGCAATGGGGGTTACAACCCCCCATCAACACCCCCCTGCATAAACCAATAGTCTAGGGAACCAATTTCCGTATTACGGTGAGTAAACAATCAACATGCATGCATTCCGTATTAAAAGAACTGCACATGGGTTAATAATACGTTAGATGAAATCATTACTACTATGACACTGCAGAGCCACAAGAGAATTGTCTCACATTTTTGCAAATTTTTACCTAGCCCTGAAGGGCATTGCACAGAAAAAATTTCAATTTCCAGCTGTGAATTTTCGATTTTATGATTATTTTGAAAGGGCGGGGGGGAATCAGTATGAGTTTGTGAAATTTAAGTCCACTGTAGTACATTGTATTTTCAATTGTCAATACAAAATTTGCATTTATTGAGGGGTCAGAAAGGGACTTACTTAGTTTCCGACACAACTTCCACTTCAGCTGGGTTTGCAATTGGAGTACCAGAGTGGGCAGTCGCAGGGTTATCCGGAGCCAGCTCACTATAGGTTGAACTCACGACTTGGACGGAATCATGGAGGTTGTTTGGAGCCAGATTGCTTCCAAGAACGTTGACTTCAGGCGGTTTCGAATGATCAACTATTAGCACAGAGCCAAACTGTCTTGGCCTTTTATTCTAGAAGTGGAGGAAATAAAATTTTACACTTGTAAAAAAAGCCAACACTTGCACGTTTCCTGTAGATTAAATGTTCAAAATCACAGAGTGTAAAAAATAAACTTCATTTCACTTACATTAAAAGCATTTTAATCATTAGTTTTAGCTCTATCAGTTCATAAAAAAACCTTGAATATTTCTTAAACCTATAAAGACTACTGACTAAGTCTCAGATTATGGTTCATCTGAAAACTTTTAAACTTATTAACACTAGAATCGCAGGATCGGTTAATTTGACTCCAATCTATTTTCGTTTCCTTTTTTCCTCAAACATTTACAAGCAGAAGCAAATACAAATTCTTGGTATTTCATAATATTAGGCAAATAAGGCTTATAAAAATATCGGTCGTTAGACATTTATTAGTTTCATGTTTTTAGCATACCTAAAACCATATAAACAATGTAAATACTTTTTTCATACCTAAAACCATGGGTCATTGCGACCCGAAGACCACCATTAATACATAAAGTAGGGCACAACGTTTTCTGGAAGTAGAAATACATGTTTCTTTCTCTTTTCCGGAAATAATGGGGTGAACAAAACACCATCTTCAAAGTCGCAGAGTTGACTAAATCTGTTTCTGATAAAATAAGGCCTTGCAGGGGGGGGGGGTTTGAACGTTTTTCCTTTGTAGAGACAGAACATAGGATTGCAATCCTAGCAAACAAGTGCAGATAAAGCTTGCTTTCTAAACAACACGTGACGAAAACATAGCCATCCACTTACCATTAGTGAAGCTTTATAATACTTGCAACAGTTGTCGAAAAATAGTATGAATACAGCAGTGGTGAAGAGTTTGTTTTTAGTGATGATGAACATGTGCCTTCAAGTAAGGGATCAATAAGGATCTTCAGAAAATGATGATCATGTACCTAATTTTTGGGAATTTCCTGTGCCATGTGGTAGTAATGAAAATGTTTATTCTGACCCTGAATACAGATTGCGAAAGAAACGAAGCCTCAGTAAATGAAAGCAAAAAGTAACACTTTAGTCGCAAGGGTGCGATATATAAAAAGAAGTTGTTCCAACTGGGTATAGTCAAGGTTCGTACACATTTCCTTGCAGGAAACTTAAGGACTTTTTAAGGACCTTTGAAGACCAGAAATGAAAAAAATTGAAGACCTATTACCAATCAGGAATCAAATGAATCATATAAACTCCTTTAAGAATAAAATAAAGTTATATTAATAATAAGAATAAAATAAGTTTAATTAGTGTGTATTACATGATTAAACATAATCTCAGAAATAACAATTATCATACTAATGAAACAAGGAGAGTTGAGAATAAAAAGCAATTCCCTAAAATTGATCAAGCAGTTATCTTTAAATGAAATAATATAAATCAAAATGAGGTTGATAATTAAAGTTTATGGGTTTTGGATTTATATTAAATTTCAATTCAATATACACTAATTATAATTAAAACTTAATGCGATCAACGGAATTAAACGTTGCACACAGCAAAATCCCAGCTGTAGAACTTAAGATGTACCGGTTTTTAAAAACATTGGGCCAAATTCTGTAAAGGTGCACTAGGTACTCTTTTTTTAGTTCCTCCTGTTCAAGGTACCATGGTTGATCACAAAGACGACATCTTCAAAACCATGTAAAAACAAAAAGTTCCAAAAAATACCATTAGGTCACCAAATCGAATCCGTCTTAACTGGTGAAAAAGATTGTTGGCACAAACCATGGGACTCCGGTTTCAGAATTTCAGAAAACAGATTAAAAAACAAAAAAAAAAAGATGAGATGTCGCTAGGGGATGCTCTCACCTTTTTTTCTTTCCTCCTATACAAGAATTCTGACTTCATCTCTAGCGGACCACTATATCAACCGTGAACTCATGTTTGTTGAGTTTTATGGCACAAGGACAGCAAGAGTTTTGCTACGTCGAGATCTACAGCTTTTCAAGGAATTTCCAACCTCTTAAGACCTAGGAAACTAACCCCCAACTGCAGCTAGCAGTTTGATGGTAAACAACTTTTTT
>QLNU02014802.1:153704347-153721855 GCA_006491805.2 Dysdera silvatica | reverse complement strand
CCCCCCCCAACACTCCAAAAAAATTTATATATATATTCTCGAAATGTTATTTTAAATAATTTTCATGCTTTTCTGCTGTTATTAACATAGCCAATGGTTTGGTGCATATTACAATTAATGTACCCTTTGATATGGAATATTATGAATTTGGATCCCCTTCACTCATAAATCAACAATTATGCCACAAATTTGGTGATTAGTAAATAATTTGTACACCCTAGGATATTGTGTACACTTATTACATTTGGCTGATCACTTACTCATTGGTGAAAGTGTCTTTCAGTGTAAAAGTGCTTGAAGCATGGGGACACTTCACACCAGACACATTTCATAAAAAGCTTGGTTTCACATTTGTTACAAATTGTATTAGTGTGAAACATACCTGACAACGATGTACACAGATTAATCAGGGCTCACTAGAGCCAGCAAAATTTTGACACTGGTCGTAATATACGAAATACAAAGGAAGGTAAAAACATATAATTACCTTCTTTTGTATTTTGTATATTCTGACCAGTGTCAAAAATTTGACTAGTTATGAAACATACCTGTTGCACAGATCGTAAGGTGGGGATTTCAATTTGTATTAATGCCTTTTAGAAAACATACCAGTGCATGTCTTCAAATGCAGGGGTGGAAATTTGGCTGTAAACCAAGTGATGCAATTTCAGGATAGCTTCTCTTGTAGCCACACCCTCTTCACCACATATGAGCCGTTGAGTTTTCGAATACTCGGTCATACATTTGACTTCAAATCTGTAGTCATGAAAATTTTGAACATAGAGGGGCTGGAGAAAATTCGTTGTACCCAAAGGTATAATCGTAACTTCTACATCCCCCTCCCACCAATTTTCTGTGAACTTCGGGATCTACATACCCTGCCCACTTATCCAAAATCAGTAGGGCCTTTTCTTCATCTATCGAATTTTTTAGAGTTTGGAAGCACAATTTAGACAACTTTTGTTATTGTTTTCCCTGAAGTGGAGCAGGTTATTAAATGCGTTTGGAAATATTGTAGCAGCTCTTCTAGACGTTTTCTCACTTGGGGAACAAACTTGGCTTGAGGTTCCTGTGTCACAACAACACAGGTCCAACCACATTTCCCATCACACTTATGGTCAATTGAATTATATATGATTGGGTGGAATTGTATATGATTGCAGAACAGTGGCATCCATGTCCTGTACCCTCTTAAAATCTAGTGTTCTTTTTGATACGGACTCATACTCGTACCTGCTCTGATCAGTGTTTGGAATAACACATTTGCAGTCGATACACATAGCAAAATCTTACGAAATACAATAACATTTCAAGGATTTTTTTTGTTTGTTAGTGGAATGATTGTATGATGGATGGATTGTACGAATCACCTTGTAGCTCCTGAGTGGTTAAATTTGGACAGGTAGTTCCCTTTTTTTTTTTTAATTATTTCTCATGACGAGACTTATCCAATGGTGTCAGTTTTACCAAAATCTGAGCATTGTACTTCACATGGTTCCCTTGTATGTGGCTGTTACGGGGAAGGGGAGATTGACAAATTTTCTTAGAATTGTCAGTTATGTTTTATAAATTGTTTGCAGAAGCCCTGTAGGGTCATCACAGTATCTTGGGATTCCACACAAAAGATGCTGAGAAATGTTACTTCACGAAATTAAATCGCTTGCAAACTATGAATCTGCAGGTAAAAAACAAAGCGCTGGGTGCCCATTCAAACCACACCAGAGTTATTTATGATACGGCTGATTACAATATTATGTTTGTATCTGTATGCTTTGAAAGTGAACTAAATCAAGATCTGTAACTTTGCATTTGCATACAGTGAAATCTGCCTATTATATCCTAGAAACAGGGAAAAAATATCATTATAGACAAGGATGAACCTAGTAAACATGTTATATCCATTGGGAGTGTGGTAAATATTATTAATAGGTAGTATTCACTACGTACAGATTTAACTGTATAATCCACTACCCGTAACATGCATAAAAACTCTTACTTTTCTTACGCTCAATGGATATGCGAAAATTTAAAATCGTGGTTTCAAGGAATGAGAAAAATATATTTTGATTTATGAAGGATTTCTGTAAAGGTTGACGGATTTAGATTCACTTGCGGTTTGTTGAACAAGGACAGAAGAGACCATACTGCACCATAGCCTCATCTTTCGAGGTAATTCAAACCCACTGCCCAAGGAATCGAAGTATGGAATATAGATCGGTGGAAAATATGGCCAACTTTCTGTACCTGTATGATTCCAAGACTGGGATTTTCTACAGGACAGATGCACCAACAACACCTCTGTATGACTTTCATATAAGTGAATAATTACTCTATACAAATTTAGAACATTTTCCCTTAATTTCATGAAAAAACGAAAAGTGTACAGCTCATTAAAAAAATAAATAAATAAATAACTTCCTGCAAGGACATTTTTATGCAAAAATTTTAAACGAAACATATTCTGTAAGAATATCTGCATAAATCTCCTGCATAGATCTACACTTTGTACCAATTAATTGCAAAGTATACAAACTTAGAATTTTGTGTGGAATGTAAGTATTTAAAAAACTTCATACAAGTTGACAATCATGTATAAAGAAAATGTCTTATATTTGTCCAAGACATTACACTTTCCAATATAATTCAGAAAAGTTAAATGTAATATTTAATTACATATCCATATTTAAATATTGGAATACAGTAAGTAGTTTGCAATGTGTAGTGAAAAATAGAATATAATTACACTAGTAATATTTTTCACTAGAGCTCAAAATAATTTCACTATTCGTGAGTAGTGCAGAATACAAATAGTCTCACAAATTCCTTAATATCAAGAAAAAGAAAAGCAAGCCTGTATTCCTTCAGACTTCAAGAGAGATTCATGCATATTAGCTTTGCTCATGCAAGAAACTGGATAGCACACTGATTTGAATCCATCAGAAATGCGAAAATGCATGTAGCTTTTAGCTATTTTCAAGCTGTAACACTGAGCGAAAGAGTTTAAAAGAGTCTAAGGGACCAATTAGAGAGATAAAGAGACATGCAAAAGAGACCAACTCACCCGAGAATCTGCCGTGACATGCCTTTCCCTGTTAGGAGACACAACCACCTCCTGAGCAGTCTGGACTGAACCTACAGGGGTAGACTAAGTAAAAGAGGACAAGTGAGTCCAAATCATGCTTCGAACATGTTAAAAATGCTCACAAAAGCAGCCTTAAAAATTATTTTTAACAAACTCACGAGCAGGAAACATTAACTCAAGATATAAAAATGGCACGGACAGACACACAATAAGCACAAACAAGTATCTGGCAGATGTTGGTAATAAACAGTGAAGGAAATTGGAGGATCGACTTACTACGGAAAAATGAACATATTTTGGACAGTGTAACAAAAATGGTAGAAATTCTACAGAACTTGGAAGGAAAAACACTATGGGTGGTTATATACACATTACAGTATACAACATATTGCACAAAGTTAACAATTAGATTATTGCGCTCGTAAATTGCATCTTTATGCTCTTCGAAAGCTATAATTTTGGGCAAAATAAAATAAAAATTGAGATTATTGCATATAGTCACAGAGATACCATCAGAAAGAAAACACTATCAATTTAAACGTAACTAATCCTTGATAACACTAGGCTGTGCTAGTAATATTATTAGTTTGAATTAAAATCCTTTATAACCAAAATCTAACGAAGATATTAAATTTAAATCTTCAATTTATTAATTTCAAACATCGTAACATTTAAGGAGATCAAGAACTGGGTGGTATCTATTCAATCACTATACAATGACCATTTTTTTGACAGTTCTGTGTTATTTGTTTCAGCTAAGACTACCTGATCTCTCCCAAAAGCATGTAAGTGAATTCCATTTCCTCGGACACCGTTCATGTTACCTAAGCTAAGACCAACTGTTTATCCTGATTTAAGAACTACATCATTTACGAACATCACCCCACAACAGTAACTAAACTTATAATAATAATTTTGAAAATGAAGCATTTGATTGGTTCTTTTAGCTGTATCTCAGAATAACAAATTTAGGCTTTATGGAAAGGTGACTGCAAAAATTACGCAGTTCCAACTTCAGACAACTAATTGTCATCACTACTGTAAACTGAATTAACGATGAGACAAGGAACCTTGACACATCTACAAATTTTCATGCTTTATCTGCAGGTCATATGTTTCAAAACGGCAGATAATAACGAACTCTGTAGTAGTTTTTTTGATGATACATATATATATTTATGATAAAGTTTATTTGATAAATTATGCACAATAAGCCATTACTAACATTAAGTAACAACAATATACATAACTTTCTTTAACAATAAAATATGTTATGCAAAATTATATCATCCTTTGTCAGCACAAAAAGAAAGGAATATGAAATTATGTTACCATCTATTGACAGCAAAAGAAAGTAAAATTATACGGAAGCTTAAAAAAACAAACAAACCATTTTTACAATTTTCAGACACACAAAATCTCCATATAAATCATTTATTATGCCCTTGCATTATAATACTCTTCCTGTCGAATGAATGGGAGTTTATTTTATGGTTAAAAGGCTACAATGGTCATGCTGCGCCCGGACCTACTGTTTTCCGAGGAATCTGAACCTCTTATGGCCTAGGGAACCAAACCCTGGACTACAGTGAGCAGTGTGATCTTTATGAGATCTCTGAATACGCCTTCTTTGCAACGTTAGGAGTCCAACACGAGTTAAAGGAACATGAGACGCATGCCTTACCACACTGCACCACAGCAGGGCCCCGGTAGGGCAATGCAAAATATCTTGTACACATATTCTGGGACAATGAAAGTTGACCACCAAAAAGGACGCATAGGATTGACCTTAAGTTTTTGATGGAAGGATACAGGTGAATGATATACAGGATCAGAAAAACAAAGCAGCAGAACAATTACAGTAAGAGCAGTGGTACATAGTCAAGTCATCCTCAATAACTTGTCACACTGTCTTGTGCTGCGAAACAAGCAGCAATATGGTCCGGCATGATGTGAAACAGATGCCAAATGTTGGCCTGCATTAAATGGGTTACCTGTTAGATGTTACATTTCAAATCCCAGAGATTGCAACAACAAGGTAGCTGGCAAATGGTCCGACACCCACAAAGCAGAATGTTTTACAATATTCTACAACAAGCTTCGGCTGATCAAAAATGTTCTACAGGAGATGCATATATATTATACACCTTTTTAAATTATATAAAATGTAAATTCCATTTTTAATAGAAATGCCAAAAATATTTGTTGGACTTTTAAATTTCTTTACTTACAAAACAAAAAAAAAAAAAATTTACCCTGCGACTGTTCTGCAATGAAGCTATTTATTCTGTGACATGCGTCGCACTTTTTAGCACACTCTGCTTTGGGGTCTAACACATGATCAATAGGGGAAAAGGTCTAGGGAGTGGGCAGATCACAGAAGTGTACATGACATATGCAGGCCTGGGGGACCTGAAGTCTGCCACATTGCACGCATGATTCCACAACTCCAGAATTAGAAATGGACTAAATTTTTAATAAAGAATTTGACAAAATTCTGCCAAGGAGTTGTTATAAACTCTTCTTCGTTACTCCCATTTGAGATATAACAATCAAAGAAATCCAAACTTTTGCAGCCAAGGGAACAAACTGGACTATGGTGTACAGAAAAACAACACATATTCCATGACACAATTGCAAGTAAAACCCAAGTTACGGGGTTCATACCCATTTCTTTACATGGAATTTAACCTTTAGCTTACGGGGCTGGAACACAGAAATTTGTCATTCCATGTGGAGAAGTATCGCTTCTCCCCCCCCAAACAAAGTAACACTTGAAAGCGTTGCTACATAGGGTCAGGAGGGAGGTATAACACCACTTAATTAAGTACAGACAGACAATGCCAAATAACTTTAGTGGACATATAATGCATTTGGTATTTTAGTGGACACTTGATAACAGTGCACTATCGTGAGAAATAATGCCAAATTTGAAAATGAAAATAAAGATACTACAATAAAACAGTATTCTGCAAAGTGGAAGATTAATAATCTTTATTAAATCATTCATAAATGTAACAAAATCAAGATGAGGCTTTCAATCTTGTTTGAAAATTTAATGGACACTTACTGAAATTGGAGTGTTTTATGTACATTAATACATGATAGATGCTCCATTTTTGCGTATAACTTTAAAGACACGTGAATCCATTGATTCTATCAATGTTTGTAAATACTTAGGATCGATTTGATACCAAGTTTCCACAATAGCGTCCTTTAAGGCATTAACCGACGTGAATTGCTTCCCATTTGCATATATTTGACGAACAATATAATCCTATACGTTTTCGATAGGATTTAAATCAGGACTACGTGTCGACCAAATCATACTTTTAACCGTTTTTGAATTTATCCATCTTTTGGTGGAGATAGATGCATGGCACGGTGCGTTGTCCTGTTGCAAAATCCAGTTTTCCCCACATATTTATGAGGCATATGGGAGGGCATATTCATTCAAAAGTTCTTGATAGCAGGTGGAATTCATACGACTGCCGATGAAAGCTCCAGGCGTAGTACCGTTGTAGCCAAAGACACTACAAATGGTCACCGACTCTCCTCCTTGAACTCTACAAGAAAAGTATTGCGGCGCTTTCCGCAAATCGTGCCAATAATGTTGAAAAGCATCCGGACCATCTAAGTTGAATTTCTTTTCCTCCGTGAAAAGTACCTGCAACCATTTATCGTTCCACTCCATGTGTCGTCGAGCCTAGTTTAAGTGTTCCTGTTTGTGAACTTGGGTGAGAGATGGTTTACCCTTTCTTTTTCGAAAAGATAAATTTTTGGAATTAGAGAGCACATTCCATACTATCCAACGTTTAACTAGGAGCTAACTAAGGTCGTTTCGGACTTTTGCAGCCAACTTTCCTGTGTTACTGGCCTCTCTATTAATGTTCCGCTTATCTCTTTTACTCAGTTTTGGCTTCGCTCCCCGCTTTTTGGGTGGATCCTTTTGGGGTTTCTTTTTGAAAAGGCCCCTATAGCACTCCTTGGACCCTGAATAAGCTGACTAATTTTGAAAATGGATTTTCCATTTCATTTAAAAGCCATAACTTTCCCTTTCTGCCAAGACTACAAATACTGTTTTCGCATAAACCTGTTCACACGGGTATTTATACGACCCTAAACCTACGCATCGAAAGAATACAATATGCAAATTTTTTAGCGCCTGCACTGCCATCTGTTAGTCAGGAATGATAGTGTCCCTTAAATTAACAAACAACATTTGTTATATAAATTTGCATTTTCCCCATTTATGTGACGATATATTTATATAAAATTTATTTTTCTACAAGACATTATGGTGTCTCGGCATTCTTCAAAAGCCAATTCGCAGTTTTTGTATTTTTTTTAGCATTTACGTAAAAATATCAGGTGTCCACTAAAATACCAAACACACTATATATTATACGTTAGTGAAAAATAAGAAACCTACTGATAATATAATACCAGATTGTTAACTTTCATACAAAGCGGTGAAGAGGAGGAAGGGTCGTATTAGATTTATATACAATAGGCCTTTATTTCACAACCCTTTTCATTACCCCCCCCAACCACAATTAAGCCATTTGTACCACTAAACTGTACATTGATTTGGGAAGAACACTAAAGGAGGCAAAAATCGCTGGGATAGGGTTTATCCCAGCCCAGTTCTTTTGAGAGGTAAATCTTCTGGGATATACCCTGTCCCACCCGTAAACTATAGGTTAAGGACCAGAAATAAATTATGGACATATCAGCAAAAGGGGATTGAATGAACCAGAGATAATCTATACAACTGACTTTGGGCATCTATAAAACTGTTTTAAAATTAAAATAAAGGTTAGGATGTATTACATAATTAAGCATTATTCAAGAATTAATGTAATTACGAAACAAGAGCTGAGAAAGAAAAGCAATTTCCTAAAAGCGATCGAGTAGTGAGCTCTAAACAAGACAATATGAATCGAATAAGGTCAATAGCTAAAGTCAGTGAGTTTCAGGTTTATAATAAATTCTACTACAAATTAAAAATTCCATTAAATCGACAGAATCGAATGTTGCAGGCAGCAAATCCCAGTTGTAAAATTTTAGGTGGAATCGTTTTCAAACAAGTTTGGTGAAAAGGGGATAATGCAAACACTCTTTTCGTTCCTCCCATTCAAGATATGATGGTTGGTCATAAATATCACATCTTAATAATAAAACTATGTAAAAACAAAAAGTTAAAAAAAAAAATGTGCTGCTAAGGGCAGTACCATCACCAAATCGAATTTCTTTTAATCAGATGAAGAGATAACTACCGCAAACAGCATGATTCTAGTTCCATAAATTCCGGAAACTAGCCGATTTTTAAAAAAAGCTAGACAAAATGTCATTAAGGATGTTATTGTCTTTCTTGCCCTCCATTCGAGTATTCCGTCTTTGTTGTGTAGCAGAATACCATATTAATCATTGATTCAATTCAGAACAGAGGCGGTAAGAACGGAACATCACTACCTGCATTAGTATGGGGAGAAAGACCTGGATTTATAAATTAGCATCAAATTTTTAAGGATGCAAAATTTTAAAAGGTACAGGCTTTTTTTCTTTAATCACAATCTCAACTGCAGAATTTCGTTCACATCAGACAAATAAATTTCATTATCAAATAAAATAAATTCATTCATAAAAATATCGTTATTTTATCTTATAATAATGCATGTAAGATAACCATAAATATCTCTATCCCCTTTTTCCTTTCCTCAGCGATTTTCTGTTGCAAACTATTTTCCTGGGTGGCTAGCTTAACTTTGGAAACCAGGTTGCACATTCCTTATAAAAGTGGCTGGGATTAACACTGCATAAACACAGAGTAAAACCTCTTTTAATGGATACTTAACTGGGAAATATATAATGTAGCCAGGGGAGTGAATCAAAAGAGCATTGTGCTCAATGCACTTCCCGCGCACTTTAAATCTTTATCCGGGAAAAGAGTGATGCACTGGTCATCCTTGCTCTAAAGAAATGCATTAGAGTTTCCATGAGAAATTCTTCTCTATGCATATTCCCGTTGTTCCCAAAAAACACATTCCAACCCATCTGGTGTAAATTCCACGTTCGTTCTTTATGTTGATTCATACTGTGAGAAGAACGGCAGTAATAAAAATTAAAATTAAGGGGAAATGTTGAGGAATATGAGAACAAAATTAAGGACTTTTTGTAGATTTTGGGTGAAAATAAGGACTTTTAAGGACCAAAAATCATTTCCTAAAAAATTACAGACGACACGAACACTGGGTTAATGATATGATAGACAAATGCATTATCATTACACCAATGTAGGGCAATGTGCATCTATTTCCCCAGAAAATTGGAACCTGTAAGGTCTAGGTCACCAACCCTCAAACTACAGTGAGTAGTTAGTCCGTGAGTATTTTGTTTTGGCATCATTGGGAGACAAACCTGAATTAACAGAACACTACGTGGAGCATGCTGCTAATTTGGCGGCATTGTCACTGTAAGGTTAGGCACAAGCATGCACCTTTATGTGCTGTATATGATTGGCTCTCGAATACCCCTTTTCTCCCCTTCCCCAACTGCCTCGGCGGTTGGTCGTGC
Source organism: Dysdera silvatica (assembly GCA_006491805.2). Taxonomy (NCBI): domain Eukaryota; kingdom Metazoa; phylum Arthropoda; class Arachnida; order Araneae; family Dysderidae; genus Dysdera; species Dysdera silvatica. The sequence goes on along the minus strand of QLNU02014802.1, from coordinate 153,712,197 downwards.
TGTTTGAGCGTCTTGTCTGGGATTACAGGCCTGCCTCTGGCAGCCACCTTTCCCAACATCCCCTTGCCCAAGTCATAGTCATCGTTGCAAGGTCCACAATCAGATTCTAAATAATTGAAATTCTACTGCATATTTTATTTTTTTGCTTCGACGTGAAGAACTTCAGAAATTTCAGAAAAGCGTTGGTCAAACACAGGTTGAATCAACAACAATGAACAACTAAGTTCATTTGTCATGGTCTACAGATTTCTGAGAAATCTGAACCTTCATTGTCTATGAAATCAAACCTCTACATGCAAATCGGAAGAAAGAATATGCTCGTAATAGTGGAATTTAAACCTAGATTTTCTGCACGATGGTACCTCTATGCTACCATGAGGCTTAAATTGCAATATCGGAGCTTTCTTTTATATACATTTAAAGCCACTAAAATTGTATATGCAGTGAAACCTGGTAAAGTGACCACTGCAGCCAAGTCCTGTAAGTGGTCAGTCACCTTTGGCAAGTTCTAATGTATATTAAACGCCACTACCATTAAAATATGGTGTATTTATTCGTTTTACAACAAAAACTAAAAACTAACGAAAAGTGTTGTGATTAGGAAAAACAGGCAACTACTTACTATTTAAAGGAAAATATCTATGGGAATTGGTCTAGAACTAAACTAAAAAAAGTTATGAAAAACATGCCCAAGTGGTTTTGTGAGTTGACCATTTGGCAATTGTGCTATACTTGTGAATAATATCTTATAATAATTTAAATATCATGAAGTTTTTGAAAATTTTGCATCTCACCTTTTTGACAGTGATGCATATATGTCAGTGTTGCTGAATTACATAAGTATGTAGCCAAGATTAGTAATGGCTATTTTTTTTTAGCGCCAAATATAGCCAATTTCTAAACACTAAACAGCTAAAATTTAAACAAAACACAGCCAAGGCAGAAGAACCAAAATAAGTACAACATTCACATTTACTTAACGTTTATCAAATTATTTAAATTTATGTATTCTTAACAAAACTGCTTGGAGAATTATACGAAATGTGGCCTGATGTTTAATGTGACCTCAGAATTAAAAACATCCATGCTCAACAAAGCTTACTAATATTAAAATTGACTCTGAGAATTTACATAGTTGCAACCGTTAATCGCCAAGCCATTGAATTATATATATATATCCCACAGCCGTCTTGTGCCAAGAATACTGGCACTCAGAGCACCGCTCAGAAGCAGACCTGGTAGCGGTGACTCCGTAGGGGGGACATAATGAGTCCCACCTTAGCACAGGAATTTAACTGCGATGACCAAAGTTCGGAACTTTCAGTATTCACTGTAGATCCAGCTTGACAACCCGTCTGGCCAACGTGGTGAGAGTAAGGCTGCTTCCTCTGTATTTCTTTCACCGCACTACATGTATGTGTGATAACAGAAATCCATCCTGCGATGAACTGAAAATGGTTGATGATATATATTCATTTATCACAAGGATAGCGAGAGTCATGTGACAGGAGATTGAGCTTTCCGAGGAAGCCTGAACCTTAACTACCAAAAGAACCAAACCGTAAACTACGGTAGCCAGGAAAACGGCATATGCATGTGTGCATTCTATGATACCACTGCGAGTTAAACTCGGATTAATGGCACGATAGACACCCGTATAAGCACTAGGTTACCATAGTGTGCAGAGATCGGCATTTTCTTGAGGAGTTTATACCTCGTAATACATAGAAACCAAGAGCAACACCCCCTCCCACAGACTAATATGTACAGCTAACCAATAAGCGTTCTTTTTTGAGCACTATTGATAGTTAAATCCAGATTAATGGCAGGCTAGACGAATATGCTGCCACTGTATCACCATACGGTATGTGCATAATATAAACTTGCCTTCCTAGTGCGTTTCCAAATCTTTCCGCAACATTCCAAGATTGTATAAACTTTGTGAATTTATTATCAAAACTTAAAAATTTGTTCACTTAAGAATTCATTACAAAAATTGAATTTTCAAAACATCTGTTGCTATGGAATTTCACATGCATATTCATTAAAAAGCAAATTAGTTTTCTATAAAAATAAACCCTGGAGATTTAGTGGCTGTACACATCTAAATATATATTTTTTTAAGAAAAATTATGGTAAATAATTTTTGACATTGAGCTAAAACACGTCACGTCTACAACGTATAAACATCACATACAAACCTTTCCAGATCTTGCGACATCTGAAGGAGGAGCATTACGTAATTGACGAAGTTGAAGAAGATTGCAAGGCTTAGAAACGTGCAAGAAAATAAGACAAGCATGCAGAATTTAGTTAATGAAAGCCAGAAGAAAGGAAACGTGTCAGTTTTAAACAAGAACCATATCATGCAACTCACAAGCACCATACACATGCATATATAAATCACAGCCAACATGCTATATAATATTTATTTTTTACTTTATGGTTAAAGAATATGTGGCAATCACAAACTGGTGAACTTCTTAATTTAAAAAAAATCTTTTATTTTACAAATTCATTAATACTTAATTTACATTCTTATTTATTTAGGACCTCAATGTGCAGGACTTAAAAGTGGCCGTTATAAAATAAACTTATTTATACTGAATTATACTGAATTTACTTAACTTAATTATACTGAATTAAAGAAATGTCAAAGAGTGACATTTTATAAACAAGTTTTGACAAAATGAATTTTTACCAACTATTGAAAAAATGGCATTATACAGAACAGTGATTATATACAAATGAAAAATATTTCGTGATCCCTTTGCAAAACACGAAGATCATTATTACATCTTACTCACGTTATAGGACAGACGACCCATCAAAACCTCGATTCGGATAATTTTTATCATCGGTTAAAAAGGCAGTACTGGTTTTATTATTTTCTGTAACTTGCTATAATTAGTTCAATTTGCATATACAATAACAGTAAAAAAAAAAAGCTATGTGTAAAGATGCGAACAAACACAGGAGAAAATATTTTTTTTATAAATTATCTTTCCCTATCTTACTTAAAAAATATATAGTATTTGTAAAGTTTACAACCAGTTTATTCATTTTATTAAATATCAGAGCTAGTGATACAGAAGTGACTAAAAAAAAGACATACAAACATTCCTTATTCATCTCTGGATAATATTATACTGTCATGGTCTGGAACTGTTTGGACTTCCATTTCTTCTGGTAATGGCACCATGACGATGAATGACAAGGTAATTAGTGGTTGGTTGTATTTTTATGGCGCAAGGACAGCAAGGGTCATTCTGCACCAGGCAATTCATTTTAAAGTAGTTGCCTTATTCATAACCATTGAAGAAGAAATTCGGTCAAGGTTGTGTCGGCAGGAATAATTTGGGTATCATTACATACGTGGCGAATTTTACAAGACAGAACTCCAAAAAATGTATGCATATAACCCATAGACCAAAACCATGGTTAATTTGAGAAAAGAGGGGGGGGGGGTATAAGTATCTACAACACATTGTCACTACAGTGTTTTATGTAATTTAGTATGTGCATTTCAATTTTCCCGGAAGGGGCAAAAAATATATAGTCGTCCTCGCTCATTTCCCAGTTTACACATGGCTGCTAACTAACTATATCAGCTAATTCTAATGTGCATCATGTCAAGGAAAGAGCCTTACTCTTACAATGATTTATTGATCTGGTTTCGTTTTTCTATCTTGGATTGAGGAACAGTAATTTTATAATACAGGACAGACAGCTCAGTTTGATCTCCAAACGATGATACATTTATGCCCACTGGAACTTAATTTCAGCCCAACGTAGTCAAAAAAACTTTTTTGTGATTTTACACAACTACATTCGTAATTTATTGTAATTCAAATAATTATATAAATAAATTTACCAATTGCTTTCCTGTCCAGTCAAATTCAGAATCACCAACGTATCCATATTTATCAAAGAGATCTTGAAAAAGTTTTCTTAAATAATCATAGTCAGGCGTCTCAAAGAAATCAAGCCTACGCACGTAATGCAAGTACACTGACATTTCATCTGAAAACAATGTAACAAACAACGTGAGTGAAATAAAAAAACATAATTAACAAAAAGTTAATGAAATAAGTAATTAACAAAAACTTTACGATAAACTGCACTTCAATAATGGAAGTAAAGAAATTTATTGATGACCGTATAACGAAATTAAAACTTTCTTTTTATATAAAAATTCTACATTTTTACAAATAAAACAACATTTTGTGTATGGCAAACTATATTCTGAGGATGAATATCACAGTCTCTGGTGCACTAACATTGCTGAAAGGTATGGACACAGAGTAAGTTCTGACCACTCTGTATGCACACAGGTAGCTGTAGCTGTCCCATGGTCATAATAGAACTCGCAGGGATGGCAATAGCTGTATGCATAGGTGCCCACTTCCAGAAGTGGAAATCCGTAGTCACAAGCACAGTGCCATTTTTGAATTAAACAAAACATGCGTAATTTAAGTAAAAAAGGTCAAAGAAAACTAAGTACATATTAAATTAATAATAATAGAGGATTAAACTGTATTAAACGCAATATTAATTCTTAGAATTTACAAATGCTGTAGTGCAAAATTTGGCATTTTCGAGAAATTTTTTTTCAAATACATTCTCGTAACATTTCACATGTCTGCATTTAACTATTAGTAAATTTTCCAGTGCATCATTAGACATAATTAACCTGAGGCTAATTCTAATTTGCTTTACTTAACTGAAAACTCTCTCACGTGATGTATTACTGCAAGAAATTGCGAGTACTGACAGCATAACCTGAGAAAGTCGTTTAAACTACAATTTATCAGCGTTACTTTACCTATTACCACCCACTGGGCATCAATGCTCCCTTTATTACAGTTTGTAAAACTTCAAAAAATTAGAACTCGCTGAATTCTGTTTGTAAAGCATCAACAGCTTCATCCTTTGTATCGCTGAACAAAAAAACAAAATTTTTCAATAATTTTTTTTGCAATACTGCTGTCGGGAAACATTTTCCAAAAGAGCATCCCTGTACAATCACTGCAATTCACTGGCAAACGACGCTTGATCAAAAATGATAACATTAAATATTCAGTGTTATCATGGAAGTATCATTAAATTAAAAAAATAAAGGCTCGATGCTACGATTGGATTCTACAGCCTTGAATGCCTCCTTTTTTTTAAGGACTGAGACGTCTAATAGTCTCAGAATGCAAAGTAATATCGCGTTTACCACCATGAGTAATGCTTATGTCTTTACGGCAATACGTGCAGAAAGCATATTTTTATTCTATTCTTCATTCTTGAATAAAACTGAACATCTTCATATAGTTATTTTTAAACATTCGATAGTACTTTTTGCAGGGTTCTAAGATAATTTTTCACAAGGAACTACGAAAACGAGTACCTTTTTTTTTTAAAGGACCATGGTTTTCAAAAAAAAAAAAGGCCCAATAGTTACCTAATACAGTAATTCATGCACATGACTTTTTTTTTTTACATAATTGTCACTCAAAATTTAAAAACTTTTCCTCGATATCCTTGTTTTAAATATTAATTCTTTTCCATATCAAACAATTATAAAAAACTATGTTTTGCACTACATCTGGGATAGCAGTATGCTAGTCAAATGTACCACCACTGCACTGCCTTCAGAGTCCCCTACTTCAATGTCACCGTACACTTCAGAACATATCTGAACGGATAAATGTAAAAAAGGGGATCAATCTATTTTCAAATATAGAATAGATCATTTTTACATTTAATAATTTATCTGTATCACTTGTTACTGGAAAGTAACCGGCAAAAGAAAGAAAGAAAAAAAATATATATATAGTATAAATCGGTTATAATAGACTCTAAGGGACCGTGAAAATTCGGTCGTTATAACCGATAGTCGTTATAAAGGATGTCTTTTTAAAATCATAGTAGCCTATAGCAATGTACTCTAGAGTTTTATACATTATTTTGACAGCAAAAACTATTAAACCTTTTGGTTTCAAACTTAAATAACAATACAGTAGAGTCTCCATATAACGAACTTCCATTTAACAAAGTTTTCTATTTAATGAAATTTTCGGCGGAACCTTGACTTTGAATGGCACTAACATGTAAATTTGTCTCCATATTACGAAAAACAATTTCTATATAACGAAGTTCTTTTTATAAAGAATTTGATTTTTTTTTTAATTTACCTTTTACAATTTTTCAGCGGGATGGTTAGGTAGAAGGGGTAGTTGAGGATTTTAAGCAAAAAGACGGAGGTGAGGTAGCCTTCTGTATAGTGGACATAGGGTCAGTTGTGATAAATAATTCTATTGTTCTAAACTGGGAACTTCGAAGCAGCGGGGATGTATCACTCTGCAGGTGTGGCTAAGCCACGAAATTTGCTTCTCGCACATACGCGTTGCATTGTTGAAGAAAATGTTATAGATGACGTGTTCCGATATTTACAAAAGTGTGAGAATTTCTATGAACAAAACGTTTTTTATAAGAAACCTGTACAAAGCAAAATTAGTGATTATTTCTCTGTTTCAAATATGTTGTATGAGGATCATACAGATATAAAGTAATCCTCAGTCTTTACTTTTGTTATTAATTTGTACGTACTTGTATACAAAAAATATTTAAATTCGTTGAAAAAGAAGAGTCTACTGAACTTAGTTTTTACTGTCCAAATTTAACCTTTTTCATTTTATCGAAATTAAGTTTCATCATTTATGTTAATTTCTATTTAACGAATTTTCCTTATAACGAAGTTTTTCAGAGGAACGATGGCACTTCGTTAAATAGAGACTCGACTGTATACTTAATTATAATGAATTCAATTTCCATTTATATTATATTATTATAGCAAACCAAACTCTTGTAAAAATTTCTGTCTTTGTATGCAGTTGGTTGTTATAACCGGCGTCATAAATGATTTTCACTATATATATATATATTCAAGGATGCTGAACACAAGTAAATACGGATACATGCTGAAGAAAGACAAGAGAAACCTACATAAAGTCTCCCACCTCATGTACGTAGATGACATCAAGCTATACGCGCCAACAATCACCCAACTCCGACAACTCATCAGTATAACAGAGACATTCTCCAAGGACATAGGAATGGAATTCGGCCTCGATAAGTGCAAAATACAGAAGAATAGCAAAGAAGATTTACCAGGCATCGAACTCGAAGACGGGAGACTACTGAAGACCTTGGACGAGGGCGAAACCTACAAATACCTAGGGATAATGCAAAAACGGCAGCAGGAGCACAAGAAAGTCAAGGTCCAGCTCACGCAAGCATTCCAAGAAAGACTTAGAAGCATTGTGAAGACGAAACTGAGCGGGAAGAACACCACGCAAGCCATTAACGCATATGCGGTACCAGTGCTCACCTACTCCTTCGGGATCATCAAATGGACCAACACTGAACTAGAACAACTCCAGCGGAAAATGAGAACCATCCAGAGAAGAGCCGGACAACTACACCCTGCAACGGCAATTGAACGGCAAACACTACCCCGGGAAGAAGGAGGACGCGGACAAGCGGACCTCAAAGACTTACATGACAAGCAGATCCAGAGCATGAGGCAATACTTCCAGTTGAAGAGTCCCCGATCGCCACTCATCCAAGCCATAATACAAGCAGATGCAAATTACACGCCACTAAACCTGTGTAGTACCGAAGAGCGTGTCCTCGAAACAGCCAACGAACAGAAACTGAGAACTTGGGCGGGAAAACCATTACATGGCAGGCACTACAATGACCTACAGCAACCACACGTTGACAAAAAGGCATCAAATTCTTGGCTGGCCGAAGGCACTCTCCAGCCAGAGACAGAAGAATTCATGCTAGCCATCCAAGAC
>QLNU02014802.1:153651877-153692827 GCA_006491805.2 Dysdera silvatica | reverse complement strand
AAAAACTCCATTATTTCATATTAAGACAGTTTCAAAACTTATACGTAAGGTCATACGTAATGAACACATTTTTTATTCAACATGATATAACATTCAGACAAATGTTCTTTATTAAAACTTTCAAACTCACATTAAATAAATTGATAATTTTTAGAATAATGAAGCAGACCGTGATGCACTGGCGTAGCCCATAAGAGCTCTGTTTAATTATCTCAATAACATTACAGTAGGACTCATATCATGAGAAGCTTGGAGCCAAAAAAAATATGCTCACCACATCAGGCTAAACCTACGATCTTCCGGAAGGTCGTGGGTTCAGGTCCCACTGAACGCAGAAAAATATTTATTTTCTTTCGAACGTTTCACCATCTAATCACGCCATAACATCGGCGCTGGTATCACTACGCCAATAAACGTTGATTGATATTGTTGTTTAATTTAATCTGCGTAGTGTTCGATTTATATAAATATATCAGGTTGTTTGCTAAATTTATTTTGAAAATTAAAAGTTTAAACTTTAAAAATAAGGTCCGTATAGGAAACATGTACACAGGGACGTGCTGGCCCACCGGGTCATGTCCCAGTGCACCCTCCTATTATGGCACCTCTCACCCGCCTGGAAGTAAAATTCTGCAGAAATTGTTAGAACTATATATTATTTTGTTCACCTCTATCCATATTTAAAGCTATTTTAAAATGCATAATTTTAGGTTTTTATTACTTAAAGTTTAGTAAGACAAAATTGTGTTTTATGTCCCTGGTAGTTGGCGCCCCTATACCGGTCGATCCACTGCCCTCTCTTGGGGACCCAGCAAGCCCCTGTATGCATGCTAAGGTGGATCGAGAAAAAAAAATTTTTTTTAGAAACTTTTGGGAATAGGATGGAAAAGTTAAGAGTTTTAAGATATAGTTTATGTTCACTCCCTCCCACATTAAAAATGTTTTTATTAAACTCCTGTTTTCCAAGTACATACATGAGTACCCCCCACTGCTATGGAAAGGTCTACAACACAAAGTCAAACACACTTCTCTAACGTGCAAGCCCAGGCTGGATATGGGATGGGACACATAGCCCATCAAAACATTGCCTTTCTCAGAAAATTTTAACTCACATTTCATACTCCCCTGTCCTCCCTACTTCAATTGAGATGTCTTTGTCTAAGGGTATAATTCAAACAAGGAAACAAGCAGAGTGTCCTTTTATTGGGGATGCAGAAGATTTAAATGAAAGAGTGTAGCCTACATATCTTCAGGTACTTAAGTTCTATCAGTTCGTAAAGAATGAAAAGAAAAAAAATCATGGGAAGCAGAAACAAGCATTTACAATAATAGTGAATACTGTAATTAATAAAGTAGAGCAAATTCAGAAAAAAATTGTCCATTCCCATAGTTCATAGAAAAAGAATATTGCACATTTTAAAGAAAAAGCATGAAGAATTAAAGCATTTGAAAAAAAATCACATAAAAGTCGTAGAAACGCTGAAACTTTTTGGAAGAAGGCTAAAGAATTCAAAGACAAATTTTACAACAAACAGACATTTTAAGTCATTACAGCATGTATTGTACATTTATGAATCCACGCATTTCTCATTCAGCTTTTATTAACATATCTAATACTTATTTATATAAAAAAAAAGTTGGTCTCAATTAAAAACAAAGGTACCGAGAAGTATTTCCGACAATACAGAAAGCTTAGTGTAATTTAAAAATCAAAACATGTTTGCATACAGCTAAGATTACAAAGTAGTCAGATTGTGGAGACTGTTACAAAGGCACTGTCCCCCATTTGGATAGCATAAAAAATAAAGTTTTGGGTGAAAAACTATCTTTCTTGTTCTATCTGGTACAATCTGCTTTACATCACGGGACCTAAACAGAAATATTTAGATGGAAAAAAATCAAACATTGATGAATACTGAAGAGGACACTTAACCCCAGTTATATCATTTCTGTCAATCAAGAGACATCCAGTGATAAAATCACATAAAAAGAAAACAAGATAAGGGATTACCTTCGTAAACAGTATCTTGTCCGATATTAAAAAAAAAAAGAAAAAGAAAAAAGAAAGAGTAAAAAAACCCATAATTCACTTTCCCATACATCACAGAGGGAAGGAGGGATAGTAGTATGGAAAAATCAATGTAATGTTTACATGAATCAATGTAATGTTTACATGAACCTAATGCTTCCTTTTATATGCTAAGCCAAAGATCCATAATTATTTGAAAAATCCCAGAAGGTTGTGTTACATTTTGGAATTATCTGGAAGGTTCCAGAAAGTTCTGTTACATTCTGAATTTATCTGGAAAGTTCCAGATTGTTCCTGAACATTTCCATGGTTGAGTCATTCTCCGAAATATGGCAATTTCACATATGTTTCGAAGAAAAAAACCAATTGTTCTGCATTTTTTTATAAGGTGCATCTCCACCATAGTTATAAGGGGAAAAAATATGAGGTGTTACTCTCAAATTTTCTTCGTATTAATTATTTTGATGATTACAAAAGTGAGGGAATGACATCGCTGTTTAGTTGGACTCCTTAACTTCACAATTTTATATATTACATTTGTAAACAATGAACATTCATTATTTTACTCATATTAAGTATTTATTGTATCATAAAACCAATAAAAAAATAACTTTCTATTTTACAATACTCTTACCCTTTAAAATGTAAAATTGTGGAAAGTGAAAAAGAAAAATATTAAGTTTTTGCCACTATTTTTAACCAAAATTGTTAACATATCTTGAACAAGCTTTTAAACAGGACAGGACAAAAAAATTTTTTTTAATTGTTTATTATTTTTCTTTTATAAACTAACTTATAAGATTACAATATCATTCCCTCACAAGCTGAGATTGTGAGGGCATGATGAAGTTACTTCTTTTTCTTTGCCAGTAGTTAGGTTTAGCTGTGTTTTGATCTCAAAAATGTGAAATGGCATCTGATACACACTTGCAAACATATAATGCCAGATGCTAATGTTTAATTTTTATTTCATGGATTTCACAATAGATGAGGGAATGACTGGTAATAAAAATACTTACTTTGATTTAGAAGTTGCAAGTCATATTGCACTTCCTATTCCAAGTTCAGGGAAAGATTCAATATGGTTTTCAAGACAGTGTTGCCAAACATGATTTTGAAAAGCCATATGGAGAATATGCTGCCATATGGTAACTGATCAGTGAAACTTTTTCTGTGCGGTGAGGGAATGATGCAAACCACTAGGGACAACATTTATATTTTAAAATACTTTTTAGGGGAAGAAGTAATGAAACAACTTCCTAAATAGTCATTTAAAATGTTCTGATGGATTAAAAACAAAACACAATTCATGGAAAGCCACTTTGTGTTGAAATAACTGTTTTCAGTTTTTACATGTGAATGGGGTCATGGTGGGGGAATGATTTTTGATTCAAAATATGTATGTTTTTAATACATTATTTCAATTTTAAGAAGTTAGTAACTGTGTTTCCTATTCTCTTCATCAACTTAAATAATTAAAATTCAGTTACTGCATCATAAGTTTGAAACCGCATCTCCAGGAACCCTGGGACAGGAATATACCATTTTTCAGAACACGACCCGGTTCCAAATTTGTCCAAAAATAGATTTAAAAAAAAAAAAAACACATTAAAAATTCTAGAAGCAAAATGGCATGTTTCCCTTTTCAGGATATGTAGTACCCTTAGATATAAAACTCTTATATTTTCAGAATGTATGAAAAAAATTTTTTTTTACTTTATTTTTTTAATTGTGGTTCCAACGTTGATTTTGGGGATAGTAGTAGCAACACAAATATTTCAAAATGAAAAAAGATTCATCCATTTATCTCTTTGTTGAAAAGTTATTAAAATTTTACAAAATATGACATTCCAAAATGGCCACCGCACGGGTCAACTTTAGACAGCTGTATATTGACATTGTAAATTTGACAAAATAAGATCGTAACTCATTCTCTTTATCAAATAGCATTACTCTAAAAATTATTTTGCTTCAGGTGGGTTTGACAACCAACCCATATTTTAAGAACTTGATCGGAGATTTTAGAGATTTTCTGCTCAAAGCGGAGCTGTTTTAAAGTAAAAGAAACTAAAAGGCTTAAAATTTACCGAAAAAGAAGTTAAAATTATCTACAAATTATATTTCAAGGGATGAATAATGCTCTTCTGCCGGAGCTCTTATATACAAGTACATAAGCCTGTCAATAAATCACATAAATCAAATGTTACTTTAGTTACGTCTTTCCTTGGGGGAGGCAGGAGGAAGATCATATGATGGTGGCTAAGTAGGGCTTAATATTATTAACCATAGTTGGCAACCTTAATTTCAGGCAATATATTTTTTAATGGGAGGAAGAGAAATCCCCCCCCCCCACCCCCAGTTATCCATGATAAAGGAATGCTTAAAATAGTCCATGAGAGACCGGAATTTGAAAAACACTTAACTAATATGGAACATATTTCTGTAAGCCATTTTAAAATGCTTCGCAAAATAAAATTATCTCCGTTTTGATGTTTAAAATTTGAAGCAGTCTGTTTCGCTGAGTAATCTATCAAAGAATGCTCAGAAGGTCATAAACGAATAAATATGCACATTTTTTAAATTCAATAATTATATGAAGGGTCAATTCTATAAATTGTTACCCAAAGTGGTTGCGGTCATATTTTAGAAAAAAATAATATTTTTACCACTGAATAACCCTTATAAGTAAACATCAGAAATGAATTTATTGAATCTTCATACACTACCATATTGAAGAAAAAAATCAAAATGGCTAAGAAAAGTAAAAGTGGGCTCAACAGGAATGTTTTTTTTTTTTATAATACCTTACAAACGGTTAAACAGATAGTTTCAAATATAAACCATAAATAAAAACTTTAGCATAGTCCGGGCTATAAAATGAAATATCAATATTGCGTTTGTTTTTCTATTTAGTACAGGAAAATTTGACATAAGTTTTCAGCATAAAACCGAATATTTCACCATCTTTAAGATTTTTTAACTAATAAAGTAATTAAACTCACAAAATAAAATTATGCAATAAAGTACATCTAGTTAAATAATATAAAAATATTAAACTCGATACTAACACCTGTTTTCATAATAAAAAAATGGTTTCAGAACTACATTTTACGAATTTCGGCCATATTTGGGGTACACTGTACATAAAAAGGGTCAAATTGAAAAAATTTGAAAATTTTACAAACTGTTTTCCTAATACAGGTGTTAGCATGATAGCCCTATCTTTGAACTATCATATTACATCTACATTTCCACAATAGTGGTGCTTTTTAGAAATAAAATACAGGGTACCAGGGAGGAAATTACATAAAAAGGTTAAACACTGGTAAAATAGCAATGAAAAAGATCACTCAAGCTTTCGGACGCATCAGCAGCAGTCCTTCATCAGGAGTAATGACGATGTTACGTTTCTGTAAAATAAGAGACAGAAACATAACATCGTCATTACTCCTGATGAAGGACTGCTGCTGATGCGTCCGAAAGCTTGAGTGATCTTTTTCATTGCTATTTTACCAGTGTTTAACCTTTTTATGTAGTGGTGCTTTTTGTAAAGTCATATGTGGAATTTTGTCCCATTCCTGCTCCACAGCTTTCCACAGTCCATCCAAGGTAGTGGGTCGGCGTTTTGAAAGAGATTGTTTTAAAAGTCCAAATGCACAATAAGCCATCGGTGCTACATCTGGAGACTGGGTAGGAATATGGCTAATTGGTGTTGACTTAATTCCAGTTTCTTGTCTCATAATTTTTAGAAATGCGGTTGTACTTTTGGAGGTGTGGCTACTCGCTTTGTCCTGATGGAGTTCCACATTTTAAAAATCAGTAGAATACAATTTTGGAATATCTCCTTTAAAAATAGGAGTCAGAACATTATTTTGATAATATGCAGAATTGATTTTTGTATTTTTTTTTCCAACTTTTCTTATTTTTAGTTTTCCGTTATAAGAGATGCCAGCGCTAACCATAAATCCTTTACTGAAAATTTCTTTGCTCTCTTTGAACCAAACTTTTGAGTCTCTAGAGACTCTTTTTCGACATTAAATCTTGCACAAGTATCTATACATGCTCAGAGAGTTCAAAACCAATTTTAGAAATAAAATTTCCATACCGTGTGGCAGGGAGGTCACCAGAGAGTGCTTGAAACATGTACATTTTTGTGATTACAAGCATTTGCGTAAAATGGTATAAATTTCCTAACTGAGCGCATTAAAAAACCTTTTGCCTTGAATAAAGTGCTGATAATTGTGGTTCAACTTTGTTTCATCATTTGATATATTTTTGCAAATTTAATGACAGTCAAAATTTACTGTTGAAATTTGTATTTTCTCATCTTCCGAGCCTGTTTTTCACTGGGAAAGGGACAATACACTCAAACCAAATTTCTTTTGCAAGTACTATAGTAACAGTAGATTTTACATGAAGGGGGAAAACTGGAGTGTTTTGAACCCTCGAGAATTTTTCCCCGTTGAAAATGGGGATTTCCCAAAATTTTCGATTTTTCAAAAGCTGTATCTTCAGTAGGGTTCACAGTAAAAATCTGAAATTCACATTACTGAAGCTTCTATCAGTGGCATAGGCAGAAAGTTCATAAGGGGGTTATAGGCTTAATGAGGTGGGGTTACAGAGCTACAACTCATATATTCCTATGTTAAATATACAAAATTTCATTGCAATGGGGGTTACAACCCCCAAAACTCCCCCCCGGCTACGCCTCTGGCTTCTATTAGGCAGCAACAACATAATAAAATTTAGTTACTTTATTTTGCATAGTGACAAAAATATTTGAGTTCAAAGTTGTGAACGAACTGCTGTTTTCCATTTTGTTTTGAAGGACAATTATAACCTTTCTTATAACAAATGGAGCATGAATATATTTTCTTTTTTATTTGTTGTAATAAAAACCAAAAGAAAATGTTAAAGACTAAGGAAATACATTAAAGAACTTAACACACAATCCGTAACTGCTAAAACTGCTGAATTCATGGGATGTCTCAACTTGTACAAACTTAAACAAGTTGAAACATGTTATAACCAGTTGGAACCAGAAAAACTTGCTGTCTCGGACAAGTGTGAGATCTGCATTGTGTGTCAGTTGGCTTTGGATGAATTTGGTACAAGTCAGTATTTAGTAAGAAACACACAGGCATTAGTTAAGAGATATGGCATTCTTCCTAATATAGAACAAAGTCAGTCCGGAAAATTTCAAGAGGAAGTCACTGATAAAGTTGTAAAATTTTTAAGAAAATGATGGAAACAGTAGGATGTGCCCTGGTGCAAAAGACTGTTTCTATTAGGAATATAGATAGCTAAACAGGGTTCGTACACATTTCTTTACATGAAATTTAGGGATTTTCAAGGACCTTTAAGGACCAGAAATTAAAGACCTGTTACCAAACAGGAATCGAATAAATCAGATTATATATATATTTAAGCTAAGAAAATGACTTCATATTTATAAAACTCTTAGGAATAAAATAAAAGTTAGGATGTATTACATAATTAAACATAATCTCAGAATTAACAATTATAATACTAACGAAACACAAGGAGAGTTGAGAATAAAAAGAAATTCCCTAAAATTAGCTTTAAACGAGATAATATAAATCAAAATGAGATCGATAATTAAAGTTTATGGGTTTCAAATTTATATTAAATTTTAATTCAATATACACTCTTTATAATCAAAATTTAATTCAACTGACGGAATTGAACATTGCAGACAGCAGAATTCTAGCTGTAGAATTAAAGGTGTACCGGTTTTAAAAATGTTGGGCCGAATTCTGTAAAGGTGTACTAGGCAGGGGGTTATCCGGGATTCATAAACTGGGGGAGGGGGGGGGGTAAACTGGGAACTATATTCCCAAAGGGAGTTAGTTCTCCTCTATGCATATTTCCATTGTTCGTAAAAGGCATATTGCAACCAGCATGGTGTGAAGTTTTATGCTCGTTCTTTATGTTGATTCACACTGTGTGAAGAATGTCAGTAACAAAAATTGAAACTAAAATATACTTCAATGAAATGTCGAGAAATAAAAAAACAAATTAAGGACTTTTTATGACTTTTCAGATTTTGGGTGAAAATAAGGACCGTACTAACCCTATCAAAAGGAAGCAAAACAAGAAAGACTCATATTATGCAATTTTAAAGCACCGTATCAAAACTTTCGCACTGAAAACCTTGAAGAAAAAATAGGATTTTCAAAGTTTACCTAGCTGCGACCAAAGTGGTGTGTTTTGGCAGGCAGCAATGGAACCCACTCTATATGTGTATGTGCTGAACACCAAGATGTTAAACTTATATTACATGGTTTTAAAGCTTAAAATTGATTACAAAGACTTGCTGGTGTTAATGATGTGTGACTTATAGAGTGAAAAATGCATGTTAGGTAATTCTGGTGATTGCCCTGGACGAGATGTAGCAAAAAAAATTTGATTACAATTAATTTTCATGAGGAAGGTAATACATTTTTAGATACATTGACACATATACAGTGTGTGAGGACTGACAGGGTGGATCTTTTAACTCTTACGAAGTCTATTGATGAATTAATTGATGATTTGCTAGATCGACTAGTTTTTCTGAAGAAACATTTCTAAAGCACAATCTGGTTACATAAAATACAAAAAAAAAAGTATAAAAGGTGATAAATGCACAGTTATTGGGGACTTTTCAGAGAATTTCTCATTTATTGTTCAAGATGAGATACAAAGTTTTCACTGAGCTAATGACTAAGCAACTTTACATCTCTCTGAATTATACCACAAACATCCAGATGATCAATCTCTGATACCCAAAAGTTTTTGTGTCATCAGTGACTGCATGAAACATACCACCAAAGCAGTGTGTGCATTTCAAAAAGCACGACACTTTTTGTAAAAAAAAATTGTATACTTTTCAGATGAAGCTGATGGGCAGTATAAGAATAAAAAAAAAAACTTTTTGAACTTGTGTCATCATAAGGAAGACTTATTTGATGCGGAATGGAATTTTTTTGGGATATCTCATGGGGAAAAGGGCCATGTGATAGAATAGGTGGGACAGTCAAACAGCTAGCGTCCAAAGCAAGCCTGCAAAGAGCAGCAAGGAATCACATCTTGACACCTCGTGAGACGTTTGCCTTTTGAACAGAAAACATAAGGGTGTTTTCTTTATGTCCGTTAGTGACAATGATGTTACATCAAATGACGGACTTCTGGAAAAGCGATTTGCCAATGCTGAGATAATTCCTAACGCAAGACAGAACCATCAATTTGTATCTATAGATTGCAAGTGACTAAAGTATTTCATCACATCCAATTCACAAGATTTTGAAGAAATACACATCACCAAAGTTTCAACAGATTTTTCTCTTGAACTTAAAGGAATTACATTACATGAATTTAATTTTCATTGATAGCTTGCACAAGTTATTGAGGTGCAGCAATCAGAGAAGAACTGCAATGTCCATTTCTTCCATCCAATGGGACCATCAACATCATTTCAAAAATCTGAAGTAGATACTGTTTGGATGCCATATGACAATGTCTTACATGTTCTTACTCCTTCCAAGTTGTCAACTGCTACTGGACGAACATGGAATATTTAACAAAGGTTGTGCAATGGGCTTACGGAACTTTTAGAATGCGATATTAAAAGAAACAAGCTGAAAAAACTTGCTAGATGATATAATTTTTGTTCGTTCCACTGTTTACAACACGTAGGCCTAAGCAGCAAGTATCATGCATTTCTTGTAAGTATAATGATAATTTTTTTGTATATACACGTACATATAATTTTTGTTCAATTTTTTACAACATGTAAGCAAGAACATATTGCATTTCTTGTCACTATGGTAATTTTCTTGTATATATATGCATATAATTTTCGTTCAATTGTTTACAACATGTAAGCAGCAAGTACACGGACAGAGGCCAATTTAAAAAAGTAGTAAAAATGTAAGTGATTTTACTTGAAAATGGGAAAAATCGAAGAAAATCGAAAAAAATATGGATGTTTAACGAAAAAAACAGGAAAGCTTACTAAAAAATAAAAAAACAGGGTAGTTGGAAAAACAATACAATTAAAAAAAAATTAAAAAATACATGCAATACAAGAAACAGGAAAAGGTTTGAAACTAGGTGTAAACTATAATGCAAAATTTAGAAAGGAAGTTAACAACAGTAACAAAAATCCCTTCTACATCAACATTTTATATGTAAAGGAAAGGCAATATTTAATAATTTTTTAAATTACCATAATTTTACTGTAGATGACTAAGAACAAAACCATCACATAAAAAGGTTAAACACTGGTAAAATAGCAATGAAGAAGGCTTTTTCATTGCTATTTTACCAGTGTTTAACCTTTTTATGTAATTTCCTCCCTGGTACCCTGTATTTTATTTCTATCAAAACCATCCCTAAAGCACTATGCATGATACTTGTCTTTTTAAAAAAATTACACTTTGGCATTCCCTTTGACTATTTATTACATTGAATTCCGATGCCAGCTCTTTCTGTATGCTACAATATGCCATCACACTGGCACAAGTCACTTGGCAAGCACCACTAATTATTTCACATGGAAAGCTCCATTATGAGCTACCTGCTCCCTACACTCACTCACCACTATGCAGCATGTGCATATTTTCGTTTCCAGGGGATAATTTTTTGTGAAAAAACATAAAATGTGTTTCAGAAACAATCCACCGCCACTTGCGAAAACTCACATGGGTACCGATGAGAGTTAGTGATACAGTTTCAATAACAGAATTCATGTTGGAGCAAAGAATTTCAGTTGATGCCATTTTTAATATTGCATCAGTTCAAAGATGATCAAAGGTGTGGGAACACCAAATGGTGCAAGTAATGGTAATGAAGGGCTCCAAGCAAACTCGCCACTTCCCACCCATCCTCAAAGAAACAAGGCAAATAAGGATTTTCTTTAAAGAAACAATAAGAACCATAAAAAAAACCAAGAATAGAAGACTTTCTTCAAACAATTTTTTCTTAATTTTGAAAGCGAGCTTCTCGATATCTTTAATCAAAAGATTTTTTATAAATGTTAATCCTATTTATAGAGAGCAACTACAAAACATATTGTACACTACATTTCTTGCATCAACACTCAAAAAAAAAAGAAAAAGAAAAAAGAAAGATTTAATAAGCAAACAGTACCCAAAAATAAAGTAAATAGTGATGGTTTTACTTAAAACAGAATCTAGGTATTTACAATGCAATCTCAATAATTGTTAAACCTTAAACTAAAAAATCCAATTCATTAAATTACATTATATATTAAAAGTAAGGAACAATTTTGTAATTTGGTACAACAGAGATGTTAATAAGGGTCATGTATCGAAGAATTATTCATTCAGATGTTGCAAGCTGTTTGTTGTTAGCACTGCGACAATCGAATAGTAATGAAAATCAACCAATATTTGAAAGGTTTTTTAAAGTAAAATGAAATTTATTTACAAATAAATTTCATTTTACTTTAAAAGCATAAAATAAGAAATAAATTTTTTTGTTCATATTATAAAATCCATATACAGTCAAACCTCGTTAAAACGAACACCAAGAGGAATAGGAAATTTTTTCGTGTTAACAGCAATCAATATTATGCGGAGAGGAGAGGATAGTATGCTATACAATCTGACGGAACTTCAGAAAACGGTTCGTATTAAAAGTAATTCGTCTTAAGCGTGTTCATCTTAACGAGGTTTGACTGCATATTCACCTACTTTAAAAAATGGGCATCAATAAAAATATACATAGCGCATATATCCAATAAAATCAAAAAAAAAATAAAATACCATTTATTCACCAATGTTTCAGAAAATAAAAATTGAAATATTAAAAATCCTCGATTTTAATGTACCAATTGATTTAAAATTTGTTTCAATTTTACCACATTTCACCTTTTTTTTTTCTTTTTTAATCAATAATCACAATTTAAATTAAACATAGCATTTAAAGGCATATCAGCTGTGGCTATCTCTGCAAAATTATCATAGTAATGAGAAATAAATAAATTCATTTGTTGGTACATCGACCATTGCAGTAAAATACAGTAGTAAATGAAAAAATAATTATTCACGAAAAGGATGGAAACAGATTGAACACCGAACCAGCAAGGTGCAAAATTTTGAAGTCGCAACATCGGGAAAAAAAGTGACCGTAAATATTGAACATTCGTTTTCTCTGCATAAGTGAAAGAGGTTCTAAATTACATAAATTTTTACGCGTAATACATAACGGTTGGCAAAAATACAGAGCCACCTGTTGCAATCAATCTTCCCATAACACTTTGTACAAACACATACAGGATCCATTCCTTTAAAAATGCTTTTGTAAAAGTTTGATTAACGCAAGATATTTATGATAAATCAATTGTTTTTTCTGATTAAGCATTAGTTAAACGCGGGGAAAAAAGAGAACAAATTATTTTTAAAAAAAATTTTAAAAACAAAACAGACTTAAGACGAATATATGGACTTCTGTGTAAAGAAAAAAAAAACTTGCTCTCTTGACTACCATTTGACTGACATGGGGTGCCAGAAAATATCTTAAGTAGGAAACGAATTTTGTTCAAATTTACAAATTCACATAGTTCATTCAGAGTCCCAGTGATTAGTGTTAATAAAAAAGGTATAGAGTGGGATGGATTGGAAGTGCCAACAATTCAATTAGGCTTTGCCCATCCTCCTCTATCCCACCCGCAGCCCTATTGTTTTGAAAACAAAGAATACACTAAGAACAGGACCTTGAACGATAATGTAAGTGGAGGGGAAAACCTTTGGGAAAAAAAGTGGTCGCTGTCACGGCATCATCGGGAAAAGGGAGGTGCAAGCAAAAAAATAGGAGGGGTGGTAAAATAATAGAAAAAATAGCTCTGAGATCCCCGTAAACACAATAATGCATTTCTTGTAACTATAATACTAATTTTCTGGTGTATACTTCTTACATTACATGCTTTTCTGATGTATACTCAGTTTTCTTTCATACGTTTCTCTACTTTTATGGTGTGCATATTTCATTTGCTATTTAAAGATAATTACAAATTACTGTCCATGAAAATTTTATTCACAAATTGCACACTAATTCACAACTTTAAACTCAAACATTTTTGTTACTATGCAAAACAAAGTGACCAAACTTTATTATGTTGTTGCTACCTAGTAGAAGCCTCAGTACTATTAATTTCAGATTTTTACTGTGAACCCCACTGGAGATACAGCTTCTGAAAAATCGGAAATTTTGGAAAATCCCCATTTTCAACAGGGAAAAAAACAGTCGGAAGGGTTCAAAAGGCTCCAGTTTTCTCCACTCGGGTAAAATCTACCGATACCAAAGTACTTGCAAAATAAATTTGACTTGAGTGTATTGTCCCCTTCCCAGCGAAAAACCCACTCAGAAAATGAGAAAATGAGAATTTCCAAGGTAAATTTTGACTATCCTCGAATTTACAAAAATACATCACATAATGAAACAAAGTTGAACGACAATTATCAGCCTCTTATTCAGAGCAAAATGTTGTTTGAATTTTTAATTTGTTCAATTATGAGGAAAGTTGTACCATTTTCCGCAAATGCTTGTAATCACCAAAATGTACATATTTCAAGAGCCATCTGGTGACCTCTCTGCCACACAGTAAGAAAGTTTTGTTTTCTGAAATTGGTTTTGAACTCTCTAAACACGTATAAATAAATGTGCAAAATATATAAAAAATATATATATACATTAAAATATCATAGAATGACCCAAATATGTTTTGCCACTTACATAGCAAACAACTTAATTAAATTTTTAAAACACTCTGGTTTTGATAGCTACATGGCTGATTATTAGATCAGTATTCGGTCTGGCAGAATAGACCAAATACCAACCGAATATTTATTACATCCCCAATTTCAAGCCAGAATAATCCCAGAACTGGGGAACTGACAACCTCAAAATCAGACAGAAACATTAACTTAATTAGTGAAATAATTAAGGAAGATTTTATCAATGAAGATCACACTATTAATGAGCAATTTCATTTGAACACTTCACAAAAATGATTTCAACGAGTAAGACAATCACAAAGTTTAATTGATCACATCCCATTTGGATCTTGCAAAGCAAGACTAAAACCGATTAAAAATTCTGATAGGGCATTTAATGATCAGAATAGTCTATTAAATGGGGGGGGGCACAATAAAGAAAGAAAAATTAAATTAAAGTTTAGATTAAAAAAAATCATTAATATAGAAACGAAAGTAAACAGTTTGTCTTCATATGTATATATAACATGCTTAGAAAAGAATTGTGTGTTGCAACGTGGGGTCTCCATAGTTTAAACGACATATTTTCTGCTATGTCATTCCTTGAATTTGACGTCTAAGTAATATTCGTACTTTTGTTGTATTGTTTGTTTGGTTTTACGGCTCAAAGACTACAGTGGTCATGCTGCGCCGGGACCTACTGTTTTCCGAGGAATCCGAACCTCTTAAGGCCTAGGGAACCAAACCCCGGACTACAGTGAGCAGTGCGATCTTTATGAGATCTCTGAGTAAGCGTTCTTTGCACTGCTGGGAGTCGAACCCGGATTAGCGGCGCACTAGGAGAACGCGTTACCACACTGCGCCACCGCAGGGCCACTTTTGTTGTAAGAATCAAATATAAAATCACCAACACAGGGATATAACACTATGAAGTACTATATGTACACGATGCCTTCATTGTGTACACACAAACAAAATGTTTTATACAGAACGTATGAACCATGTTAACCACCATCTCCAAATTAAAGAACACGTTTGAATAATTCAATGCTAAAAATAAGTACCTTTAATTCAATAATAAAGCAAAGAAACCATCAAGAAGGAAATTACAATTCCGTATTGGTGAATTTCATTTTAAGTTTCCGGACATCATGCAGCCACTGCCAAAATATATGGTGAAACCATTTTCAATGTAGATACTTAACTTTTTTTTTAGAATATTGAAAAACACTTCTAAATGGAATTGATAGATTAGCGATCGATCATCAAAATGAATGACAGCAACTAAAATTCACTTTTTTGACCCAAAAACAACCATTTCCAGCAAGAACTACTCGCTGTTATGGTGCCTCATATACACACAGTTTTAAAAAATAACTTTTATATAATTAGCACATATCTTCATTGGCTTCTGTCAAAATTCACATTTTTGTCGTATTATGCATGTACAATATACAAACAATGGACTGAAGAAGAAATTCAAGAAAAGCACAATATCAAATACATATCAAAACATATATTTCATACAACACATATCACAGAAAGAGAAATATAACCAGTTCCACCCATATAATTAACTAATAACACACAAAATGACATCCTTCGTAAGGAACTTGCATAAACAAACAAAAGTACAGCACATAAACCACAAAATTGTACAACGACAGGCATTGGCTAACTAGAGGATGGGTAAGGTTGCTTTAGACATCCCCGAGTAGCATAAAGATAAAAACCAAAGGAAGAAAGGCTCAAGTGACCTTAAAGATTATGTGATGGGGCTTTGGAAAAAATGTGTGTTGATATCCAAAGGGGGTGGGGGGTGTTCAGCCTCCCATAGAAAGAAAATCATAAATGATATATGTGGATCATTAGAAAGTGGGACTATAGATTTCTCTAGAAATCAAGGACACCTAGGTTAATAATAATAGATCAAAACATAGAAATTGATACAATTTGGGACAAATGGAAAAAATATCATACCAAGCCTAAGTTCTCCAAAATTTCCACATCCAATTTTCTTCCCCACTTTAAAATTCGGGCCTACCATTAGCATGCCTGTGGCTTGTGAACCCCACTTTTCAATAGCACTTTGGGGTGCCCACCGTTTCCCTTCGAACATACCAACGCCAGGATGACTTTTCGTCTTCATATCATCGGTTCTCCTGCCCTCTCTACCACGGTTTTCTCCTTGTTGCATATCGTGGCGATAGGAGGAACTCACGCGCAAAATTTTGGAGAAAACCTAAATCCAAGCGGACTCTTAAATTACCGCTATCGGTGCGGTTCTATAACAAGGTGTTTTGGACTAGTCATAAGTTCCACTAAAACAGGGCAATTCTATGAACGGCCGCAGTCGTACCACAACCATTGGAACAATGTGTATGTTGAGTTCTTTGGGACAGTTCTTGTCGATGAATGAAGAAAAGCGCACGACAGATTTCATAGAACTGTTATTTTTAAAGGCGAAGGATGATACATCGGCAGAAATTCAGGAACCTGACAAAGGTTTCTTTCAGCTCGGCTGCCAGACTCCAAATCGATAGGGAAGCCTATTAAAATCTACTGTGTTTTTAAACGGAAACAATTTAACTGTTCTAATAATATCCGAAGGCTTTCCTATCGCATAGGTATAAATAGGGCGAATAACCGAAATCAATGCAATTTTTTTGTATTAAATTGAATAAATGAAATTGATAGTCTAAATTTTTAGTACGCTGAGCGAGGATCACCTCTCTGCGGAGTTCCATGAGCAAGATCTGTCCTGCAACTTAGCTTTGCAAACATTTTGAAGACTGAAGTTTTGCAAAATATATAGATTGCTAAAAGTATTGGTCAGGATTAGATTCATATTCTTCAAGCACGTAAGTCGTATCTGTTTTCTTTTAGAATTGAAATCTGTTGCTGTTGCACAGCAACATGTTTAGGAAGTGTGGCCACTGACCGAAACTCTGATTTCCCAGGTGTGGGCTATTGAACTGCAGTAGTTGGCCGACAGCAGTATTCATAAAGAAGTCAAAGCTGGGCAAAAACGTTAGAAATGTGTATTTCCAATACAGAATATTTGAAAATTTGCATTTTGGATACAAACTAAAAATGCATTTTAAAATAATTTTCGAAATTACAAATTATATTTACCAAACGGCATTTTTTGCCTGTCGTTAATGCACTTGGGCAGCCTCAATTATGCTTAATAATTTCATTATCTTAATTATATTATCCTCATTTCATTATGAAAATATGTAACCACATAATTTCATAATATGCAACCATAATTCCATAATATGTAACCGTAATTTCAAATTTCACTACAATTTTACATATCACGGTAATTTCATATGTCACCATAATTTCATATGTCATAATAATTTCATATTATGTGTCGTTCAAGTATTACGTAAGCACATTTCTGGCCATTTTATACTCCCCCTCCACCTTGTAAGAAAAAATAAGCAAATGCCTAACCCCCCCCCCCCCCCCCTTCATACTTACGTAAAATTTCTATTCTCTGATTGTATCATAACAAGTTTTTAAAATAAAAATGCAATGTATTTGATGCAAATTACAGTATTTATTTCGTTTCTATTGTAATATTGAGTATTTATTTGTAAGTTTGTTATAATATTAAACGCTTATTTATAAATAGAGAGTAATCACAATAAATTATCGCATTTAAAAAATATTACCACGCTGTTAATTGCTATTTTTTTGGCACAAGAAAGTATTTTGTTACATTTTTATTGTTAATATTTCTTACATTCAAAATCACACCATAACATCGGCGTTAATATCACTACGCCAAAAAACGTTGATTAATATTGTTGTTTGATTTAATCTGCGTAGTGTTCGATTTATATAAATACATATGCTGCAACGGGCATTTCGATCAATTTAATACCAGTCTCTTTGCAATTTGGTTTAAATAGTAGTCTATGTACTACACCATTCTGCGAAATAACCGGCTTCAGTGAATAGTAACGAAACAATACAGAGCTTCACCAGGAGATTCCATAACAAACAGTTATTTCGACACTGGCGTAAGGTTTAAAAACACGACGTTTCGGGAGCCAACTGCTCCCTTTGTCAAGTGAAGGCAGAATGAAGAGTTCGTGAAAGTCCTAAGCTTATATACCCGCATGTTGGGAATCCCCATCTGACGCCATTTGGTGCGGAGCATTTCCAGCTGGGGAAACCCTCGCCGGGAAATCCCCCGCACCCGACGATGTCAGATGAACACCCCCAACTCGAGGTTTTGCAAAAATCCTGTAAGGTTCTGGTAGAGGTTTTGCGATGTTTATTGCACGACTCCTCAAACCGTAGGTTTCCCATGATTCCAGAAAAAGTCTACTCCCCAGATTCGTCACATTCTGATGTAATATTTTCATCGAATGCCAATCTGGTTCGTGACCCTCCCTGAAGACATGTTCAGCCAACTGGTTTGAATCGTCTCCCCTAACCAGTTTGAAAAACTTCTTACCAAAATTTTTTACCAAGTGACTAGGGCATCAAATTTTTAGGGACGCAAAAAGCGGTAAACTTCGCTTTTCTTTTAATTACAATCTACCCACCTTTAAATTGCGTCGATTCGTAGTTCCCAAAAAAGCGCCTCTTTTACATCTTTTATCTTCATTTGAAATTCTGAAAAACAAAACTCAGTGTAACGGCTTTCCCTCAATTAAACATCGAAATTAAATAAAAAAATTCCTCGTCAAATTAACTAAGTTTATACAATAATTTCTGCCACCCACGTATAGATTATAGCTCAAACTAGAGCTTTATTCGTTTTGGAGAAAAAGAGACGCTAAGTTTGTTTATAAAAATATTATTATTACATCTTACAATAATGCACATATGGTAATCGTAACTGTCGCCCTTTCACTATTCTTCGCGATTTTTCGTCGCATTTGAGGGGCAGAACGACAGAATTTTGTTTCTGCTAGTATGGCCGGAGGGGGCATACGCATAATTAGCTTCAAAGTCTAGGCGGCTATTTTTTTTTCTAGGGAGCTAACCTATTTTCTAGGAGGGCTAAACTTTATACCTCCCATCCCCTACCGATTGACCATTTTGTGGCTTTAAACCTACGGGTAAGTCAGCCAATCTGGGTTAGGTAAACTTTATACCTCAATGCTCCGAAGAAATTTTCTAGGGGGTTAGTCTCCTCTAGTTGGGTCAATGGATGGGGCGCCAAAAATCGTTGTACCCAGCGCCCTTCGCATTCTAAATCCGGCCCGAAAGCTAGCCGGATATTCGGTTAAATAACTATTCATTTTATAATCTTAATATATTATATATGAACATATATATTAAGGAAATCTATATAAAAATATTGTATAAATTACATTTGTGATAATAGCTCTATAAGCAGATCTTTAATAGATGATGCTTTTTATAAGTGATTACATCTATTTTTCACAGTCTGGGTTTTAAATTCCGAGTAAATTCGTCTTTATATAGCTTTTAAACCTTTCGATATTGGTTTTCCAGGAAAAAGAAAATCGAAATTGAAGTTATCGAAACTCAGCGAATCATTTGTAAATGGCGAGGGGTTGGCCAATATTCGATTATTAATATCTATCCATGGTCACATTTGTTATTACACTTATAAATTAAAAACTAATTAGTTAGTATAATACGGATTTTGAAATAATCAAAAAGAAAACCATAAGCATGTTTACCGTTTACTGCTGGAGCTGCTACACATTAGAACAGTATCCTAACCACTGAAGTATTACAGTAAAAAAAAAACTCACGGCCGCTTTAGGAAAAGGGATCCACGTTGGCCTGGGGTTCTAATTGCCCCCCCCAACCCACTTAAGCATTTCATATCTTGGAAATCCAAAACAGATGCGCTGTATTTCGGGGTTTCTTCAAAAGAAATATTATCGAGCCACTACAGAGCAGTACCATCCAAAAAAAAAAAAAGATGTGTCATACTCTTAGGCCTTAGGAGAAGGAAAGGGACGGGAGCCGGACAATGGATAGGATTTTAAAACTGGTCCGCAACCTTACCCTCTCAAGCAACAATTTTCATCCTATGATAGAAATATTCTCTCGGAACTTCAATGAAAGCAAAATCAGCGACATTGCTAAAAATTTTTCCAAAATACAATAATAGTTCTCATGGAATAAAAGCAACAACTTATTAAAAAATGTCAAAACAATGTCGGAATTTCAATTTAAAAAGAATGTTGCGCCAAAATTCATTTATAACTTGTACTTAATTAAAATACATGTGTTAACTCAAGCCTCATCCCAATATCACAGTTACTCAAATTAGGCTATAACACACATTTTCTTTTTCGTAGTCTAAAGAAATCGAAGTCAATGTTGTCTACGTTATTAAATTTGTAAAAATGCGAAATCAAAGAAATCAATTTGTAAAATACTTTTTATATTACGTGTTTCCTATCTGGAGGAAAACCTCGTAACAAGCCATAGTTTTTTGCTCTTCTCCATTTCTACCCTGGTTGGCGCAGAATGACCGTTACGGTCCTTACACCATAAAAATACAACCAACCTTCATTTCTAACCTTGTCATTATTGTTGGATTCAGTTGTAAAGGATTTCGGAGTTCGTTGGAGTTTAATTATCTATCCATAGTTGATTTCAATAGCCATTTTTATAGTCATACCTTTTTAAATAAAATTACAGAGTTTATAATATTAGTATTTTTTTGCATTTTTGGAGCACATTAAATAACTTAAATCGCCCATTAAAAAAAGGCTTGCAGTTAAAGCGAAATTTATAACAGATTTAAAAATTTGAGTTTTTTATTAGCTGTAATATAAAACTGTTTTTCAATCCAGATCCTTTAACTGAATCAATTTTTGTGAAAAATTGAGGTTATTTATCTATAAAAGGGTAGACACATGTACTTGCAGATATTCCATTGTATAAGTTTTGAAATTTTCTACTTTCAGTTTTAGTTTGCAGCTAGAATTCTTAACAGCTGCGTAATAAATAAATAAAAAAAAAATTCACAAAGTTTGAATTTCACAAAATATTTTCGATTTTCCACAACATACGTGTTTTTGAATATGTACTACATGTTTATGCATGCCTTAATTCGGTATCCTGATTTGATAGGCTCCTTTTCGGGGCCGTATCCAGACTGGAGCTAGAGTGGGCTGAGCCCCTTCCCCTGGAAAATATTTTTTCTCAAAATAAAATATTGCAGATTTTTGTTTTGCTTTCTATGAAATTGTACACGATAATGGAAATTATTCTTTGACGTTAAAAGTGCATTCAAAATGGATTTTCTGTACGCCCTGTTTTCTACAAAGATTTGAGTCTTCACCTACTCTATGATTGGGATAAAAGAAAATATAAATTTTAGTATATCTCTAAATTTTTAATGCAAAATTTAGGGTTAAGAAATTTATTCATTAGTGTTAAATATATTAGTTTTAGATACCCAGTATCCTTAAATATATTAATAAAATGTATTAAAACATTGCCTTCCCTCGCTGCTTTTTGTCATACTCAGAAAGTCTTTGATCTGTCATGTTTTTTTTTAGTTTTTCCCTCATTATTTCGTGTCCCTTAAATTTATATAAGTGTTTTTATTATATTCTGATTGACGATTTTGTAATTCTGTGTTTTATTTCCAACGTTAGAATATTTATAACCTGTTGGGTTTTAATGAATGTATTATTATTATTATTATTAATGAGTGCTAAGCTCTCCTGTTGCTCTCTGAGTTCCCCTGTAACTTTAAGACTATCTCCTCTGTAAAAAGAATCTAGCTACAGCCCTACCCCTTTTTTCCAGTCGAAAAGTCTCTTCCATTGTAGGTGAGAAATGCAAAGACACAACCACAGATCCATCTGCATATGGTATTTTTTCACTTGAGGGTGTTCAAAGTAGAGCCCCTAGTTCAAAACGATCTCTCCTTAGATGGTGACTCCCTCAGGCGTGTGTTATACGGGATGAGCTATTGAACACCCATTTAAGCCTCCACAAGATGCAGAAATAGCTTTCCTAGTTGCTGGTCATTAATAGAAGATCGTAAATTAATGTCAGCGTTTGAGTTTGGAGAAAAAGCTCTATGGGTGTACAATTAGCAATGAAATCGATGCGTTTAAAAAAAAATTGCATGAAAATGCTCCAAACAATCTTTCATAAACTAACTAAAACTGCACTTTTAAAAAATATTGGTAAATTATTTTGGAGCCCCACGGGCCCATATAACACTACGCGTACGCTGAGAGGAGAGACACTAATAGCAGGACGATTTCAGTTTGAAGGGGATAGAGAGCAGAGAGCCCTTGATCTAATAAGGATTTAAAAACAAAAAACCTAAGTTTTTGTCCCTGTTATAATAGCAAAAAGAAAAAAAAAATAATAATGATTTAAAAATAAATTGAAAAAGCTTAGCAAAATATGGAATAAAGCGCAACAATATTCGTCAGTGACATATCCATGTCAAAGTTTACACTGTAGCGGCTTAGACCAACTCTGTACTATACATAAATATATTTTAAAAAACGCCCAAAACGATGAGAAAGTCAACATTTTATACGAGATGTGCTTATTTTTCAGAAAACATAAAATAAAAAATGTAAAATTTTAATTCATTTTTTCAACATTCCACTCCGTTTTAATTCTGGTTGTTTTATAAATACCGTCAACGGGGCTTACTTTGTGTACCCTGTGGCATGATGCAAGATAAATAGGTGAGCCAACTTTGAGAAACCATAGGACCCGTAAGTTTCTATACTTTATATGTACTCTACATGGCGTTTGCGACTGTGGGCCTATTCCGCGATACAAGATAATACCCACCTTGGCCATGATGCATTTTGCATCATGACCGTGGCATATCATATCATAATCACCGAATATTTCATTCAGCTCCGCGAGCTCAACTACTAAATGAATGTTGAATAAAATAGTTTACTTTTGTGTTCTGTAGCAAAATTTAATACATAAGTGAAATTTGAAAAC
The DNA here is from genome assembly GCA_006491805.2 of Dysdera silvatica. NCBI lineage: Eukaryota > Metazoa > Arthropoda > Arachnida > Araneae > Dysderidae > Dysdera > Dysdera silvatica. Next base: position 153,670,111 of record QLNU02014802.1, on the reverse strand, counting down.
CGTTTTCTAAAGTATTGCAATGCGATATAGTTCTTAAAAAAAAAAAAAATGTTATGACCACAAAAGGAATTACTTTAAAATTAATACGTAGCGTGTGTATGTGTGTGTGTGTGTGTGTGGGGGGCAAATTTTGAGCTTACACTGGGTGCCATATAATTTAAATTTGTTTCTGAATAAATATTATAGTGCTGTAATGTATATATAGATGAAAAATAAATTTAATAATTTAATTTATATATTATACAACTATTGCCTAGCTTCACCTTGTTCAGTGCAGAACGACCTTTGTTGTCCTTGCCCCATAAAAATACAACCAACCAACCTTGAGATTATTACAATTATTAAAACTGCTGAAAATAGGGTTAACAAATCTTGTGTAAGAAAAGGGAATAATGGATTTTTTCCAAAACGAACATACACGAAGTTGAATTTTTACAATCATAATTTTTTTATAAATCGAACAAAAACAAATAGTCCATTTTTTTTTCATCACTGCATCTTTCAAAAAGTGTTTTTCACACACATACTCTTTTTGCGTAAGTATACGATCTTTACGAGGGATTGACTTCCTCCATTTTTCAATTATTTTTTCGTCTTTGGGAACTTTAAAGATTCAGACTGATCATCCGATTGTAACCTGAAGCAAAGAATATAGATTCTTTGCTTGAAGTGTAATTTGGAATGAAACGTTTCCTTCCGTTTTTTTAAACGCAATTCATGAATAAAAAACAAACTAAAAATGTAAGAAAACATCCGAAAAAAGGCTAATAGCAAGCAATTTTAACAAGACAAAACAGTACTGAAAATGTAAACAGACAGGTATAAGGGATTTTCCAAGTATTACGTAAGCACCTTGGGTGGGGGTTAAGTTGGTCTTATTTTCATATGTTGGCCAATGTTAATATTTTCTTACGGCGGAAGGGGTGTTAAAATAGTCAAAATATTGCTTACATAATACTTGAACACCCCTAACTAAGAAGTTTCATTTCTTAAGCCCGCAATTGGTAGCGCCATCTATCAGTACAAATATCCGAATGACAGTTATTGAACTACTACTGTGCCAATTCTTTATCACAACTGAAAAGGGAAGTTGGTTTACCTGTCTATCTTGCATCATACCCCAGTTCAAAACATCCCGGAAATAGGTTGATTTGGGGGAAAAAAAAAGAAATCTATGAAACGTCGTTAGTTAGCAACCACCTGCTCTTCTTAGCTTCTGTTCAGTTTTGCCTTTGTCGTCAATGGAACGCTGTTGCAATAGTTGATTTCATTCAGCACGAATGAGATATGACCTAAATGGGACACCTCCATCATCAGCGCTAAAGCTGGGGAAAAGGAATGCCTGGATTTACAAATGGGCGCCAATTTTTAAAAAGTGGAGATTTTTTTTTTATTCCTTAAGCTGAATTCTCGATTGTAGTCAATTTCCACTGTAGAATTTTGAAGATCCACCCTTCTCGAGAAAGCACCCCACTTAAAATTGGGAAAAACTCCGTGAAACATAGCTGCCTTTCCCAAATAACAGAAAAAAAATAAAATAAAATAAAATAAATTCCTTTATAATAATATCTTTATTTTATAATAATGCTATAAGGTAATCATAAAAGTCCTCTCCTTCCTTGCTTTCACAATTTTACGTCACAAAATACTTTCTTGTATGGCTAACAACTGAAAGCCAGGTACGATACATCACCCTTGTTATATATATATATATATATATATATCATCATCATCATCATATTCAACCATTATCTATCCACTGCTGGATGAAGGTCTCTCCAAATGCTTTCCACACAAGTCTATCCTGAGCAATTCGCTTCCACGTCACCCCAACCTGTTTTCTTATTTCATCCACCCATCTAGTTTGAGGACGTTTTCTAGGTCTTCGGTGGTCTCTTGGAATCCAGTTCAGAATTTCTGTTGTCCATCGTTGATCAGTTCTTCTTGCAATATGCCCAGCCCATCGCCATTTCAGCCCTTTTACTTTAACAATGATGTCCTCTACTCTAGTTTGCTCTCTCACCCAAGTGTTTCTTTTCCGATCTCTCCTAGTTATTCCAAGCATGATATATATATATATATGGCCTGCAAAAGGGTTGCTGGTATCTAACTGGAAGGAGACCCACACGCTGAACGTATGTGACGATGTGTGGAACCGGCCAGGCCAGTAACCTAGTGTCCTACCCCGCCTTCAAGTGGTGCAGGCTGAGCTTTCTATTTATGTGGCAAATTAATATTTGCTGCACGGATAGAAAGGCGGAAGGGGAGGGCTAATTCACCAACCCGTCTAGCCAGCGTGGTGAAATTATGGCTAATTCCTCCATTATGTTGACACACCAGAAACCATGGCCCCTAGTCTCCAGGTGCTGGAGTGCTCCTGATCAAGGCAGCGGTCAGTGTGGCATGAAAGCAGGGGGTGCTAAGAATCACTGGAATGGCCCAGGCTGCCGTTTGTTATTGACCTTGGCAACGTATAATGGACGATCCCTTGCTTCTGAAGCAAAACTTCAGGAATTGGAAGAAGAACTTGACAAGATCAAATGGGACATTGTAGGACTCAGTGAAGTTAGAAGAAAAGGTGAAGAGTTGGTGGAACTTAAAAGTGGACATTTGTTTTATTATAGAGGAACGGAAACTGGAAGAACAAGTGGTGTTGGCTTCTTAATCAACAAAAGAATTAAAGACTGTCTTCTGGAAGTTGAAAGTACATCAGATCGAGCAGCGAGGCTCGTTGTTCAACTAACCCAGCGATACCAACTTCAAATAGTACAGGTATATGCACCAACATCAAGCCATACCGACGAAGAGGTTGAAGAATTTTATGAAGAAATCAAAGAGTTACACACCAAAGGGAAACAACATATCAAGCTCATCATGGGGGATTTCAATGCAAGAATTGGACAACAGGAACAAGGAGAGACATCGGTTGGTAAATACGGATATGGGGAAAGGAATGAACGTGGCGATCAACTCATCGAATTTGCAGAAGCTGAAAACCTTAGCATCATGAATTCATTTTTTAAGAAGAAACCGCAAAGAAAATGGACATGGAAACACCCAAATGGGGGAACTAGTGAAATTGACTATATCCTGGCAAACAAGAAATCAATTATTGAAGATTGCAGTGTACTGAACAGATTTAATACTGGAAGTGATCATCGAATGGTGAGATGTAAAGTGCACTTAAATACTAAATTAGAACGACAGAAGCTCATTAGGAAACAAGTAAGTAAGAGGGTGGATTTAAAGAAATTAAAAGAAAATACCGAGGCATTCAAGTTGGAATTAAAAAATCGCTTTTCTGCACTGGAAGGACTTATTGATGAAAGTGATATCTCAGAAGCAAATGAAAACATTGTTAAGACAATAGTTGAAACTGCTGGGGAAATTGGTGGTGTAACCTGTAAAAAGCACAATAGCAAATTATCTGAGAAGACGAAACAGCTCATGAAAAGGCGAAGAGATATGAAGGTGGACAATCGAAATACCAGTTCCAGGATTGAGTACATAGAACTTTGTAAAACTCTGCGCAAAAGCATGAAAGAAGACATAAGAAAATTCAATTGTGAGTTAGTAAGGAAGGCCATTGAAAATAACAAGAGCCTTAGGGTTGTTAAAGGAAGTTTATCTGTTGGGAAGAAACACATCATTGCATTAAAAGGAGAGGATGGCACCGTAACAAGAAATAGGGAAGAAATACTTAGAAGAGTTGAAGAATTCTACAAAAAACTATATGAAAGTAACAGTGGATTAAACGAAGACACTGAAATAGTCGAAGGAACAGCTCCTAAAATCTTAAAAGAAGAAGTTTCATTTGCAATAAAAAGTATGAAGAAAGGAAGAGCCCCTGGCGATGATGGTATTACATTAGATATCCTAAAAGAAGCTGGAGAATATGTAGAAGACATACTTGCAAAATTCTTTACCAAATGTCTTAACAGCGGTAACATACCAAACCAATGGGATTCTGCAACAGTAATTCTTTTGCATAAAAAAGGTGATAAAGAGGATTTGAAAAATTACCGACCAATTAGCTTGTTACCTGCTATTTATAAAATCTTCACAAAAGTGCTAACACATCGCCTGCAGAAAAAATTAGATGCAGCTCAACCAAGAGAACAAGCTGGATTTCGAAGTGGATTCAGTACAGTGGACCATATTCAAGTATTAAGAGAATTAATTGAAAGAACACATGAATATGAACTTCCATTGTGTGTTGCATTTATTGACTATGAGAAGGCCTTTGACTCTATTAAAACATCAGCAGTCATCAACTCTTTAAGATCAACAGACATTGAGGATGTGTACATTGACATGGTGAAACGTGTGTATAAAAATGCAAGTGCAAAATTTCGGTTACATAAAGATACCAAAACTATCAAAATTGGTAAAGGTGTGAGGCAGGGAGATACCATTTCTCCAAAACTTTTTACTTCAGCTTTACAGATGATTTTTCAGCTGATAAATTGGAATAACAAGGGAATAAAAATAAATGGTGAATATTTAAATCATTTGCGGTTTGCTGATGACATTGTTATTTTTTCAACGAACCCATCAGAACTCCAAGACATGGTACAGGAGCTCTCAACTAGAAGTAAAGAAGTTGGACTCAAGATGAACCTACAAAAAACTAAGATCATGTTCAATAATTTTGTAGAGGAAACAAAAATACAAGTTGACAACATTGAGCTAGAAATTGCTGATTCATATATTTACCTTGGCCAGCTGATTTCAATGGATGGCAACATTATGAAAGAACTCAACAGACGTATTAAACTTGGCTGGAGTGCATTTGGAAGAAACAGTTTTATCCTGAAGGGGAAATTGCCTTTGTGTCTAAAAAGAAAGGTCTTCAACCAGTGTGTATTGCCAGTCCTCTCTTATGGATCAGAGACATGGAGTCTAACAGTTGGAGCAATACGAAAGTTACAGACAACGCAAAGGAGCATGGAGAGGTGCATGCTTGGAATAACTAGGAGAGATCGAAAAAGAAACACTTGGGTGAGAGAGCAAACTAGAGTAGAGGACATCATTGTTAAAGTAAAAGGGCTGAAATGGCGATGGGCTGGGCATATTGCAAGAAGAACTGATCAACGATGGACAACAGAAATTCTGAACTGGATTCCAAGAGACCACCGAAGACCTAGAAAACGTCCTCAAACTAGATGGGTGGATGAAATAAGAAAACAGGTTGGGGTGACGTGGAAGCGAATTGCTCAGGATAGACTTGTGTGGAAAGCATTTGGAGAGACCTTCATCCAGCAGTGGATAGATAATGGTTGAATATGATGATGATGATATATATATATAATGGAGTCAACATAAATTCTTAGTAGAGAAATTTGCATCGGATATAACGACGTGACTTGACAGTCGTAAATCAGATCCACATAGGTTGTTTATCAAAATTTAATCTATCTAATCTCGTTTCTTTACAAATGTCCGATGAATTTTTATTACTGCTAAACCTGAATATTGAAGATAATGAATATAAGAAAAAAAACCCACAACAAACGTGATTTATTAATTGAATATCACGAGACGGGGGGGGGTCATACTCTCCCTCTCTCTTTAGGGGCCTATTTTATTTTTTCAGCGTAAGGCCCATAAAGCTCTTAAACCGGCACTGTTCGAAAGTCATTAGTGTAATATAATAAATATTATTCATTAGATTTGTTTTCTACATTATATACTTTAGTATTTTCTAGAATTTTTTCAATTTAAAAAAATAAAAAATGCTATGTATTTAGTGTGGCTATAAATATAATTTAATATAGACGGAAATTAAATTCATTATAATTAAATATATTTTAATTTAATTTTGAAACCAAATAGTTTAATACTTTTTACTATCAAAATAATTTATAAAACTCTAGAGTGTATTATACTATAGGCTACTATGATTTTAAAAAGATATCGTTTATAACGACTGAATTTGCACAGTCCCTTGAAGGTCGTTATAACCGATTTTCACTGTATATATATATATATATATATATAAAGACCGTGATGAACGCTACATATGCGTAACTAATTATGAAATATATAGTAGGCTGCGGATGCCAAAAAAAAGTCTTACCCAGAGCACTCAGGATAGATAGGACAGCCTGCCCTTCTAAAAATGGCAGAGATAAACACTGTATACATTCCCAGAGTAAAGCCTCTCTTAACGGATATTTAATTATGAAAATGATATCCAATGTGGCGGGGAGAGGTTGGGCCTTAAGATCGCTGTGCCTAAGGCGCCTTACACTTTAAACTGGGGTGAGATGCACTGGTTTTCTTATCCTAAAGAAATTCTTTAGCAAGTTTTCAGGGGGACCTCTCTACGTATGTTCCAATTGTATGCAAAAGGCATACAACTCACATAGTGTGAATTCCATGTTCGTTTTTTATGTTGATGCTCTGAGAAGACTGTCAGTAATAAAAATTAAAGCTAAAACATATTATAAGCACCATATCTAGATGATTTAGTGCCCCTGTCGGAATCATCCAAATTGCATCCCCCCCCCTTTAGTAATGGGCATATTCTCCTTTGTGAATTATTTCAGCCGATTTTATGTCCTTCCTTGCCCGAGCCCCTAGCTATGGCCCTGAACACTACAGAGAAATGTGAAGAAAAAAGAAAACAAAATCAAGGACTTTTTTCAGAATTTAGGCGAAAATAAGGATTTTTAGGGACCAAAAACAGTTTCCTGAAAAATTATGGACTTTTAAGGACCATACAAATCTGGTTGCAAATGGGTTTGACGGCATATCAGTTGAGTGATTATCATTAAATTGACAGAAATGTAATTTAATTTTCGAATGTTCAGGTTTAATTTAGAGCAACAATGCCATTTTCCATGAGTACAACTGAAATAATTTATGCATCATATGCAAGTGCAGACACAGGGGTCATGACCCCCAAAATATATTTTTTCACTGTAAAAAATTCCAACTTTCATGATAAATGAAGGGTGTTATTCCAAGACCATGGCAAATTCTGTCCTTGATCCCCCCCAAAATGAAAGCCTGTGTCCGCCTCTGATTATGTGAAATGGAAAGGCAAGAATTTGAAAATTGTTTTTCTTTGTTTTTGTTTTTTTTTTGGTGTAAGGACAACAAAGGCCATGCTACTCTAATTTACACTTTTTGGAGGATTCTGAATCTTCACCGCCATGGGAACAAAACCTCAGACTATGGTGGGTAGAAACTGGCTGTACTATTGGCTGAATTCGGGTTAACGGAACGATAGACAAATGATTCACCACAATGCCACCATAGGACAGTGGACATGTATTTTTCAAAGGACCCCGGGAATCTTAAGGCTTAGGGAACCAAAGTCCGGACTACAGCGAGCAGTTAGTCAATAAACGTTCTTTTTGGGTACCATTGGAAGTCAAGTCAAACCCAGAGTAATAAAACGTTATTTGAATGTGTTACCACATTGTGTGTACAACCACAGGGCCCAAACTGCCACGTGATCTTTGGAAAAAAAAAAAAAGCACCTTTATAAAGTTCATTTTATTTACACCTTAATATACAATATAAAAAGTATTAAATCCATCGCAAAACAATTTAAAAAACAGACATTACACATATACGTACGAATTCCCAGAATTTATTTAACTCTCAGACACAATGTTATAACACTAGCGCACAGTTTCATTCAATCGACAAAATAAAGTACATGTTATTTGCATGCAAGATTTAGGATTTCAGACTTTCACGATACTAAATTACACAAAAAGATGGATTTCTGAAAATAATTTATTTCTAAATAAATAATTATTTGGAATTCATTTTATAGAAAAATAGACTTTCAACCTTTAACTATACACGTGCACACACATATTGAACTCTTATATTCCCATATTTACATGTCAATAAAGATAGGAAACAATAGCATTCATCCTTCGAGCAATAAATCGTCATCGTCCTCCTTGCGAAACTTCTTATAGCAGAGGTAAAGACCTCCTCCAAGCATGATTACACCAGGGGTACCAAGACCAACAGCAATCACTATTTTCGCCAACATGGATATTTTTTCAAAGGCAGGTTGACCAGTACCAACCATAATTGACCTAAAAAGAACATAACAATAATCACTAAAACATGTACAGCACCTGGTAGAGTGACCAATTGTCCATGGTGACCATTGTCGTCCAGTCCCAAAGGTGGTCGCTTTAGGCAGGTTCTACTGCATTTTTAAAAATTTAATTAATAAAAAGTCAAATGTTTTTATATATTGGCAATACTACATTACACTTCTACGGAAGGTAGATATATTTTGCATATCATCTTAGTTGTTCATCACTTGGGGGTCACCTACAGAAACTCATAGTTTAAATTTTTCACATTTTCAGGCTTGTATATATGACTAGGGACCTATTTATAAACGGGCATCTTAGGCAAGCACCTAGGCACCAAATTTTAAAAGGCTGCAGGTTTTCTTAAATAAAACTTCATTCACTTGTTAGTCACTTGTCCTCATTATAAAAATTAATATAAAGACACAACCAGTATTGTGAACGTTTTATCTAAAACTAAAGCAACGAAAGTACTGGTCATCCATGATAGAGGGCGACATAAATTTTATAAACTTCCAAAAATACTGATCGCCTTCACCTTTTACAATCAGTATTAACACAATTTATGTTGTGATCTTTTGTCACATCAAAGAACAATCAATAATAGCAGTGACTAAAATGACACCACTGCCTTTTAGCAAAGACAGAATAAAATTATAGATATTAAAATCTGCCATATAAAAATATTACTTTGTATTAATTAATTTTTTGCAAAAGTTATCTCAAAAATGAATTTTTTAATTGTGATTTTTTTTTTCCATGAAGAGAGAGCAAGCAACATGTGTATATAACGTGCATACAATAATTTTCGGCTTCGATTTGGTTGGTTTGTTTGTTTTACGGCTCAAAGACTACAGTGGTCATGCTGCGCCGGGACCTACTGTTTTCCGAGGAATCCGAACCTCTTAAGGCCTAGGGAACCAAACCCCGGACTACAGTGAGCAGTGCGATCTTTATGAGATCTCTGAGTAAGCGTTCTTTGCACTGCTGGGAGTCGAACCCGGATTAGCGGCGCACTAGGAGAACGCGTTACCACACTGCGCCACCGCAGGGCTTTCGGCTTTGAATTTGCTTAAAATTTAATGGGCAATGTATTAAATCACTACTTGAACTTCAGAACAATAAGCTTAAAAAAAAAAAAATGATATAAAGGAACTACTTTCATAATCATCTCCAAAATAAACTTCATTTGAAAATGTGCAAATAATGGTCTATATTGGTTTATTTTGTTTTGCAGTATCTATGTTTATTAAATTTTCATCTTAAAATATTTACAGCATTAAATACATACATAGTTTATTTTATATAAATCGAACACTACGCAGATTAAATCAAACAACAATGTCAATCAATCAACGTTTATTGGCGTAGTGATACCAACGCCGATGGTATGGCGTGATTAGATGGTGAAACGTTCGAAAGAAAATAAACATTTCTGCCTTCGGTGGGACCTGAACCCACGACCTTCCACTTGCCGGGCGGAGGCTCTACCCACTGAGCTACGAAGGACAATATATAATCTCTTTACGAACGTATATATATTGTTGCCAGTTATTTCCAATAAATGTTGATTGATTGACATTGTTGTTAGACATACATAGTTATTAATGTAACCCATTGCCTCAAAAAAAAAAAAAAAAAGAAAAAGAAAGAAAGAAAGAAAGAAAGACCTATTGTGAACATCTGACTATACATTCTGAAAGGGATGATATTTTTCAAATTCTCCAGTTTCAAGTGATGAAAAGTTTGGAGGAAAAAAAAAAAAATCCTCCATTATTATTTCTTTGTAATTTTCAAAAATTTTGATTGTTTTTAAAGAATTTTCCATATTTCGGTTAATAAATCATCTTTTATTCGTTAAATTCGTGGTTTGCACGAATTTCTTTCGTTAAAAAAGGTTAAATTGTATTTCACTTAATCAAATCCATATTTCCCTTTTTAAATCTGGAAACTTGCTGAATGTGGGTATGTTATAAATAGGTCCCACTGTATATATATATATATGGGAGCAATAAATTATCCAGTGTTTCAGGCATATAAAGGTTTTAATCCGGCCCTGATGAGGTCTAGTAGAATGAGTTTGTATTTGCCTCAGACTGACTCTAGATTAATGGCACCAGAAACAAATGTGCTATCGTTCTGCCACCGTATATATATATATATATATATAGGGCAATAAACCTATGTTTTCTTAAGGAATCCTACGGAACCAACCTCCGAACTATAATTAGTTAGCCAATAAACATTCTCAATCATTTTCTTTTTTAAAGTACCATTGGGAATCAAAACAGCAGGATTAATGGCGAGTTAGGTGAATGCGTTACCATCACGTATGCCACTATAGAGCCTTTGTTTACTTTTTGTGAGTTGAGTACTATAGTAGTTGTTATGAAACCATATTACACCGATTGGTGTAAATGTAAAGAACTTTCTTCGAGGATAATAATCCAAGAGAGCCCAATTGGATATCTTTTGAACTGTGACATACTGCAACACCCATCAGATTCTTTTTATTCATGTACATTGAAATAGAAGTTCTTCACACTCGATAACATTCCAGAAATTCACTTTGAAAGAGTACCTTTAAACCAAGATAACAAATCATACATTTAAATGCTGTATATTACCTGCTTTTCAAATCAATGTGACAGATTGAAGAGGCAAATGTACTATAGGTAAGACTAGATTTGATATTTACTATAGTCAAATGATTTTCATGACAATTGATGATGTACTGTCAGATGATAAATTACTCACAAAGAAAATAATGGTTTCTCGGTGTCTGGTGGCTGTCGAATCCACAAACCCTTGATAACCTATCAAATGCCTTTTGCTTTTTCTCACTGAGTTACAGGCATCGATTAAACTTCCCTTTGCAAGTGAACATGAAGCCTCACCATGGAACACTAAACATTTATCGGCAATGATGAAAATTGTTAGCCTTTGATAAATACCAATGCCAGTCTTACCTACAGGATGCTTGCTTATTTGACTTGTCGCTTTGGTCTTAAAAAAAACCCCACTTTATATTCATTTGCAGCCAGAAGTTTGATTGAAGCCTGTAGCTAAATGGGTAAGAGAGTGTTTGTGAGTTTTATGATACAAGGACAACAAGGATTGTGCTGCACTGGAATTTACGGTTTCTGAGGAAAACCAAACTTCTTAAGGCCTGGGGAACTAACCTCTGGACGATAATGAGCAGTTAGCATTTTTTTTAGCACAGTTGGGAGTGGAATTTGGGGATAACCGCATGTCATGCAAACACATCACCACTACATCACTGCATGGCCCCCACTCAACGAGCAAGAACACTAGACTGGGGATCAAGGGGTGTTGGGTTTGGTCACCACCGGGTGCCGAGAAATTATTCTTTCTTCGTGGCTAATTTATCATCCAAATATTTCTTATTCAGAAATTATGAACAATCAGTAAAATGTTTTTTCATCATATGATGACAGATTGGAAGCTAATAGAGATATGTGTACATACATATGTGACTTACCATGCAGTGTACTTTGTCCTTTGGTAGAATCCATCTCCACTTGTTCCAAAAGTCATATTCCACGCGACACTTGAAGTTTCATTTTTATTGCCAAAAAGCATGGATACAATAGAAAGAGGAATAATGGATGGGTATGTTACTTCAGACATGGCTGCATCGGAGGAGTTGACAATGGTTGGCTTATCACCAAGGTAAGCGACTGGTTTCCACATAAGAAATGAGTTTTCCCTACTGAAGTTGTCACATGGTGGATAAAGCGTGTTCAGCTGGATAAGATGTTAGTGAAATATAAATTATTGTTATTCATACCTTGTAATGCCCGTGTGTTACACTCACGAGTGTCTACATACTTGTAGTGGGAATCTGTCAGACCGTACACGTATATAATGATCAAACGATTTTGGTTAGTTTGATTTAATGCATAACATATACTGAAGATCACACGTATAATGAACTAATTTTCCTCTTTAATTTTATTTCTATCCTTATATTAAAATGTTTTTGAACTTTTTTTTTTTTTACTTTAAAACAGTAAGGCTTTTGCTATGAATCACTTAAGTAAATTATATATCTCAGTAGCCCACATATTGAATTGAAACTGGAGTTTCTTACTCTAAGTGAGATGCAGCGTTGATGCTTTACAATTTTTTTTTGGGAGTAATGATACAAATGACCGCAGTTTATGTGCATTGATTATTACAATCGAACCTCGTTAAGATTAAGACAAAGGGGGGAACAGAAAATCCGTCCTATCCAGAAATGACAGTACGCTATACAAATGATGGGATCAGAAAAACGGTTCGTATTAAAAGTAATTCGTCTTAAGCATGTTCGTCTTAACGAGGTTTGACTGTATCAAACATAACCTTAAAAATATGAACTGAAGTCTCTCAGACAGACAAGTATTACATACATGGATAAATATGAACATAAAATGCACACTATTTTCATGTACATAACTTTTATATCACACATGTCTTTAATTATAAAAAATAACTGATTTTTAACTATCTTAGTTTTTAAATCTTTTTTAAAACCTTAAAATATTGCTTAATTAGGTATATCGATTTATAAATATTACAAATTCATTATTTATGATTATACAAGTACAATAGCATAAATAAATGGTTATATGAAACAATGGCTATAGCAGCTATAACAAAAAAAAAATCTTCCGGTCCCTCGACGATCATTATAACAAGAAACTGTACATGACATGTTATATTTACGAACAGGGATTAACCCGTCGCAAACCTTTTTGCCGAAAGGCGAAGTTAACCAAAATTTGGCTAGAAAAACTGCCGAACGATTTGTCGAAAAGCTCCAAATAAAATTGGAAAGGTGATGTAAATTCGTAATAGACTCCACGTTACCAATGTAAGACATTTGATGAATATATCAATTAGTTGGTCAGAGAGGAAGGAATTTTAATTTAAGGCTGCATATCATGCATGGTGTATGCACAGGAAATAAATAATCCAGTCAAAGTATGAAAATAATTAAATGACATTGCATGGAGTTGACTGTTTCTGACCAGAATTTCTCAGCAACTTGAAAACGACTTTTCTGACTCGGCTACAACTTTTAGGTGCAAGTTAGCTGAAAAGCTACAAAAATCCCTTTGGCTGCTCTTTTTTTACTCCATGAATATATATATGCAAATGTGTACGTTGTTCCGTCGATATATGTGGGGTAATGTGCTCCAAGACTTAATTGCAAATATTGAAAATTTGTTTAGAACCTATGCCCTTTAGCTACACACCACTCAGAAAACATTGGTTTTGTGGCAGAAATATGCTACACCAAAGTGGCTCACACCAAAAGCAAAAACAGTACATGATTAAAAAAAAAAAAGTGGTAATTTGCAACATACAAAAACTCTAAATTAAGGTAGTTGTAGTATAAACAACGCTAAGAACCAGCTCCCCAAATATTCTAAAAAAAAAAAAAGACAGTTATTGCATAATCTGAATGTCCCCTGTTCCAAAACCAGTGACCAAGAATGAATTAAGCAAACTCAAAACTACAAAAACTCCCCCCCCCGTGGCTTTGTACGTTGACCATTATTTGGCAATTGCGTTAGCCATGAGAAGGGTAATAATATTTTGACATTATATAGGGAGAAAGGGAGAGTTGCCCCTATTCCCTGTGGTCTAGTGGTTAAGGCATTTCAGGAGCAGTGGAGGAACCCCATTTCAACCCTAGGCCATGGACAATGTCTCTTTTTCTCCTTTACCTAAAAGCTCTAGTTTGAGCTCAAAACGTGGGTATCGGAATTATTAGCTATAATCAAACTCTAAATAATATTTACACGAAGAAAAACTATCCACCTATATTTAGTGGCAGTTCTTCAATACCAATGGTATTTATTGATAAATAACAATGGGATAATAAATATAGATACCAATAAAAAAATAGATACCAACGGGATAAATAATATAGATACCAATGGGATAATGAAGTCATACAGAATGCTTGTATCTCTGTATTTTCCCACGAAATAATCAATTCTATACACTTCTCTGTTTCTACAATGTTTTATAGTATTTGTAGTTAAGTCAATTATCAATAAATGTCTAAAAAATGCTCAACAGCTTCCTTAGTAGTTTTTACTACAATGGGTCTTCCTTACAAATTTTAATGAATAAATTAAAAAGAAAAAACCAACGCACAATTTTTAAAATAAATGCAAAGCCAACTGTTAATTTTCTATAGAAGTTCAGTGGATTGTTTCTTCTGCAATTAATTTAAGAGGTAAATGCTAATAACATAAGATAACTCATTATAAAGTGATTTATCAATAAATTTGGTTCTACATACAAATAAAAACTAAAAAAACATAGTTCTTAATTACAATTTATTTTACAAAAATGAGTGCACATATAAGAGGTTAAAATAAACCGGGAAGATATTCATTTGTTTTATGAGTATACTGCCTTAGAGTATACTTAGTTGCTTAGAGTATACTGCCACACATTACATTGAATAACTGTTACACATTTTATTGACTGGCACAGTGTACAGTCTAATCCTGTTCAGATTTTCACACTCTTTTCCATTAAAACATCTAATTCATGGATTTTGCATTTTCGATTTCTAAATTTAAATAAATAAGGAAAAGACTGGCATGTTTTGGTTCATTAGTGTTCTTTTTTCTTTTCCTTATACACTGTGGTATGTTGTTGTTGTCTAGTCCTTCAAACATGTTAGCACAACATTACCTTAATTGTCCTTGTGTCGTAAAACACAACCTTATGCCGAGACCAACAGTTGCCTGAGAAATCCTAAGCCCCATAAGGCCTAAGGAACCAACCTCCAGACTGCAGTGAACAGTTACTCGGTAAGCGTTTGTTTCTCGTAGAATCATTACTGTGAGTCGAGCATGTGTTAACAGCATGTTAGATGAACATGTTATCACTGCACGGCCCAGTGAAAGTTGAATAGACGGCACATGTCATAACCACGTTTTATTTCACTACAATTGTAGGTCACAGAATTATAGAAATCAGAAGCATTAACGTTGATTCTTCTGCTAGGTGACCATAGTTGGTTGTGCAAATTGTTGGGATGTAAATTGGCTACATGGTGCAAGGTTAATGCAGGTTATTATAACGAGTATGTTATGGTAAGTTATAATTGCTTGATTAAAACATTCAAGTCTTTAGTTTAATATTGTTTAAAGCTTAGGTTTATCAATTATGATTGAAAATAATTTTGGAGTCTACCTTAAAAACTCCTGGAGAATATTCATCATCGATAGTGGAACGAACATTTGGAGTCCATGTGTCTTTTAAGGAGTGGGACGAGAATGCCATGAATTCAGCGGCAAAACGCTGTTTTTTACTTGTGTCAAGGTTAGTAAAAAGGATTCGCATCTGTGTGGAGTTACCATTAAATCTAAGATGAGGATATTCGCCACTTTGCTCTGGAGATGCTCCCGCAGAAAACTATTGTCAACAAAACCAGATCCATAGAACAGATTAGAAAACACATAATTATAAGAAGCAGTATAAAATTCAATTATGTACAATATAAATATTTCGTAAAAGTAACTTCATTTTTAATTTTAAAAATACACTTTAAACAAATACTTTAATATATTTTCTATATTCTGTTTTCTTAATTAATATCATTGCATTTATACTGATCCCTCAGTTCTAAAATATCACAAAAAAAAAAAATTATTAAAACTTTGGCACAAAAGCTTTTATGCTTAAATCCAATCTCGTGAAATCCAACTGTTTAATGTTAAGTATAATTTGTTTGTTTGGCTTTTAAATATACTTTACTCATGGTAATAAGTTTATGCAAACTCTAATTATGGTTGCTTTAAATGGCAAGAAAAGTAGATTTTCGTTCATGTTTGTAAGAGAATCTTTTTATTACACAAAGTAGTGTACAAAAAACAAAACAAAACAAAATCGGTACAAATATTATGATAGGCATATTAGTATACACTTAGAAACATCATTCCTCTCAAAACTCGATGGAAATAAATTTATGCACGTCCAACACTCAGAGGACGTTGCTCAGTTGAACATGTAATTTATTTTTCAGTTTTGCGTTTTACATAGTCAACAATATGCCAAGGAAGGAGAGTAAAAATCTGGTGACATTTATATTTTTTAAAATTTGAAAAAATGAAAAACAGAGATAAGGATTGTAGGTATGCGAGAATATCCTTCAGAAACATTGAAATGGATTAGGTATGTAGCAGATTGCTTGGGAATCATGTCCGAATGAGTATACCGCCAGAACATATAACAGATACTATCAAAAAACGGAATCAATTGCGCTTGAATGCAGCAACTGTAGACTGCCAAAAACTACTGCCAGGAAAGATTAAATTTTATATATTATATTTCAATATATATATATATATATATAGTTCTGTGCAGTTTATATTTTATCTGAATTTTATTTATTTTTTAATATATATTTGGGTCTCGTTTTATGCGGATCTTTATGTAGTTTTGAAGTTGTGCGATTTGGATTCTCATACTTTATCTGAAATTTATTTATTTTAATATATACGTATATGCAGATTAAAATTAAAGGATTTTACAGAATATGCTTCGGTACATTTTCATGTAAAATATTCACCAACAAAAGGAGATTTCCATGCATCGTGCATTTAACCCCTTTTTTGAAGTGAAAGCATGTGCTGCCAGGTTACTCTTTCCAAAGTAAGCTGAAGAAATGCATGTAGCAGATTATAGGAAAGGGGGCGGGGCTCAACCCCCCCCCCCCAGTGAAGATCCAAATACAATGTTTTCTCTGAGACTGCATCACATAATCTTCTTTAAAGTCACTTGAGCCCCTCCACTATGGTTTTTGAATTGCTATGCTAACTGGCAAGCTATGCTATTAACTGGCTATGCTATTAACTGGATATGGTAAATCATACATATAAAAAATTAGTAGAATCACCATTGTAAAGTTTAATTATTGAAAAAACAAACAAACAAACCACCAGCTACACAGGACGAGAATGAAGTTTGTGAAAATCCACTGCTTTTACTGTATACACCCGATACGGAAAATGTCTCTTCTAAAATGGAAGTGGTTTGGCACAAGGTCTCAAATGGTGCAGACCATTATCAGACAATGAAAATAATACTGATGAAAAAATATTTATTTTTTAATAAAACAAAATAAACCACGAAAGTTGTACCAAAATGAATAAAGTTCGAAAATAAATTTATTTTAAGTTTCATATTAATTTCTGTCAGATTTCGAAGGCATTGCTATTTTCTAAAATTTCTATGAATTTATTTAATGTGGTTTTAGGTTGATTTTAACTCATTGCTTTGGTTTTATGTGATTTTAGAAAATTACAAAATGTATGTCTAATTTTTTAATGTAAGTTAAGGCTTTTTTCATGAAATTTTTTTAATGTGATTTTCTGAGGAACATATCTACAAAACATATCTAAAAGAGACCCAACTGTGCATATACGAATTTTTAAAAATAGCATATTTTAATGTGAACAGAAAGCACCAGATGGTAGCACAATATAAATGAGCAAATTATTAATTAATTAATCATATGGAAATATACTTAATTCATTACACTTTGTACCCACGTAAATTGTTGTTGGCATTCATACATATTATATAAATATCTTGAGTTACATAAATTTGTGAAAAAAAAGTGCGATAGCCAGCAGGGCTTGAACCTGTGACCTTCTAATTACATGCACGTTGTCTACAAACTGAGCTATGGTCTATGCTCTACTTCTCTCTCAAGGGTCATTCCACAGAATTTCGACAAATTTTCCTGTCTTTGGTCACTCGACCATTTTTAATTTCTTTCATACTTTGTATGCTGAAACATATATGCAAAGAAAATCAAAAACCAATTGAAATTTTTTTTTTTTATTTTGGCAACAGGCATCGGAAAAACAAGATTTCGTGCGGTTTTGCGAAAAACAAATACTTACAAAATCGCATGTATTTTATTAAGCAGCAAAGATAAATCAAATATTCAAAAAGATTTAAAATTTACGTTGTTTGTTTACCTACATCACGTAAGTTTTAAAGTTTTAGGGTATTTTTAAAAAAGATTCCGAGTAATGTGATAATGACCGAAATATCGTCATTTTTTGAAAACGATTTCCTCCTGAAGGGCAACAGATATCAAAGTTGCATTTTTTTATAT
>QLNU02014802.1:153620886-153650877 GCA_006491805.2 Dysdera silvatica | reverse complement strand
TTACCCTTCACAGGGATAACACAATTGCCAAATAATGGTCAACACAGAAAAGCCTCCGGGGCGAGATTTTTGTGAGTTTTTCGTGGGGGAATTTATTATACAATAATTTTTGCCACCCACGTATATTTAGCTCAAACTAGAGCTTTTTTGTTTTACAGAGAAAAATGCGTTTGTTCTTGTCCACATTCGTCTAGTAGGTCAAGACACCGCGTGCTCAATGCGGGGACCCTGGTTCGAATCCAGGATGAGGACGGCGCCTTTTTTTCTCCAAATATAAAAAAAGCTCTAGTTTGAGCTGTAATTGAAACGTGGGTGGCAAAAATTATTGCATAAAATAAGGAGAATGAAACATGAAAAAACTAAGCCATAAAAGACAAAAAGTGAACCTTTCAACAACTTGGAAGATAGACTTTATCTCTTTTTTTTTTGTATGTTTGTGGTTTTACGGCTCAAGGACTATAATGGTCATGCTGCACCAGGACCTATTGTTTTCCGAGGAATCCGAACTTCTGAACCTACAATTTTCCAAGGAATCTGAACCTCTTAAGGTCTAGGAAACCAAACCCTGAAGTAAAGTGAGCAAATTTTCCACCCAAATCTGTCCCCCCCACAATCATTTTCAAGGCAATCTTTAGATTCTCCAGTTTGAAGGTGGCTGTATCTCATAGACTAGTTCGAGTAACGGAATGAAATTTTCAGGTTATAAACAGCATGCAGAGAGGTGCTCCTTTGCCAAATTTCAAACAGATAACTGCTCCCCCTTTTGAGTTGTGAGTCGCCAAATATGCCTGTTTTTGCAAATTTTCAAACTCTTACATGTTAAAAGGGGATACAAATAACAACTCCGGTTTTTTGGGGTAACACCACGAGACAGAGAACTAACGTATAAAAAAACAACAACGTACCATTGATATCTGTTCTCATTCATGAGGAAATTGTTTTAAAAAATAACGATTTCGGCGATATTTCAATCATTATCATATTACTCGGAACGTTTTTTAAAAAATAACCTAAAGCTGTGAAACTTACGTGATGTAAGTAAAAACACTATGTAGATTTTAAATCTTTTTGAATGGTTGATTTAATCTTTATTGGTTAATAAAATACATGCGATTTTGTAAGTACTTAATTTTTGCAAAATCTTGTTTTTCTGATGCCTGTTGCCAAAAAAAAAAAAAATTGCAATTGTCTTTTGACTTTTCTTGCTTATATATATGTTTCAGCATACAAAGTATGAAAGGAATCAAAAATGGTCGAGCAACCCTCAAGTGAACATGAGGAATTTTATATATCATAAGTAAATACTGCTGTAGGTGATAGATAGCAGGCATAGCAATACCTTATATCCCTACATGTTTGTTGCTACTGGTTGGTGTAAGCTTTGTGATGTCATTAGCAATTCAATCATTTGACTCCATCAAAGTAAACATTAACTATTTATTAATGAAACATAACTTAAACTTAAAAGCAAACTAAACGTAGAACATAACTTAAGATAAAATGAGAAGCATGCGTATCGTAGCTGCTATAGCCCTTGCTCTTGCGCCATACATAATAACCTCACAGGCTCTACACTATTGCATTGCCGTTTTGCGCTCTGATGCAGTTCATGGATAACATGCTAATGATGTCCAACCGCGACAGTGCTTAATACTTTTTGTAATTATTATACCATGAACATCCACAAATTGCAGCTGTAGTTCATAGGTGTAAACTATGGGTGCCCATATGGAGGGAGAGTGGGGACTTGAGCCCCCCCCCTAGCCGTTTAAAAATTTGATTTGCTCGAACCTGCTATGCATTTACTTTCAAAAGTTTTACAGTCACATTTTAAAATAAGGTACTTTTTAGCTCATTACTAATTGTCAAGCAGTATCAATTATTTTTGTAGCGTTTTGGTATCTTGTACATTCACTAAAATTCTTGACAGCTTTGAGAAGGAGGTAATAATTTCTATCAGTCCCTCCCTAGAACTACTCATATGGGCACCCATGGTGAAAACTATATTTAAGTATACATATAATTAGAAACTAATGAAGATAAGGAAAGGTAATTAATGTTACTGTAATATTTTTATTATACACAGGAACCTGTGCAAATGAAGCTGAAATTACATGTGTAAATTGTACAAAATTTTGAATACAGAATTTTTTTAATGTGAATAGAAAGCATCAGAAGTCAGCATAATATAAACAAGCAAATTATTAAGTATAGGCCATAGTTCAGTTAGTAAAGCAACCGACATGTAACCGGAAGGTCGTAGATTTGAGTCCTGCTGACTTTCGCACACCTTTTTCTCTCAAATTATATAACTCAATATTTAAAATAAAGTACAAAGATAATATTTAAGATTAGCTTCAAATGTATTATTTTAAATATCACATTATAAATTAAATAAAGGAGATATACTGAAGAGGGTAATTGCGGTTAATACACATGCAAGATTAGATAGGTAACATACTTCAACATTAAACGTGCCACCATCATTGAAAATAGTCTCATTTTTTGAAGCTGACATAAGTGTAGTGACTATTGAATCTACTGTTTCATTTTGAAGTTTCGTCAAATCCCACCGCAAATCCGACACATCTAAACTCGTTATTTCACTTCCTTTTGCCATGTCCGCTGTATCTTTATCATCAATATAGCTCCAGAGCTAAAGTAGAAATGATAATATAAAACATGCCTTTACTCAATATTTGCATAATTTTATGAAAATTTTTTATATACTTTCATGGAGTAATGTTACGTATTTTTATAGAGTAATGAGAGCATAACATTATTGTATGAAGACATATAAATGAGGTTTCATAAATTTACTAATGAAGAAAGGGTAAAACACAGCATATAGTATCAGGAGTAGATGCTCAGTGTGAGTTAGATGTGAGGTGCATATCTACTGAGTAGAAACATCATTAATATTATATTAATGTATTTATTCCTGTTATGACTCATCAAATTGTTTAATGGCTTCACCTCATTCTTGAAATTTAATATAATATACTAATGTTTCATAAAGTAAAGATCATATGACTGATAAATATTGCATTACATTCACATTAATATCCCAGGTGTTCTAATTCCAAACGCACATTTATGCCATTCAAAGACGAACAGATGACACCATGAGACAGATTTTTAGTATCACATTGTTTTAAACTGGCTAAAATAGTGAATTAGGGTGTGCTGTAGAGAAGTGGCATTATCTGTCTGACTTTCATTTGTTTTGCAGACATATGTACATTGTTACGTTTATGATATTGTGTTTGTGTTACCAATACAGGTAAGTTTATAAAATATGTTTTTCTACAAATCAACTTCTTTCTTTTACCAATGTTTACAATGAGAAACAGTGTTAGCTATGTACTTACTACTGAATGTTCTTTTTCTATAAGGACTTTTATAAATCAGATGGTAAAATTGCTTATACCAGCGGTTTCCAAACTGGGGGTCGTGAACAGGTTTTTGGGAAGCCGTTGCAACTATTTTTAGTTGCAATTATTTTTATAAGGAATTTCATACCAAATGTTTCCAACGCTTTTATATTTCATCATGGCTACACACATTGCAATATTCTACTAATGGTTGTTAACTTTATATCTATAATATATATAATTAATGTAATATATATAATTAATATAATATAATTTTATATTTAATGTGTTTTCTTTACTCTGTTAAAAAAAAATTTTTATGCAAATGTGGCGGCGGCGGATTCTTTTGGTTACTATAAAAGGGGGTCGCGGATTACTTGGTTACTATAAAAATGGGTCGCGGCTTGAAAAAGGTTGGGAACCACTGGTCATTGGCATACGCAGGGGGTGTTGATGGGGGTTTTAACCTCCGATTGCAATGAAATTTTGTATATTTAACATAGGAATATGTGAGTTGTAGCTCTGTAAACCCCCATTGAGCACATAACTGCCTCTTACGAACTTTCTGCATATGCTTATGCTACTGGTTTACGTGTATTGAAATTATGATGTAATGTATAATATTTGTACTGTACAAGTAAAATATAAAAAACTTATTACAGTCAAACCTCATTAAGACGAATTACTTTTAATACAAACCGTTTTCTGAAGTCTCGTCGGGTTATATAGCATACTACCTTTTCTGGATAAGATGAATTTCTGTTAATACAACAGACTTTCTGTTCCTTTGGTGTTCGTCTTAACAAGGTACGAGTGCATTATTATACTTTTGAACAGTCCTATGTACAGGACTATAAAAAAAAAAATGAACGGGGAGGGGGCAATAGAAACTAGTGGTGCCCTTTTAAAGCCTGACAGAGATCTCGATCGAGAATAAAATTCTTGATCTTATTGGAAGTATTTTATCCTGGAGTAACGTTTAAAAGAGTTTTCAAGTCTCAAAGAACTATTACTTAAAAATTACTATATTTACTATATATAGCTCATAGTGCATTATAATGTTCAGCATTTCTGTTTTTCAATGACAATCCTCCATGGAACGCTAGTCAAGAAACCCTGCTTCCGAGTCCTTGATTTTGTTTTTGTATTTTTATGGTGGAAGGATAGCCAAGATAAAAATGTACTGGGACCAGGGTTGACGTTGGTATTAAGCCACTAAGGGCAAACATGTGTTTTACCACCTCAAAATTACTTTATTTTTTATAATAATTTTATTTTACCGCTCCTAAAAATCTGCCGCTCAGGGCAAATGCCCAGTTCATCCCCTCCCCCTGGCACTGGTCTTTTCGGGGACATGCTGCTTTTCAAGTAATCCAAATCTTTGCTGCTGAGAGAACCAAACCCTGGATTACGGTGGGTTAGAAAAATGGCACACATCTCACGATATCATTGAAAGATGAAACTGGGTTAATAACACAACGGATGAATATTTTACCACTACATCACTGTGGGTCAGTGGATCTAGATGTTTCCGTGAAATCTAAACTCCTTAAACCAGTGGCTCCCAATATTTTTCAAGCCACGACCCACTTTTATAGTAGCCAAATAACACATAAGCACCTTTTTATATTAACCGAAAGACCTTAAACCCGACATCCGCCGCCTCCACATTTTCATAACAGCATTTTCAACAGAGCAAAGAAAATACATTAAACATAAAATATTCAATTTCGCATATACATATCAATAGCGGTCATTTCATAGGGGGGCGACACAACGAATCCTGTCTTAGCCATTACCTCTTGGATTTAGAGGGTAAATTTAGGAGGCAGTGTCTTAGCGTAGAACTTTGGCTGTGGTGACCGAAGTTCGGATTCTTCGTTAAACTGTAGGTTCAGCTCGCCAATCCGTCTGGCCAGCGTAGTGAGCTTAACGCCGCCTCCTCTATATTTCTTTCATCATACTATATGTATGTGTGATAACCGAGAGACCTCCATCGTGCAGTGGATTGATGATGATATATATATACATACACAGAGTGATTCAGAACTAATGGAACAAACTGAAAGGGGTGGTAAAGGACGTCAAATAAGCCATATTTGGCGAAATCTCATGCCGACAAACAAGCCAGTTTGGTTGTGGAGCGAAACTACTGTTGACGTTCATGTCGTTGCTACATAGGCAATTGCGGCAATAATTTTTTTTTTTTTTTTTGCACATAAATGAAGTGATTCACCTAATAACACAGCAGAGACAAAAAATCCGGAATTCCCTTTTCTAATCCTGATTTGTGTTACCGTGTAGTGCAAATAAGCATAAAACTTCCCATACTGGAAAAAAAATTGGGAACTGGCAAGTATGTGTAACAGGTGAAGGACATCAAAATAAACAATTTTTGTTCAGTGCCTTTTTGTCTAAAATTAGCCGTTCAGGCACTACAGTGAATTTAGTATTTGGATCCTGCATTTAAGGTTTCTACAAAGGGCTACAATGCGCCATTTCAAGAAATTTTCAAATTATTTAGTGTCAACAGATGTCAGGCTCTCTCTGGCAACTTCCTAAAATCAGTTAAAGTTACAGGAATTGTATATGTAGATTCCGCCGCATCAGTTGCAACCATGGATCAATGAGCATAACAAATTTATGTAACATGATTCAACGATTTTAAACTACAAAAATTCTAGCATGGCAACCAGGCCAGGGATGCAAAGCGGTCAGTCAGCAACAAGTTGAAGAAGTTGCAACTGCTACAAATAATAAAGTACCGCGACAAATGTGAAGTACTTTATTATTTGTAGCAGTTGCAACTAATAAAGTACTGCGAAAAATGTGCAGGGTACCAGCAGTACTCGGACAGTATACCAGTACACACATATCCCATACTCATTGGTGTGGAAAATCCTGCATCAGATATTGAAGTTTTACTGGTATAAAATCTGTCCTGTTCAAGAATTGCACCCTGGCAATGCGGCCACCTGAATTGAGTTTTCATTGAGATTCTTTGCATGCATGCAAGTTGATGCATGGCCGCGGTAGAATTTATGGAGTGATAAAGCACACTTTTACCTGAATGGTGGTATTAACACACGCACACAACTGTCACATTTGGGCTGTGACTAATCCACACGCTTGTATACAGGAGTCTCTCCATTCGCCAAAAAGCACAGTGTGGTTTGGTTTTACGACAATTTTTATCATTAGTCTTTACTTTTAAGAGGAAAATTGCTGAAGTGTAAAAGTTAATTAACCTGTACCGGTAGCTACAGAACTTAGTAGTTCCACAACTGCAGCAACGAGGATGTTTCAATTCGAATATTGGTGCATCACCCCACACTGGACTCAAAGTACAGCATGTGTCGCGGCAACATTTCTCTGATAGCAGAACAATTAGTCATGTATTTCTCACAGCACGACCACCGAGATGGCCCGATCTCAATCTTTGTGACTTTTGGCTGTGGAGATTCCTTAAGGATGTTGTGTATCAAGCACATGTCCCCAATATTGCAACTTTAAAAGATCGAATAGCGTTATAGGTGAAACAAATTAATTCTCATATGTTGCAAACCGCTGTGAAAAATGTGGTGCAATGCATGCAGTTCTTGAAACATCACAATGGTGGTCATATTGTATGTAACAATCATTTGTTGTTCATAAAATTTATGCATGCTGTGTCGTTTGGCATTTATTCATTCATTATTTACACTAATACACTTTTGAAGTGCCAAAATTTCCCCTGGTGGCGACTTTTAGTACTATTTTCATTAGAAATCAAAATCCCATGGTACACGATGTACGCCCACCAAATTTGGTTATGTTTCATTCAATACTTTACTTGCTAGAGGGCTCTGAACACCTCACATTATTTTATAACCCCCCTGTATATATTAATGTATATTATAAAGATAACACATATTAGTAAAATATTGCAATGTAGCCATGTTGAAATATAAAAACGCTAGAAACGTTTAGCATGGAATTTATTATAAAAATAATTGCAATTAAAAACTAGTTGCGGCGAACCCTTCAAAAACCAGTTCATGACTCCCAGGTCGGGAATCAACTCCTGGACTACACCAAGCAGTTAATTGTGTGGTAAAACATCCTTTTCATGATTGGGAGTTGAATATGGACAAAAGACACTTTATACTAACACATTGTCATTATGAGATCACAAGGCATCGACCATCTTTATGGATTCCCAGGTTAAAGCAAAGTACTTAACATCCTTTACACATGGCTCAGAACACCGAAGAGCTCTATTTTTTGCAAACTCGTATAAATGTGGTGGAAACAGTTATAAGGAGTGCCGATTATAACGACCAACTGTATACAACGACGGAATTTCTACAAAAAGTGTGATCCCCCCCAAATTCCTCTTTGGATTCATCTCTGCTTAGAATGAGTATCACAACTAAGTGTCAGATTTTATTGAACACCATAGAATTATAGCATAAGCAACAATTGCCCAGATTCATAAAACCTCCACTCTATATATATATATATATATACAGTCAAACTCGGTTAGTATGAGAAGGTAAGAATATGTAAAATTCCTCGTATTAACTGTTACTCATAAAACCTGTGAAAGGAATAAAAATTTTAAAATAAATACAACTTTTAAATCAGCATAACAAAGCTTTGTCAATGTCTTCTTTTTCTCACATTTTTAATTTTTTGTGTTCACAAGATTTTTTTCCTTCAAAAGTAGAGAGAATGGCTTCCCCATTTTCCAAAGTGGCGATACTGTACATGAGGACAGTCCATATTTTTCACATACCGTACTGCAGAATTTTTCTCTCCACACTGCAACTCATTAACAATGACTGCTTTTCCACCAGCTGATAACACTTTTATTTTTATATTTGTCATTTTAAATTTGAAAAAGATAAAAATTTAATTTATGGATTTTCTGAAATACTTTTTTCTTCTTTTACACTTGGGTATTAAACGACTGAAGCCAAAGCTCAGTGCTCAAACCAAAGCTTCTGAAGAACTGATTCAACTAATTCTACCTCAACTCGTTGATGGCTGCACACACGAGTTGTACCCACTACAATAGGTTTGCTTCATGGGTGAGGGGATTTATGACTCTGCCTGCGTGTGGACATCATTGTCAGGCAATACAGTAACAACAATTATTAGTTTGACATTTTTTTTTCTTTTCATCCATTTTCATTGGAAAAGATGAAAAAATGGTATGAAAAAGGGAAAAAATCACATTGAAGTTGGACAGATATTTTTCTCGTATTTGTCGAGATTCTGCTTTTGTGTTCGTAAAAAGCGTGAAACTCTTGTTAATATAGTTAAATAGTGAACTAAACTTAACCTGCAGATTGCTCGTATTGGCCATGCTCGTATTGAGGTTGATTGTATTTAACTTGGAGCCCTTGTGTTCTTTTGTTTATTTAAGAAATGGAGTTTTTGCGGTAATATTAAGTCCATAGCTAGCTAAACGTTATTTTTTGACAGGGACCTGTCACAGAGTGGCATGTTGTGTATATACATGATTTATTGTTTGTACATGCAACTTGCCTAGCGTTTGTTTGTTTTTTGGTTTTACGGCTCAAAGACTACAGTGGTCATGCTGCGCCGGGACCTACAGTTTTCCGAGGAATCCGAACCTCTTAAGGCCTGGGGAACCAAACCCCGGACTACAGTGAGCAGTGCGATCTTTTATGAGATCTCTGAGTAAGCGTTCTTTTTGCACTGCTGGGAGTCGAACCCGGATTAGCCGCGCAATAGGAGAACGCGTTACCACACTGCGCCACCGCAGGGCAACTTGCCTAATGTACTACAGAAAGATATCTTTAAGAATTGTATGCAGTGTACATCACCCATGACAAATAAAATTTATTTATTTATTATATATGGCTGGAAAAATTTCTCAAATGTATATGAAACAAGATTTTCATATACCACATTTGTCTATAACAAGTAGGCAAATAATAATACCACACAATAACTACATATATCGCAATTCGAGTACACTCCTTGCAAAAACATAAAATTAAAAAAAAAATCCATCAAGTAAACAATTTGTAGGTTTGAAGATGAGACCTGTTGAGTAGAAGAGGCTGTATGATCTCAACAGCATCATAGAAATTCATGAAAGTGGATTGTTCTAAGCATAAAAAAAAAAAAAAAAAATTATGTTGCCATATCCACCTACTTGAGTAAGAATCAATGCAATAAAATGAACAGGTTCTTCAGTAAACCATAATGCACCATTTTGGAACTTTAGAATTTTAGACCAATCAGCTTCCAGAGCTACTGCCTTTGACGTTTGTGCTACGACTATCGCTGGCAAATTGATGGTGCTCCAAAGGTAATGTATTGTATCATTAGGACCTTCTGCTTGAATATGTATTAAGTTTAAAGCTGATTCGTTTGCACCAGGATTAACACACCGAGAAATGCTGCAGCCAGGATTAATGTGGACCTTTAGCTAAAAAATACATAAAAACTTACAATAACTTGGTAATGAGTTATTAACATAGAACGAACACCTTATTTGCACTTTTAAGTCTCAAGACTGACTGATAGGTCATCTGAGACAGAATTGACGACTCATGTGAGCTTGGATCTTGTCTGGGATTACAGCGCCGCCTCCGGCGGCCACCCTTCCCAATGAAACCCTTGCATAATTCCTTCCCCCCTCTCCTCCACGTGAGCTTGGGACCATGATAATATATACAGTAGTCCTGAGTATCAGGCAGAATGTCAAATAAAAGTGTTTTTGAGTTTAATAAAATGCATATAGTCTTGCTTGTGCAGGATAAGTTCGTCACCAACAAATTTTGGAAGATAACATATACTTAGGCAGCTAGGACTACCTGAGTGGATTGGATTTGCTATCTCATGGGATAGTGAAAAAATTGTTTACACATTTTATAGTTTTAGCAATACAGTCAAGCCTCGTTAACACAAACGTGCTCAATGCAAACTACTTTTAACACAAACTCTTTCTTAAATCTTTGTCAAATCTGAGTGACTTAGTAATACACGATCACATTTTTTTAGATACCTTGAACTACTTTTAACATGAATGAATTTTTTTCCACAATGAGTGTTTACATTAAAGAGGTTTGACTGTAGCAACACAACTCATTCTGCACTTTTTAAGTCTGAGAATTCTATCCCATTCCATGTTTGGCAATGACTTCTTCATGGACATCACAGTTGCCGTTGATGCACCATAGCATACAAAATACATGGAATAGAAGGAAAGGACTCAATATTAGAAAAATAGCATATCCCAGGGACCCACCAGTTAGAAAGAAAAAAAGTGTTTTGTTTTTCAAGGACCCACACTTTCCAAAAAATACCCATATTTTTAAACATAGCGGAACCTTGGGACCCAGTTTTAAGAGAATACAGTGACACCTCTGGCCATTATTAAACACTATTAACAAACATGAAAAGAGTGACACCTGTTTTGCTACCCTAGTTATTTACGCTAACATATGTGCTAACTGGGCTTTCTTGCACAAGCCAGTCTCAGAAAACGCTTGCAATCTTACACGTTTCTCTCTCTTCAATAGGTAAATTGAAGGAAATTTAACTTTCTAATTTTTGTTTTTTGAAAGCTTTTTAATAAAGTACATGAGAGAAAATCACCAGTTTACTATATTGATATTTTTTAGTATACATTTGCTTAGTTTGTATTAATCTTTCATCCAACCTTGAAACTTTTTCTATGAACCTACGCGATTTCTGCATAATATTAGCATAGGGTAAACCCCACACAGTTGTTTACCTGGTCAATTGAATTAACAAACTCTGATGCAAGAGAAATAAAGCTTAAAACTCAGGCATTTGATTAGTGGCCATTGGCCAGCAGGGCCCTTTTTATTAGAGGCCACTTCATTTAAGTTAGTAGCCACTTTTGCCTGGCCACAAAATCTTTAAATAGGATGACTAGATGATGCCTTAGGATGATTCGTCCAATCAACATTTTTCATAAAAAATAGTAAGTAGTTTGCGGTTTCAGAATGTAACCTCCCTGCAGTCAAAACAGACAGGATTGCATTGGGAAACAATAAAGTGGCGAGTGTGATGGTGACTGAAGTCGTATTTTTAATCGCCATTCCCAGATATTTAATGGCCCTGGAGCTGGTGGTGACCATGAATTTTAACCTTTAAAGAGAAAGTAACTTCATAAAAAGCCAAGATTTCTACTGAACTATCTACATAACAATGTTAACTCTACGGGACCTGGGGCCCTTCGTACAGCCTAAAAATATTAGAGATAGGAAGGTAAACCCTCCCAAAATTGGATGATAAAGAAATGTAGAATTATTTGACGGTGAAAGACATAAAATATATGAATTGTTATTGTTTATTTTTCTTGCCTCTGGTTGGCTCAATTGACTATACATGCAGGTTCCTGCATTTAGGGTCCCGGCTCTAATATGTAATTCATTATCTCCTAAAACTAGTGCATTCTAGTGCAGTGTTTCCAAGAACTCAAAACCTGGCAATTGGCACACAGTGACTACCTGCCATTGCTTTTTATGGCGGGAGAGAACTATTTCGTGTTTTATTGATGGTGGCCCCACTTGGCTTTCACTGATACAGGAAAAATACTGATTCGCAAAAAATCCCCTCGCATCCAAGAAAAACATGGTGTGCTAGCTCACAGCTTGTTTGGGCTTCGTACACACCTATGTGACGTCACACTCTCATATGATACGGCAATGTAGCGGAGTTTGCAGTGTTTTCAAGGGAATAGAGTGAGTTTTGGGTAACGACCTAAGTATTGTCACCAGGGTCCCAAAAAATTTCATCCAATTCCTCCCCTCCTATATAGGCTACCTTGGTGAGTCATAAATTTAGAGATATAGTCCATAACAGTTATTCAATAAAGGTCTTATATACTTAAAAACAAATTTCTTATATTGAATATAATTAGAACTTATCTACAGAACAATCTGACTACTACAAAACATATATCACTCGGTGTTTTCAGAGACTTTGATTTTTTTCGATTTTCATACGTGCGATCTTACGGGCAATCTTAATTCAACACTCCCAGATGTATGCCAGCATATTTGCTCCAGGGGGAGGGATGTTAAACTTTGTTTGGGGAGTGAAAATTTACTTTTGAGATGTTAATTTTTCTTATAAAACGTATTTACCAGAAAAGAAATGGAACAAAATATTCAGTAGCCATGAAATAATTCATCTATATTTACGCAAAAAAGTGTTAATTTTTTATTTGGAGCAAAACAAAATTCAAGCATTTCTTCTTGGATATTCGGTTAATTCACAGACAGTTGATAATTTTTGAGGTGGCAGGATTTTACTTTCTATGGTGCCGTTTTTTCTCTTGGTATCCTTCCTTATCCGTATTTTCCTTTGAAAAATTGTTATATATAAAAGATTATTATAATTTACGTAAGTAGAAAATGTATAGAAAAATAATTTGTGCAATGTTTTCTGTCTTACAATTTGAATATTTAGCGGGAATATAAGCAACATTGTGTTTTAGGGGTATGTGTCAAGAAATCTGGGGGTGCAGCAGACTCCATGAACCCTCCCCATTCCTTTAACCTATACTAATCAAAGAGTTTGAGCTACCATGCTTTCAATGCCAGGATATAAGCAGCCTGTTGACCAAAAAGTACCGTTTTAACACTTCACCCACAGTTTCAATTTTAAGGTAACCTCCATCTTCCCCTTTTTGTTGGAGCAGTATAGCCCAGATGCTCTTGCGCCATAAAAATCCAAACATCTTCCCCTTTTTGTCCCACAGCTAGACTGATTCAAGAATTTATGGTGCTGTCCCTTCAAATGCAAGTGACCTATTAACAATTTATTTTTCCCACTATTTCAAACATCTGCTTTTCTTATTTTTAGGGTAAATCTACCCTTTCATCACAGCGGACTAGAGACGCTAATGAGCGGCCATTATGAAAAAATCATCAAATGATACATATTCTGTAGTTGTATGGGTTTTCAGTTTCTCGTATTTTTATGTAAAAATAACACACAATAACAGAGCCATCTTAACGTATTCGTGGGCCTTGAGCTCTATTATTTTTGGGTCCCCCTTTAACACTAACTTTTAAAATCCCAAATTTTTAAGAAATATGTAACAAACGAACTTTGTCAATTTGGGGCCCTTGTTTAGGTCCCCCTGTTAAGACGACACTGCTTAATAGCCAGAAATAAAACTCACTTCTCTTTTAAATCCTTCTACCCAGGTATTGGTTATGACAACTAAAATAACGGCAAGACATCTTGATACGCACAACGGAATCTTATACATGTTTTCAAATAACAAAATATTTTGGATCCAACAGGAGTTCACACACAAAGGTAATTATTTGTCAGCAGTTCGACGATTGGAAACAAAATTCAAATGTCACAAAGCCAAGTTTAAAGGCAGCTACAAATTAAAAATTTAAAGATTGGAAAGCTATGCATGTTTTTAGAATTCGCAGTCCTTTTGATGCTGATAATTTCTATTAATAAATTTAGTTTGAAGAAAAAGGGATAATACGAAATCACATGTTTATTTACCACGTTCCGTCCTCCCCTTTCTTATTTTTGTAAAAATCGGTTGTCTTCGAGGACTTCAGTCTACATAGAAGAATTAACCTTTTATTTTTTCAAGTACGGGTTATTGTCGAATTTTGCTTGCAAGATCGTTCTATATATTTTATATGGGTAAAAAACTGTCTTTTAGCCGAGGTCGCATTTATAGATATTTACGTATTACTTGCATTTCAATTCTTGATTGTAAGTGTCTTTATTGACGTTGGTGAGACACTGGTATGTGTACAAAGGGGGGTGGCATTTTATTCAGTAGACAAATTAACTTCTTTTAGATCTACCCAGGAACCATGATGTGGACGTAATAGTTTTCTGTTCCCTTTAGGATACTGGATTATGTTGAGTCCCCTTGCCTGTCATAATAGGGTGTTTAATTTGTAGCGCACGGCTGTTAACAACAAATGGAGCCAGTTTCAATGGGACTTGTAATGTTAACGGATACTTTTAAGGATAAAAAATAAAGGAACTATTTCATTTTAAGTTAATGTAAAGCAAAGAAATAACGCAGGACATTTAGTGAAAATGTCTTTTATTTTCAAATTGTGTTAAGAAGTAAGAATAATTTGGATTTTAGTTGAGAACTATATATTCCGTTAACAGGCCGATATTCAACGCTAATTTTTGTGTTTTTCTACAAATTTATAAATTAACAATCATCAGTGTCTACTTTACCTTCAACTATTAATTGATTTAGAAGATTATCAAAAATTTCTACGCATACATATGGTATATGAAAGTAGAATTTATAATTTTCGAATTTAAAAAGCAAATATATATCACACGGCATATAACAAAACTAATCTAAAACACACAGAGTCATGGGCGTAATATGACAGGGGCAAGGGGGAGGCACTTGCCCCTAGTTTTTTTTTTTTTTTTTTAGAAAGGAGGCAAAATCATACCTTTACAATTTTGGGTTTTTGTTCCTCCCCACCCCCAGTTTACGCTATATTTAACCCCTTAGTTACGCCTATGCACACACTAGTTGTGAAATACTGTATCTTTAAATTAAATGTAACTTTTTAACAGCGGGTATTATTTATGGGATTCGGTTTCAGTATCGTTCATGGATTGTTTGCTTAAACCTTACGAAGTGTATCCTTCCGCAGCCAAAAACCGGCTTCAGGTATCGCTGGGCTGCTGAATAGGGAGACCGCACTCCAGTTGTACTTATAATTTAGCTCAGTGGTTGTCGGTAGGAATGGCAAATTTTGAAAGTTTATCGATATATTTCAAAATCGATATATTGAAAATAAAACCGGACGTTTTAATATATCGATATATCCGAGCTTGTTAGTATTGGCAACAAGTAATGCCAATTTAGCAATGTTTCGTCAAAATATGGCTAAAATGGTGCTGAAATCTAGCTAAAAAATATGGCTAAATTTCTGCTTCTATGACCTTTTTTTGTTTTAATTCTTCAAATTAATCTTTGTGTCTAAAGTTCTTTATTTATAAATCGGGCCATTGTATTAATGTAAACAACTACAGACCCATCATAGGTACACTTTAAAATTAATATGTATATTAAAAAGTAATTATATTTATTTTGTACAAATTAAAAATACATCCTTCTTCTGTCACGTCCAGGACAATGAATAACTATTCATTACACTTGATACTAAGTTCTTTCTTCAAAATACCATAAAATTTGTATGCCATAATAAATATCTGTTCTTGTACTTACATCTGTTTAATGTTTTTACTTCAATTGGGCAATCAAATTTGTCATATTACCGGATGTTTTAACAGTTTTCCGCATGATTCGCATTTTGCAGTGAAATTGTCTTTTTCAGGTCTAGAAAAATATTTCCATACGAAACTTTTACTTCTAGAGGGTGCCATTTTTGAACTTACACATTGGCTACTACACCAGCACTTTTTTTTGAAATAAGTTATTTCAAGGAATGCTTATCAACTAATTGTTTATTCTTAAAATCATAACGCAAATTCATTAAAAAAATTTAGACCAAAATGCAGTGGAGAGCACGTGCATAGCAGCACATCACGAGCCAGGAGGAGCGGAGAAAGAAATGGACAAGAAATCTGAAATATATCGATAAATCAGCTGATATATCGATTGTTCAAACGATATATCGAAAGACATTTATCAATGTAAATATTTCGATATATTTAAAAAATATATCGATATATTTTTTATATCGATGCATTTTTGCCATCCCTTGTTGTCGGTCGTCTCCTGTAGAGTGCAATCCTCCCTGTAATCTTCACTCTAGTGCTAAGCCTGTGAAAGCACATGCCTGTTATCGTTGTTCAGTAGTTCATGTACAAACGCTGGTGTGAATAAAATGTTGTATGTTGTTGTTACTTATTGTAAAGTGAACATAATGTTATAAATTTATTCATTTAATTAAATGTTCAAAATGATGTCCTCCAACTTCAATGCATTTTTTGATGCGCTGTTCAAACGATTAAACACAACGCAGAAGTGTGTCTACATTACAATTTTTGGGCAAGCATTTCTAATTTGTTCGATCACGTTTTCTCTAGTTGTTGACACTTCTTGATAAATTGTTTGTTTGTTTGAGAGAACCCCATACAAAGAAATCTGGTGATGTAAGGTTTGAGGATCTGGTAGGTTAATGCACCTGTTGGTTAATTAGCCTGCCAGCTTTGCCATGTTTGTTTGAACCGACGACCGTTGTACATGCGATCTAAGTTCTCACGTGATATTGTTTCATAAGGTGCTTGGCAATCAAAAAATATCAATTAATAATCATTAATAAATATTAAAAAAATATCGAAGATTCATTATCCAACGAATGGGAGGACCTTTGACAACAAACTGAGATCGGAAGCCTCGCAATAAGATTTTTCCCATACGTCAAAGACAGAATGAACGCAAATCACTTAGAAATCTCATATAAGTTAACGCAACTGACTTTTGACTCTTACACTTATGTGCAACAGTGACGAAACTTCAACGAAAATGCCTCAGAACGGGACAAGAGGTTGTGCCTATAGGCACATGGTGGCCGCACAATTCTACTTTAGCGCAAGAGAAAGTGGCATTAACGAACCCTGTTTTCTCCATATTAAATATTTATTCTTTTAGTGCATATATTTACACCTGCTGTCAGGAAGGTAATTAAATTAAGTTTTACAATTCGAAAAAAAATAAATAAATAAAATAAATATAGGAGTATAATATGAAATAAAATAAAAAGTTGAAATGTGTATTTCTTACTTCCCTTTTTGTATTTTAACCCAATATGCTTTAGTATTGGAAGATAGTATATTGAGAACGTTTTAAATTAAGGACATAATGGCATTTTATATTTCTTAGAATCCGAGATATAAAGGGGAATCTCTCCTTTCTGGGACAGAGACAGACTTACACATTACGCGCTGTGTGCGCCGCGTACTCTCAAGAAATTTTGAAAAATACAGAGTACGCGGCGCGTGCTCTCAAGGTCTCAAAAAAGTTTTCGTATTTGCTGGTTTTTGGACAACTTTCAACAAAGTTCAGCCTTTTTTTTTTCTAGTCATTTACAAACTTGAAGGGAAACAAATGAGGAAAAACATCCTGAATCCCCCAAGCCTCAAAATAATATCCTGCGTACGGCTAGGTGAGGAATGAAAAACTGATGAAAGTGGCAACTGCCACCTTGGGCTTGGATAGACGATAGACGACCAGTCAAATGCCAGTCAGCGCGGCGCGATGACGTCACCAAGTCCAGTAACCCCTCAATTTCAATACTCTTTAATTAAAACAGCACTGCATACTCTCAATAATTTTCTTCAGGACAGATCTGCATATACATTACCGTACATGCACCACCGTACATGCACCACCGTACATGCATTACCGTACCGCACACAGAGCTCTAGAAATCAAATCGTACTTACCACTTAAGAACGGTGTACGTCCGTCTCAATAAGAAAATCTAGAACCTAGTAAGAAAGATTTCCTTCACGCTTACTGCAAAAATCGTCGCCAGCGGCCACCGGATCTGTCGAGCCCTATATATATACGATATTAACTAATTGTAATCCATTTCTATATAAATAATTCTGAATGCACATGCGTACTATTTTATAACACAAAGCCAGATATATTTTATTTGTTATACTATATCAGTTTATATATTTCTTATTATTACACTATGTATTGGATATCGCTGATACATATTTTATTCTTGCTGCAATCTTCTTCTTGAAGCATATCTCTTTCCTTATTGTCACAATAAATCAATAAAGAAATGGGAAATGTTTGCACAAAACTCCAATCTCTAACACGAAAGGACTCCCTTGCTCCCTTTGGCTTCAAGCAAAAAGAATTCTAGAAATCTGACTATAGATAATAGAACAGAAATGTGGCAATCCTACCTTTCTTTGTAAGTGAATGAACTTGTAAAATTAAATTGAATATTTCTAGAATAAATTTTTTTACGTTTTTAGATTCGAAATGCAGATAGTTTTCATTATCTGCTTGATTTGATGAAAGCAAAAAGTTTATAGCATTAGCGTATTACCTAGAAAATTCACAAAGGGAGGTTATTGTGTTATAAGGGGTGTTTAGAGCCTAAAACTCCATATGTTCATATGTATATATATATACAAAATTGCACTGTAATGGAGGTTATGACACCCACTCAACCTCCGCTTGCATATGTCAGTGGCTAATGGAGTCGGGAATTATAGCTAATTATAGCTGTTTTTAGCCGTAGCCAGGAAGTCGTAGAACGAGAAGTGTTTCGGGAAAGGAATATTCCATGCTCTGATTGGTTATTTTCAGCCTGATCTATGAGGGTGTGTCCTAGAATGATGACGTCATTACATTTCAACTATTCAGGCATAACTCGAAGTCTATCCAAACGGACAGCGAGGGGTTCACTCCGAAGCGGGGAGTGTGGAGGGGTCTCCCTCACTAACCGTTCTCTGATTCAGGTAAGAGTAATTTGTTTTCAGGTGTGTATTTTGTAAAAAGTAAATACAAACCTTGTAAATTTTTTTTATGCATAGACACTCTCAGATTGAAAGCATAAAATTCATAGCCATACCCTCAGGTCAAAAGCAACCAATCAGAGCATAGAATATTTCTCTCCCCCAAATTCACTTAATAGACTGTCATACCTACGGATTCGATTTTGGCGGTTTTGGTTATACGTGGTTTACTGTGACCACGAAATATTAAATGAAAAATTCTAGAAATAAACAAATTATGGTTTCAAATTGCACGTCATTCCATGTAATATGTAAAATATTCCGATGCCGTCGTTCTGAGCACGTAATTAATTTTCCCTTATTTGTTTTTGTACTTACCCTGGCTTCCTTACTAGTACCCAGTTAGCCTTCAGTGTTTTTCTATTCGCATTCTTTACCGCCATGTCGTTATGAAAATAACCTTTATTTTTTTTATTAAGGCTGTTAAAGGGTAAAAGTAGTGAGGATAAGATATTTTTTAAGAAGTAAGCGTAAGAATATAATGTTAAATGGATTTAAACCGTGTATGTACAAAATATTTTTCATGGCTGTATAGTCATTTGATGCAGAGGCGGACTGGGTCCTATTAAAGGGCGCATATCTTGAATTTTCGGAGGGCGCGAGTCCTATCGCCCATGAGGGCGCACCGGCCCAGTAGCCCCTGATTTGATAGTTTAATTAAAACATCAGAATTACGTTAATTTTTATTATTTAGTACTTGGACTGTCGTATTTTGAGTAATTTATCAATTAATCGTTATTGCCGGAATATATGTAAAAATTTTACAAGTTGCTAAGGGGGTGGGTTATATAGAGCTACAATTCTATATATTCTTTTGTATATATATATACAAAATTACATCGTAATGGGGGGTTATGACCTCATCAACCCTCTCTCTCTCCCGCGTACGCCAGTGAGAGATAAAAACATAGCCAATTTACTGCTTTACATCATATTACCGACTTCGATTATAAACATATAATTATGTTAATTTTGTAATAACTTTTTTGATAACAGCAATTTTAGGAAGAAAACTTTACGTGTAAGTTTATTGAAGAGTGTAAAACAATTAAATATATCACCATGTTATTTGAATACAAGTTTTATATCGATAGGTTGAAATATATCAATGAAATGTATTTTACTAAGAATATTTTTTTCCATTCTAAGCTATGTTGATAACTCCGAAATATTATCGAAAGAAAAATACTGAAGTTGCAAAGAAGATTTGAATATGACCGGAAATCATTGTTGAAGATTTACTCTATTCTTCACGAACAATTCTCTCTATATTTGAAGATTAACTTCTACTTTGCCTCCAATTGCTTTGACGGCAAAATAACTCTTTAATACCATGATTCGCTGAATCAGCAATTCAGGATAAGGGACCCGAAATGCGTTCTTACGGCGAGAGTTAAGTTCCTAATTACAGACTTTTGGAGGACGAAACTTTTGGACTCTCAGCATTTTCTGCCTCTTTAAAATGTAAAGTATCATCGAAACTATATCCAGTGCATTCTAGAAGAAAGAAAGGCGGAATGGTTCGTAGAATGTATCATCTTTAGTATAAAGGCCTTTACATACGACGCGATTTCTAGACCAATAAGTTGCTCCATGAGTGCCCAGGGCATAAAAATATTGGTGTGTGTGTGTGTGTGTGTGGGGACAGTATACCAGTGGATAGCAGCTTGATATTAACCAGGCCGTAGCCAGTGGGTGGTCCTCAGGGCCAGCCCCCGCTTCCGAAATATTTTTTTCCCAATACTTATTCGTTAGTGAGGTTACAAAAATTTCTTTCCTTCCCTGAAAAAAATTCTCGTTAAGGCCTTGTTGTTAAAAACTCTTTACAGGGATAACAGACATCAACAAAGCAGTGTTTAATTTAAATGTATTTCTGCTTGATGACATTCACTTTACCATAAAATTAATATTGTAGTTGCATTACTAGTTTCATTTTCACATGCAATGCTCCTTACTAAATTTTGTATTTATTATGCTAATAGTGATGGTGTAGACAGTCCCTTTAATTTATGTCGTTGGTGAGGAGCTTACTGGGCCGAAAAGGTCCTTCAGCTTGCGACATTAAAATAAAGAAACTGCAGTTGTAGTTGTAACGGTATTAAAGATGTTAAGTTCGAAAGTTGAAGTATTAACACGTTAATGAAAACGCTGCCATGCAGAAAAAAGAAATATATAATACAATCCAACAAAAGGTATGTACATTAAATAAATGACAAAGTGCATTTTGAAAAATACAATGTTCATTAAAAGTAATGTATAGAGAAAGTATATATATCAAAGTGATGTATATAATGTATACAGTGTGGCGCATTGAAAACGAAACAAAAGGATTTTCAGGTAGTTAAAATAGATTCTTCAAAATATGGCCACGTCAATTTTATTTTCAAGGGCCAAGTGCGAAGTCATTGTACAATAAATTACTTTTTCGACCCCTCCCGTCCTCCCCAAGTTTAAAGTTTTAAATGGCGACCCTTGCTTTGTGATATCTCTTTTTTTTAAAGGGCGTAAAAAGTGCTATCTGTGGATTGGAGAAAAAATGAAATCGCTACATGCGTTTGTGAGCAAGAACTAAAATAAAATCGTCATTTTCATCTATTCAAAGGTGATAGTGAGAGAACTTTTATCTTTCATTCTAAGAATATGTGAAAGTGCGTTCTTCAGCATATTTGAATAGGTGAAATTAATAATTATATTTGTTTGTACATACATGAACGCATCTTTTGGCTACGCCACGGCCATCATTCAAGGCCTTCAGAAAGTAACGAAAGCCATAAATTTGCTGCAATTTTCTCTAACGTTGGAGTGGAGTGCGAGGGCGAAATACATGATTCTATCGCAAGCACGTGTCCTTCTGATCTTTAGCCACCCCTTCCCCCAAGAGGAAAACTGTATTTCGCATTACATACACTAAGCCGAAAAATATATCCGCACTCCTCAGATTTTTAAAAAAAAGGAATATTTTAAATTTTGAACGACGTTACCTATTATAAAATTTTTGTTTGAAATTGGGAGGTACATGGAAGACTAATACCAACATTTGGGGACGGGTCCCCCCTGTCCCTCCCCGCCAACGGCGTCCGTGAGTTAGTCCACAATCAGGGCCCTATCATACGCGAGGTGATCGATCTTCCAAATCCTCAGATCAGAATGCCATTTTTGGAAAACTACCAACAAAAAATAAACAAGAAATGCTCGAAAAGAAGAACAGCGTTTCAAGTCAGAGAAAACTGTTTATTGAGAACGAAAGGTTGGTTGATAATGAGAACCACTAGCGAATCCCAGTCGATCAGCGATCGGCTGTTAGATTAAAAATATTGCAACGATTTCCCTAAGCATGAGCTGTTCACCTAACGATCGCATAAAATCAACCGATTACACTGGTCGGCATCAAAATTCTCCCTCGAC
Source organism: Dysdera silvatica (assembly GCA_006491805.2). Lineage (NCBI taxonomy): Eukaryota > Metazoa > Arthropoda > Arachnida > Araneae > Dysderidae > Dysdera > Dysdera silvatica. Next base: position 153,628,573 of record QLNU02014802.1, on the reverse strand, counting down.
AAAAAGTAGGTGAATTATAGATTTCAGGTCGCTGAATCCGAATCTGGCATCCAAACGTTTCAATCAGGCACCATTTCCGCGAGAGGACGCTTTATGAGAAAATGACGTTTTTCGTAGACATGCATAATTTAATTTATTTTCATGCACCAAAAAACCTCAATTTTTTAATTAGATATGTATTTAAGGTTTGAAACTTTAAAATCAATGTTCCATTACTTCTAATAAAAATAAATTTTTGTATATGTAAATATTTACCCCAAAATTATTTTGCTGTCTTCTCTCGCTTATAGTTGATGTCTGGAGCTTCTCGCCGTAGAGTCCAACCGTAGTCTGCAACATATTTTTACTCCATTTGCCGCTATATCGTTTTTCCATTTCAGAAATGTCCTGATGGAACCTTTCTCTATGCTCATCCGAAACCGCTCCCATCAATTGTGGAAAAAAATTAAGGCGTGAGTGTAAAAATTTATTCTTCATTGACATATTGCACCCTAATTCTTTATATGAAGAAATTAATCCATCAACAATTTCTTCGTAGTTAGTCACTCTTACGCTTCCTAGAAATTTATTAGAAACAGTTCTAAATGCATTCCAAGCCCCTTTTTCATTAGTTTAATTTATTTTCAAACACAGAATCTTTGAAAAATTGTCTGATTTGAGGACCAATGAAAATACCCTCTTTTATTTTAGCATCGCCTACCCGTGGGAATTTTTGCCTTAAATAAGTAAATCCATCGCCGTCTGTATTCATTGCTTTCACAAAATTTTTGATTAATCCCAAATGGCTATGGAGAGGAGGTAACAAGATTTTTGTTTTTTCAACTAGTGACGGAAGCGCCATATTCTTTTCACCAGGGATATTTTTGGTTCTATCAGGCCATGTTTTTACCACATAGTGGCGGGTTTTAGCTCGGCTGTTCCAGCAGGATAAAAAACAGCAATATTTCGTATACCCTCCTTGCAGTCCAGTCAATAACGCAATAACTTTCAAATCTGGGCATATTTTTCATCTGTATTTCCCGTATTGAATTTTTTTGAAGCAGGCTCACCATGTTCTCATACTTTTCTTTCATATGGATGGCGTACCCGATTGAAGGGTGTTCATTCTTGTTGTGTAATAGAACTGCTTTTAAGCTCTTCTTGGAATAGTCAATGAAGAGCCTCCATTCTTCAGGAGAATTCGGAAGCTTCAGTTCTATTAACAGATCTTCGATACTTTTTCAGTATACCAGATCACCGGTTTTCGCAAAAAAATTCACAAATGTAAACTGCTTCTTTCGAAAAATGAGTATTTCACATTTCTTTCCAAAAGGTTCCATTGCTTCAGAAGCGAACCAAGTAGCTGAGCTTTGATTTTTGGAAGATCTAAATCTCGAACAAGATCATTCAGTTTTGCCTGGATTATTAGGTGTGGCTCTGTCGTTGGATTTACAAATGATGAACACTCACCTTCCATTTTTCCGGGACTAGCTTTTGGAGATATTTTTTCAAGCTTTGATTCTGAAGACAAATCATATTCTTTAGGCGGTATCGGTACAGGCAAAGAGTTCTCGTGTGGAACAGGTCGCCATGCGGATGCTGTGTTAGGGTAGTGTATCTTTTGCTTTGATTTCGCAGTGGAGCCTTCGATGTTTGTCATACAAAAGTAACAATCATTCACATCATTTTGAGGCTCGCGCCTTTTAAAGTAACTTTTCCACATATGTAGCAAAAATTGTTAGGATTACTTTTACAACAACGAGATGACCACGACATTACGCTGTGAAGCTACGTAAAATAAAGCACTACAAAGCAATTTTCTGTACTTGAGTTTAATGTAACGAACGTACGAAACAAATGCGAAGGATCTGAACAGAAATACAGCTTTGAGTGAACTCTGCATGTGGCGGCTCCATGTGTTTTCCAACTATCACGTGTTTTGTTGACAGTGAAGTTATCCAGATGGCTCCTTACTAGTAGTAGCGGGATTTTAAGCGCTTTCGTGATACTTACATCACGACTATGTGCAAGTTTTTTCATGCAGTTGGAATTTCAACTGTGTCCTTTGAAATTTAATTTTGGTGGTTAAAAATCTGCCCGAAGTGGCGTGCCCGTCGGGCCCCCACGCTACACCACTGCCCGGAACTTTAAAAGTATACCTAATAAATAAACTGAAGCTGACATAGTTTTAAACGATTAAATTGGCTATATTTATGAAAATTGTATTTCCTCCACAGGATCGCCCCTCCTCCTCCACGATAACGATGCCTGCTGCAAACATTTCGACACTAGATTTGGATTCAGCACCCTGAAAAACATAAAAATCAGGCAAAATTTTGAAAGGGAGGAATTTTTCTTTTGCTGACCAGCGCTATCAGTTCAACAAATCGCGCCGCATATGTTGTTCTTTAAGAACTTGTACAGACAAACGATTTTATGACGTTAGTGGGAAGGCCTATTTCCCGTAAGTCCCTCATGTGAACATGTTCAGGTTGGCTCCGGTATATTTTGCCGACAATCACTTCACCGACGCCATTCCGCCAACAGGTCGTTACACTGACGCGTTCTTTCGCCGGCTGGCTTATTTCGTTTATATGTTATTTCGCCGACTGGGTCATTTCACCGACACGTTATTACGCTAACACGTTAATATGCCGACAGTCTACTACACTGTTTTTAGTGCTGCAATTTATACTTATTGAATATTAATTTTCTTGACTTTATTCCATTCGGTTCCAACTTTTTTTCCAACATTTAGACAGATATTTGTTCTTGAATCACATATCGGATTACTTAAAAATTTGAATCACATATAGTATTATCTAAAACACTTCGTGTCGTAAACTTCATGTTTTTTTCTTCATGTCATGTTTTTCTGAATTTCATGTCGTAAACTTCATGTTTTTTCTCAAATTTTTTGCTGATATTTGCTAATGGTGGCATATTACTGAAATGTGATGTTTAAAGAATAAGACTGTTATGACAATTAGAATTATGTCAAAAAGTTGAAACTGTGTTAAGCGACAGAATTTTTTAAATGAACGAGACATAATTAAACGGTTTAATGGTGACACACTTCACTAATCAATAGAGATAAAAATTATACAAATTTGTATGGTGTAGTTATTTTACAAAACGTTATAATAATAAAGTTTCTAATAGATATTTCTATAGCGCGAAACGGCTGTCATCCAAGAGACATATAATTGCTGTGGAACTTGTAAAAAAATTGCAACTTTTACAAAATTTTGATGAAAACATTATTATGTTCTCAACAGAAACTTTAAAATTTATAACAATCAAAAACCTAGCGCATTCATTTCCAAACACAAATATGATTATTTCTATTTTTTTAACGATGCCGGTTTCTGTTGTTATGGCAGAACGTTCTTTTTCGAAACTGAAAATAATAAAAAATCACTCGAGGTTGACTATGGAGCAAAATCGTTTGAGCAATCTTGTTATCGTTTCAATAGAATCGAGTCTGTTAAAAGAATTAGACACCGATATAATTTAATTAAACAATTTGCAAAGATTAAAGGATGAAGAACTCGTCTCATTTAATTAAAACGTAACTTTCAGGTTTGGTGTAAATTGTTAATTATTTTCGTTTTATGTCATACATGTTTTAAACTAACACATTTACGTTTGTCCCGTAGCAAATTTTAAAAGTAAGTATGAATTAATGTAAACTTAGTTGTATTTTATTTTTGCTAGTAAGTAGTAATTATTTGACCGTACTCGTAGTTTATGATCATAATAAAAATTTTGGGCGCCAAAATAAAATTTGTACAACTGCGCAAAATTATTAATGGGAAAGCTACTTATTTTGCTACGCAACTCACAGTGTGCTTCATTTATAAAAATCTGTTGCAGGTAATTAAAGACTATAGTTATTTAATTGAATCATATTTATTTCATGAAGGAAAAAAATCACGATTTCAAGAGGACACACTGAGCTACAGGGCATACTTATGTATGCATACACTCTATAACAAAAAAATCGATGCACCAAGAAAGAGTTGTCCGATTGTAATGAAATTTCGTATGCAAAGACATTTTGACCGAACATGCAAATGATTAAAATTTGGTGTCCAATGAATGAATAGCGGGAACTCCAGCGCATCGGAACTGCGCATTCAGCAGGTGTATATAAGGAGCGATTCTCAATATGTGGTCAAAATTTCTGTTGCATTTTGACTGCGGATATCTTACGTCGACTGTAACAATGCCTCGCCGAAAGATTCGTGCTCATTACGAGCATATGTCAGAGTTTGAAAGAGGTCGTGCTATCGGATTGAAAGAGGCTGGTTGGACGAATCGAAGAATCGCTGGACATGTGGGTCGAAGCGATGCGGCGATTGGACGGTGCTGGCAAGAGTGGGTCAACAACGGCAGATGTCAGCGTCGGGACGGCAGCGGTCGACCTAGGGCCACAACAGAACGGGAAGACAGAGCGATTGTCAGAGCAGCTGTCACAGCACCGGATTCGTCGTTATCAACTATCCAACGTGTGGCCCGCACACATGTGTCCAACATGACCCTCTGCAGACGACTGAGAGAGCGGAATTTACTCTCGCGCAGACCGTTACGCCGCTTACCTCTCACGCCTTTACACCGTCAAGTCCGATTACAGTGGTGCCGGGCTCGATCAACTTGGAACTGCGCTGACTGGGGACGTATAGTCTTTAGTGACGAGTCCCGTTTCCAACTGTGTCCTGACGACAACCGCAGACGTGTCTGGAGACGTCCAGGGCAGCGTGGGGATCCTGCCCTTACTATCGCACGCCACACATGCCCACAACAGGGCGTTATGGTCTGGGGTGCCATCTCCTTTGATAGCCGGACCCCTTTGGTGGTCATTTCTGGCACACTTACAGCACAGCGGTACGTAGACGACATTCTACGACCGGTTGTGTTACCGTTCCTTTTGCGACACCCTGGACTTACGTTTCAACAAGACAATGCCCGGCCGCACACGGCACGTGTTGCTATGAATTGTCTTCAAGCTTGCCCAACACTTCCTTGGCAAGCTAGGTCTCCTGATCTCTCTCCCATAGAGCACATTTGGGACGCTATGGGAAGGCGATTGCAACCATCCCGGAATGTTGACGATTTAGCCCGACAGTTGGAGACAATTTGGCAAGAAATTCCGCAGGACACCATCCGGGATCTTTATCAGTCTATGCCACGCCGGGTGACAGCTTGCATCCAGGCCAGAGGTGGACCAACGCCTTATTGACTTCCTCCCTTTGTAACGGTCAAACTCTGCAATAAATCATTCAATTGTTCTGAAATTTTAATCGTTTCTTTTTCCCATAGAGCAACTTTTCATATTCACCATTTTGTCAATAGACACACTTTGTGCGTCGCGATTTTGCTCTGAGTGTATTTATCTGAATGTGTGCGTGTATATATTTTTTCCATATACACACACACACACACACACACACACACACATACTGGAATAAATACACCTATAACAGTTGAAAACGGACGTAATTTAACTAGGAGTTGTCCACATTGCGATAAAATTGATGGATGTGAAGAACAAGCGCATAGAAAATAAGAGAACATTGAAGAAAATAAAGGCGAGATAAAGATGAAATACCACCGCTGATAAAGCATTTAAGATATATGACAAAGGCAAAAGTTGTTTTGTTACATTAGCCAGGCTTTTTATTTTAAATGTTTGTATTCGATGTTCGATATCATTTTCATTCTGCATCTGATGATGGCTGTCCAATGGAACAGCCGAAAGCCTGGCTAATGCAATAAAAATAACTTTTACCCGCTTTACTTTGTCATATTGCTATATCGTAATATGAAAATAAAGGCATCAAAAATGCAAAACGCAGGCTTATAAATGGAAAAAAAGCAAATATTTGCCTTAAAACGTAATGACGGCTCAGTATGCAGAACACGCCAGGAAATGCTTAAGAGGGTAAAAGAATTCTACACAGACCTCTATAAAAGTAACGATCAGCAAAATCTGCCAACAATTGTAGTTACAGAAGAAATGCCGGATGTTTTAGTATCAGAGGTAACAGATGCCATACGATCAATGAAAAATGGGAAATCCACAGGAAAAGATGGCATTTCTGCTGAAATGTTAAAAGCTGGGTGTAAAACGCTTCACAAAATATTGGCAAATCTCTTCTCAAAATGTCTTAAGGAACAAAAAATTCCTAATGCATGGAAAAATGGCGATGTTATCCTTTTGCATAAGAAAGGAGCTCAAGATGATCTTAAAAACTATCGACCAATTAGCCTTCTTCCTGTTGTGTACACAGTTTTTTAGCAAAATCACTGCAAATAGAATTTATAGAACATTAAACTATGCCAAACCTCTAGAACAAGTAGAGTTTAAAAGTGGCTATAGTACGATTGACCACATTCAGGTTCTTCAGAGAATAATAGAAAGACACAATGAATACACTTTACCACTATGCATTGCCTTCATCGACTACGAAAAAGCTTTTGACTCAATTTTCAAACCATATATTTTAAATGCACTAGGTAACCAAGGTGTGAACCCAGCTTATGTTAGCTTACTCCAGTCCATATATGATAAGGAAAAAGCGACTATATCTATAAACAGACACAAAGTTTAAATTAACCAAGGGAAAGGTGTACAACAGGAAGATACAATCTCGCCCATACTATTTTCAGCTTGCCTTGAGGAAGTTTTTCGTAAATTAGACTGGGATCAAAAAGGCTTAAAAATCAACGGAGCTTATTTAAACCATCTAAGATTCTCCGACGACATCATGCTTTCTGCAAAAGATCCAGAAGAGCTCCAAAGACTCATTGAAGATCTAAGAACGAAAGAAGAAACATCTGGCTTAAAAATCAACTTGAAGAAAAGTGTGATCATGTTTAATAAGTTTATACAAACTAAGAAAATCGTTGTTTTGGGAGAAGAAATACAGCAAGCTGAAAATTATATTTACCTTGGTCAACAAATTACGATGAAAGGCGACATAAATCAAGAGATCGAACGTCGTATCAAGCTTAGCTGGCAAGCATTCTACCGGCTACAAATAATTTTTAAAAAAAAGCTCCCTATTTCTTTACAGAGGAAAGTTTTCGATCAATGCATCCTACCTGTTCTGACTTATGGTTGTGAGACATGGACATTGACTGCCAAAGGTATCCAAAAGTTACGAGTGGTACAAAGGAACATGGAACGGCAGATGCTTGGTATCACGCGACGAGATCGAAAGACCTTCAGTTGGATAAGAGATCAAACAAAAGTTTGTGATATCATTGCGAAGGTAAAAAGTTTGAAATGGAAGTGGGCAGCCCATATTGCTAGAAGAACTGACAACAGATGGACCAAAAACATCCTAGAATGGATCCCACTGGACACTACACGCCCAAGGAAAAGGCCAAAGACGAGATGGGTGGATGAAATAATTAAATATATTGGGCCAAAGTAAGGCAAGCACAGATTGATTGAAACATGCGGAGGAGTTTCATCTTGCAGTGGATTGGAGAACGGCTGAAATGATCATATATATATATGCACTTGAGTTCGTGAATGGAAACGGGAATTGAACGAGAAGAGAAAATTGTTGTTGTTTACATAATATTTTAGCGCGAAAATCTGAGCTTCTATATAAATCTTCTAGGGCGTTTACGTCCTGCTCCAATTGTATTAATTTTTCTGAAATTCCCTTTAAACTATTATTTTAAAGAATTGATC
>QLNU02014802.1:153606177-153620786 GCA_006491805.2 Dysdera silvatica | reverse complement strand
GGGACATATAGTCTTTAGTGAAGAGTCCGGTTTCCAATTGTGTCCTGACGACAACCGCAGACGTGTCTGGAGACGTCCAGGGCAGCGTGGGGATCCTGCCCTTATTATCGCACGCCACAGACATGCCCACAACAGGGCGTTATGGTCTGGGGTGCCATCTCCTTTGATAGCCGAACTCCTTTGGTGGTCATTTTTGGCACACTTACAGCACAGCGGTACGTAGACGACCGGTTGTGTTACCGTTCCTTTTGCGACACCATGGACTTGTGTTTCAGCAAGACAGTTCCCGGCCGCACACGGCACGTGTTGTGTTGCTATGAATTGTCTTGAAGCTTGCCCAACACTTCCTTGGCAATCTAAGTCTCCTGATCTCTCTCCCATAGAGCACAGTTGGGACGTTATGGGAAGGCGATTGCAATCATCCCGGAATTTTGACGATTTAGCCCGACAGTTGGAGATAATTTGGCAAGGAATTCGGCAGAACAACATCCGGGATCTTTATAAGTCTATGCCACGCAGGGTGACAGCTTGTATCCAGGCCTGTGGTGGATCAACGTCTTATTTTCCTCCCTTTGTAACGGTCAAACTCCTCAATAAATCATTCAGTTATTCTGAAATTTTAATCCTTTCTTTTTCTATGTATGTTCTTCACATCCACCAATTTTTATCGCAATCGGACAACCCCTTCTTGGTGCGTCGATTTTTTTTTGTTATAGAGCGCATATATCACTGGCGTACGCAGGGGGTGTTGATGGGGGTTGTAACTCCCCATTCGGAGATTATTATATAGGTACTTATTATAAAGGTTTATTTGCATAAGAAATGTTCGAAAAAGGTAGGTTTGCCGTAGAGTAAGATTTCTCTGTGGCACATTCAAATCGCTAGTTCGTTCAAGCCCTATGATCTAAATAATAAATTTATTTAATTGTCTTCGATTTCAGATCATCGTTATTTAGTAAATTTTAGCAGTCATTAAGCCGCTCGTTTATAACTAAATAAAATCTATATATGCAAAATTAATAAATTTTTAGGTATCTCCTTTAAGTGTTTATTCTGAACATCTCTTTTAAACATAGTATTTTTGACTGTTATTTGTTTACCCGAAGCACCGTTTTTCAGAACGCCATTTTCTAAAAGCACCACTTTTCTAAATACGTGTCATTAAAACAAAATTTTCAGAATATTATTTCTGTGAACGTAATTGCATTAAACTGCGGATGTTTTCTGCGTGTGAACTCCAGATCTTTAAAACACAGTTTCTCAGATTTACACAGCATTTGTTTGATTCTTTAGAAATTCAAAGCCGACATCATAACTAATCAATGAAAGCTTTCCTGTTTTATAAAGTTACAATAACTTGAAATCAATAACTGATTCAACGTGATGTTGATATGTTTTAACGGCACAATAACTCAATTTTTGTTATTTTTAATTTTTATTTTTAATTCTGCTGCTTTCATCCCCTAAGGGATTTTTCTGTTATAAAGAAAACTCCAAAAATTATTGAATGTTTTATAAAATAAACACGTAACTAATAAACTGTGATTTAAAGTGATTCAAAATTCGTTAATTAACTTTTATACTTCCTTCACCAATCTCAAAACTATTTTTTCTCGTAATATTTCTTGCAGTATTTTTTAACCTCAATTGCATCTTTCAAATCTGCAATAGTTTTAATACTATAAAAGTATTTTATTAAACGTGTTTTCTTAAAAATTGCTGAGCAGTTTAAACGCATTTAGTAAATTATTGAATGAAATTTCAAGAAAAATATTATTCAGCGGTTCCTTTCCCGATGACAATAACGTTATTATCTCACCAGCTTTGAAAACATACAATTTACATTTCTCAAAATAGTATTTTAAAACTGTACTTTTCTATTGTTGCATTAGTTACTATTTTATAAATTATGAATATTATATTATGGGATACAATGTAATGTAACAATCGATTTAAAAATTCATTAAATATCGACGTTATTTGCATGCACTCCAATTTTCTGTTTAAAATTTCAACTATATAGACTGTTCTAGAATAAAAATTTTCCCGCGAAAATATCATGCATTTTTTTAATCTAATTCTGCTTAAAATGCGATTTTATGTCTTAAAAAACTTGCATTTCAATCTTTTAATGCATCGATATCTATTCCTTAAATAAAAGTAACATTTCTTTTAGTCCTGGGAGAGCTCGCTGCCCACAACGTATACGCACCCTTTAAAGATAAAATAACCATAAAGTTTTAAGTGCTGTTTGTATATCCATTCCTCCGAATTTTATTCTAACCGGGCAAACGCTAAATACTGATATCCGCAGGAAGTGAGCAAACAAATTATCTTATTTTCTCGTGCGAATTGAGGCTCGCGAGTTTTATTCGGTTTTGGAATTAACTTAGCAGATTAATTTTTGGCCCTTATGTAGATTTTTCCCGTTCCAAATGTCGTTGAAGAGCTCCAACTTTTAGTTGCTGACGGTGATTTCAGTTTTTGTACACTCCTACCCTAAAACTTCGTAAACTTCTATTTACCCTCTACTTAAAGGTGATAAAAATGCTCCGAGTGGACAAAAAAAAACCAAAAAACCCCTTCAGATTTTATTCATATCAATTTTTATAGGCTGCGTTTAATTTTTTGTCACAGAATTTATCGAGTTACAAAGTATGAGTTTTAGTATATAACAGTCGCCTAAAGTCATTTCAATAAATAAAGAAAAAGCTGGGGAAGTTATATGTTACCAATCTTCTAAAATTTACAAATGCCACTATACGAGTATATTAGAAACTTTTGCCTAGAATACCATAGACTTGCCCGCACTCTTACTTTTAACTCTTCATCACTGTCTGACATTTTAAATGACCATGCTGACCATACGCACGTTTTAAAATTTTTAAAAAGTACTGGTTTTTACTACAGTCTTTGATTTTACCATGTTTGGCGCAGTATAGCCCAGATGCTCTTGCGCCATAAAAAAGCCAAACAACCAACCTAGAATACCATCTATGAAATTAGTTAACTACTTGTTCTTACAGTGTATAGACCAAGATTTCTTAACAAGAATTTTAATGAATGCTAGGAAGCCATGAAAGGCACCCGATGGTTCTGCAAGTGAACGCAATCTACAACAACCTTAAGAATTACCATAACTTGATATAATAAGCTTCGTAACAATCATTCATGTAATGAGAATTGCTTACAAGTTCTGTAAAATCTGAAAATTATTTTAACCGTATCTGAAAGACAGAAAGTTAAAATAAAAAAAAAACTTGATTAAGACTAACATTTAGCAGTTCCAGCACCATTTATCTTGATCAGCGCGTCTAGGAACGTGATAGTTTCATCTACTTTCATTCATGAGCAAACGCAATCTTGCAAGACATTTCAGCGCACTCCTGCAGTGGTAAACACGGTCATAAATTCAATAAAGTCCGGTTAAGAGCATTTGTTTTACTTAGCTTCCCGTCCAGGTTTCTTCTCCATAAAATTAACTTGCAAGCAGTTGAAGAAACTTCGAGTTTTTCACTTCATCCCCTCGCCCTTTTTTCTTTCCTAGCTTTCGAAATTTTTGTTACATTTTACCTTTTTACTTATTTGCCTAAAAGTAACTCAAAATTCCTCGCTGTTTATTTTGACTTCCCTTTCTTACAACTGCTGGCATTTGTTTTTACAAATTTTACATTATTATTAATGCATTTAATCATTTTGAAGAGTGCACAGCCAAAAATAATAACAAGATCACGTTCAAAGACGTTAATGTATTACAAGTGTGTCGGTATTTTATGATGCAAGGATTGCTTAAATCAGTGCTTCCCAACCTCCCTGAATCCTGGAGCTTCTTTAAGGAGAAAAATTCGTGGCAAAGAACTTTTCAGAAACGAAATTCGTCACGAATTTCTGCCGTCTTCCTCACGCCAAAAGACAGGGCTGGATTAAGACCACAGGGGTTCCCAAAGCACACGGGAAAAGACAGGCCCCTCCCCCATCCAGTATTACATGGGCAAAGTTCACTTCACCAGACTCAACAATTTACTGAACATTTTAAAATTTTATTAATTTCGATATTTCATACAGTAAGCAAATGAAGAGTTTACTCGTAAATTCGTGCTTTGGTTGCAGCATTTTTTTTAATAATGCCTGCAGAACTAGCTTTCGCTTTTGCAGTAAAATCCGATTCAACGGATAACAAAGAAAGCACAAACTTTGCACAAAAGGCCGGAGATAAAAGTTTTGGCTTCACACATTATTGCTCTCTCCCCCTTTGTATAAATTTTTATAATACCAGTGGCGTATAATTGTTTTTTAATGCTTTTACAGACAATACGATATATATATGACAACGTAAAGCGGGTAAAAAGGTTTTTTTTTTTTTTTTTGTTTACGGGCGGCAAAAAATTCACGGTAAATTTTAAGCGGGTAAAAAAACAACTTTTTACCCGCTTTACGTTGTCATATATATCGTATTACTTCATCGAGCGGTGATATTCTCTCTTTAACTATCGCTTTTATAGACTACAAAAGTAAAAACGTACTTCGGAAACGAAATGTTCTAAAACCACAAGTAGTATTTTTTTCGCGTGATAGTTGCCAAGGTGGGTCCCTGTTTTCTGTGGGCCCCAGCCCTATGTGTCCTCTAGATGATCCGGACTTGCGCAAAAGGTACGGATTTGCATGTTTAGCTGCTTTTACATAATTATTACATTTTTCAAGTTGTTAGTCAATATTTTGTCTCATAACGAAAGAACGAATCATTTGTTGATTTTTAAATAGTTTTAAAAATCAACAAATGTTATTTATTTTTAAATGTTATTTATTTTTTTCCGTTCGAAACAAATTAAAATTTTGAATAGCGTTTTCTCGAAACATTAGTTTTGCGTATGCGAGTCTTTGGCATATGTGGGACGACATTTTCATCTAACATCGACATAGGTACTAAACCGAATGGCAACAGTATTAACGATGGAAAATGTTTTCAAGCTCATGTTCGCCCGGTTTGAAGAAGGGGCGGGCGTCATGTATTTTAGTCTATAATAATTACTATTTACATTAATACCTAGAACGCTGCAGAAATTAAATAACATATGCCCAGTACTTACTAACATATAGGTACTGTACATAGATGTGAAGAAATATAAGTATTGATGAAATGCAGTAAATGGATCCAGTTAAAATACTATTTATTAATGCTTTAGATGTTAAATTATAATCATATGACATATGGGAAACATGAAATAAAATAAAACAATTTGGCATGCTGTGCCAATTTTAGAAATTGAACTTATTAAGTTTACATGTACTGTTTTCATTTTCACACACACACACACACACACACACACACACACACACACATATAAAATATTCCTATTATTGTAATCTTATCACAATTAGTCACGTATTTACACTTTCGAATTTATTAAAAAATCAATATAAATGAGTTTAACACTCTGTTTACGGAATTTTAATTTTTTTTTTAAATTTTGTCAAATTATAAAATTGAATGATTAGGTGACAACTGTATAAACTTAGCAGTATAATGCTCATTAAACGTTATAAATAAATAGAGAATAACCAAGTTTTATCGAATGTATCAGTAAAGGTTTTCTTAATGTCTTTATATTGTATTGATTCGTTGAATTCAGAGTCATTATAGGGCCATGTTTAGGATAGCGTTTCCCAATTTGCGTTCCACAAAACTTTTCAAGTGCTCTACACTTAGTTTTACACTACCAGTGTTTATACATTAGTAGTGTCAAATTATAACAATCATTTGGAAAGCTTTCAAAAAATTATAACAATCATTTGGAAAGTTTTTAAAAATTATAACGATCATTTGGAATGCTTTAAAAAAATTATAACAATCATTTGGAAAGCTTTCAAAAAAATTATAACGATCATTTGGAAAGCTTTCAAAAAATTATAACAATCATTTGAAAAGCTTTCAAAAAATTATAACAATCATTTGAAAAGCTTTCAAAAATTATAACAATCATTTGGAAAGCTTTCAAAAAATTATAACAATCATTTGAAAAGCTTTCAAAAAATTATAACAATCATTTGGAAAGCTTTCAAAAAATTATAATGATCATTTGGAAAGCTTTCAAAAAATTATAACAATCATTTGGAAAGCTTTCAAAAATGATGTTTCCTTCGTGAGGTTTTATTTCTTGCCTAACCTCAAACATATCAACAAGACATTTGTCCCTAATATCACATTTGGGAAATCGCTTTTCATTAGTTTAAAAATGTAGGAGTTAATTATGCCATTGAATTGAATATCAACTGAAACGTTAATTAATAAAATGGCAGCTAATAAGTCGGATCTTAATTAAGCCCTGATTTAGTTTTTGTTCGTGTTCTTCTTCGATTTCCAATGCTCCATTATTTCGCGATTTTTTTTTCACTTCATCGAAATATTCAATAGTTTCTTGTAGCTACTTTACTTTTGAAATTAGGAGGTCATGCACATTGATTATTGCATGGTAATTCCCTTTAATTACTAAACGGAATCCTAAATTAATGGAGATTTTGATAATTGCTTCATTTCACCTCATTCCACACTTCATTCGATAATATTAGAATTAACAAAAATTATTGGAAAACGATTTATATTTTCTTCGGAATTTTGATGTTCTTAAAATTAAGATTTTAAAAATCGAAAATTTTTGCACTCTAAAGTAACAGAAAAGAGAAGCAAACCATTAAAGTCTAACAGAATATTAAATTTAGTTTCTATTGCTATATTTTATATTACAATAATAACAAATACTTAGAAGTATAAAAAAAAGGAAGTAAAAAAAATAATATTAATTTACGCCATGAGAAATGCACAATATGGTTATAGTTGACAAACATGAAGAGTTCAGTGAAGGGGGAAGTTATATTATCTTGATATATTTTGCACATACAATATGGAAACATATGTGAGCCACAACCTTAAAGAATAATAGCTTCAGGAGAAGAAGAAAAAATTATATGGACCCACGTATGTAAATATTGCTTCTACATATTCCGCACGCACATATCACATCGAAATCATTTATCTGCCTTCATTATTTTGTCAAGTAAGTTTTCTAAAATTTATTATTTTGTAAATTTATCACTTCATCGTTATTTTTGAAAACTTATCAATTTATTGTTATTTTTGTAAACTTATTACTTATATTATTATTATCTTTGTAAATTTATTATTTAAGATACTTTATACATTAGTAAGCACTTTCCTTTTTAGCACTTCCACGGTACTAAAATATCGAATAAACTCCTAAAGAAATTAACCTATGTGTATTTAATTGACAAAAATTCAGAAGGAATACATATCAACCTAGGTATTTTTCTTGTAAGTGATAAGAATTCAGCGAAAGCATAAAATTCTCTTTAAATCTCGTAAGAGCCACAATTTACTTTTGAGTTATTCTTCAGTAAAACAAAATTAAACATAAAAACAAGTTAAAAGCAGCATAAACAAAAACCATTCCGAAATATAATTTTTCTAAGTAATATTCTTTTCAGCGGGAACTGACGAAATGTTAATTTCCTTGGTATTTCTTGATTTCATTTCACACCCAATTCTGTTTGCTGAACAAGTTTTTTAATTCTTCATGAAACGTATAAAAAATGTACTTTCTAATAACGTAAAAATGTATCTACTTTTATGAGACACAAGTTTTCGTCAACTTTTCTGTATTTTACACCGCTCTTTATAAAATTCCATTTATGGTACTACCATCATTTTTGCCACGACGTATTGTTTTGCCATAAGTATATATATTTTGCTTTTGTAAAATTCTGAAAGTATGTCCGAAAATTTTTATTTCCTCCTCCTCAAAAAAAAGTGCTTTGGTTGTAAAAATAAGCACATAACCTGTTTTTTAAAAACGTTTACAACCTTCTCGTAATTCACGGTATCGTCCATTTTTTAATTCATTATAAACAAAATGAAAGTTAATTTTTTTTACGCCTTATTCTGGATTCCTTTTTTATTTTTTCTGCTTTTTCTCTCTTAACTAATTTGTCTATAGTGAAGCTTTATATGCGCTGGCAGAAGGGAGGACGTTAGGTCGTTTGTAGATCAGTTGGAAGTGCCCTTGGCCGATTATCAAGAGGTCGTGGATTCGGTTCCCATCATGCACTGTAGAGATGAGAACGTTGATATGGATGTATGGAGCGACGAGAAAGAGCTGAATAATAAATGAATAAAGCAGAGACAGAAAACAATACAATAATTAAGACCGAGATGTCATGGACACGTAATGAGAAGACATAAGAGTAATGCCGGAAAACTAACGATAAACGCGTATATGAATGGAAATTGTTGAAAAACAGGCCAAAGAAACAGAAAAAACTGGTAAATGAATATATAAGAGAAAAACTAAGAGAGGATTGGATTGGAAAGTTTGAAATTTGAAGAGAGTTCATCAAACATAGAAATCCCACATAACCTGGGATGAGATGAAGAAATCAATGATTTATCCTTACCAAACGTTAATTTATTTAAAATTAACTCTACTTTCCTAATAGGAAAGTGACCTTTGATATAACACTTACATTTCAAATAAATTAAAAATTTATGTTTATGTAATTGAAATTAAACTTGATGTCATATCAAATTAGAAACAATCAGATGGATTTATTTTATTTTTTGGCGACATTTCTGTGAAGCTATTGACAGAAGTCTATTATTTTCGGCTTAATACGTAATGCTAGACGCCATTTAATTCGATAAATTCTCAGAATTGGAACTTGATTTGCGGAAAAATATGTGAAACGCAATAAGCACGTTTCGCAGAATGCCACGAGGAATTCACCACATTTCATCAGTCATCATAATTTAATCGTTAATTTTAATAAATTTCCAAGGCTTGTGATGGACGAAAACCGATTTAACTGAAATGCAGTTATGAATTAATAACTAGTAAAGTATTAATATTTGCAAATCACGATGGAAATCAGAGCATAAAGTTCATGTTATTAGATTTATAAGGCATTGGCGTAATGCGTTTTAAGTGCAATGCCTCTTTCAATTTAATCTAAAGAACACATTTTTAAATTTAAGTTTTATGGTAAATTTTAGCGTTGCTACAATGAGCATTACCGGAGATTTTGATTCATATAATCTAAATTAGATATAATACATTAATATTAGCGGAATGTAGTGTCAAAGCTTATTCTCCATGCTTCATAAAATACAGGAACAGCAATAAAGTCGTTAACCAGATTTTTTTACTTGGGTTATTGTCAAATATACAGTCTGTACTAAACACTTACCTTAGCAGAACTAATAGTCAGATTAAAAAATGCTATTTTTGAAGTTATGAATAGGTATGTATTACCAGTTAGGTCCTGGACCACCATTGTTTACAAAAGTTTAGTTTACAAAAGTTAGGTTTTAGACAATCATTTAGAAAATGCCGCAGTACAGATAATCGTCGAATTTTAACTTCACCTGTAGATATATTTAATAGTTTAATGACACTTTGCACCAGTGTGTGTGCAATAAGTGCAAAAGAAAAGTATTTTTATGATTAAAATAAATACTATATTTTACCTATCGTTTGCTAATTTTCTTGAGAATTGGACGAACGCAGATTATGAAATGAAAAATTATTTTTTGACTGAGATTCTCAAAAATTATACATCGACGAATTCATGAGAGAGGTATGTCATTAACGTATTTGGGGCTCGATAATTTTTTCGAGCCTCCTATATCAACTTTTAAATTTCCAAACTTGTTTAATAAGAAAAATATAATATACAGGTCGTGCCATAAATTTGGACGGATTTTAAAAAAATTATAAAAATGAAAAAAAAAATTGGTGTTTCGGCGTACGGTTTGCACCTTTAGACTTATGTGGCCGATTTTTTCTAACACAAGTAAAAAAAGATAGTGAAAATTCACACCGGTAGGTGGCGCTGAAAGGTATATTTTCCTGAAAATATGCAAATTTTATCGGTTTAAAAGAGGATTGTAACCGACAACTAACTTCTAATCCACTTCTGCCTTTGTAATAGTGTGTGAGGATTGAATTAGTGCTTTGTTGAATTATTGCAACTCATTGAATGACTGCAATGTTGACATTGGTAGAAAAGGCAATTTTGGTAAAATTTTTTATCTCAACAATGAATCAGCAACACAAGCATTACGGAAATTTAGAACGGTAAAGAAAATTAAGAGACGCCGAAGTCCACTTACATAAACTGGACTCAGAAAGATAGTACAGCGATTCAGAGAAACCGGTCGCTTAGAAGATCGACCTCGCAGTGGCAGGCTTGAGCTGTCAGAGGAGCGTACTAGCAGGGTAGCAACAGAAATGGATGCTTTCGCAGCAAAGTCACATAGCACCATATGCAGGGTACAGGTCGTTTCAAGAACCAAGAGTTTACCACAAACCAGTGTGTTCTGAGTGGTGCATGAAGTTTTAAAGTTATACCCGTATAAACTACGACCTTTGCAGGAGTTGAGGACGAACGATATTGCATAGTGAAAGGAATTCACTGAGTGGGCTTTGCGAAAGATCGACGATGATCCACAATGGCTTTTGAATATCTTTTGGACAGATGATGCCCATTTTTGTTTACACGGATCCGTTAATACGTGTAACTGTCGGATCTGGGCAGAGATGATCCACATGCATAGGTAAAAACGCCGATGCATGCACCGAGACTCACTGTGTGGTGTGGGTTCGGTGCATCAGTAATTCATTGTCCTTATTTCTTCCAAGAACCATGCAGAACCGGTGGCTGGAAGACGTGAACCGTAACTGGAGACCGTTATTTAAAAATGCTGCCAGATTACCTTGTGCCATCCCCGCTTGAAAAGCGTATACAAGACACCATTACATTTATGCAGGATGGAGCACCTCCCCATATCACAACGTTTGTAAGGCAGTTTTTGAACAGTACGTTTGGTCAAGAGCGAATAATAAACCGTTTCTTCAGTAATGCATGGCCCCCAAGATCTCCGAACTTGCTACGGATTTTTGGTTATGGGGGTACCTAGTGTCTCGGGTCTATCTATATTCGAAGTCCATCTACCTCATCTGAGTTGAAGGATGCCATACGCCGCCAAATCTCGGCTATCGACTCTGACATGCTGCACGCAAGTGTAAATAGTTATCTCATCCGATTAAAGACTATTTTTACATGTGAGGGTAAACACATTCATTAGCTGCGTTTTAACTCCACACAGGGTGACGTTAGTTTAAGCCTTTAAAATAATTTTTTTTATCAATATGGGAAATTCAAGTATTACGTAAGCAATATTTTGGCCATTTCAACCCCACCTCCCCCCTCCCTCCGGGTAAGCAAAAATTAACATTGGCTAACATAGGAAAATAAGACCAACGGCAACCCCTCACTCCCCCCAAGGTGCTTACGTAATACTTGCACTTTCCCTATCTCCAATTATTTATATTTCAAGTCTCTGAATACCAGTTACTCTCTTCAAATTGGTATGTTAATATTGTTATGAAATATCAGAATTTTAGTGACAACCATATTTTTTTTTACTTTATTATGGATGTTATCTACTATGTATGAAACGCTGGCCTATATATATATATATATATATATATATATATATATATGGCCTGCAAAAGGGTTGCTGGTATCTAACTGGAAGGAGACCCACACGCTGAACGTATGTGACGATGTGTGGAACCGGCCAGGCCAGTAACCTAGTGTCCTACCCCGCCTTCAAGTGGTGCAGGCTGAGCTTTCTATTTATGTGGCAAATTAATATTTGCTACACGGATAGAAAGGCGGAAGGGGAGGGCTAATTCACCAACCCGTCTAGCCAGCGTGGTGAAATTATGGCTAATTCCTCCATTATGTTGACACACCAGAAACCATGGCCCCTAGTCTCCAGGTGCTGGAGTGCTCCTGATCAAGGCAGCGGTCAGTGTGGCATGAAAGCAGGGGGTGCTAAGAATCACTGGAATGGCCCAGGCTGCCGTTTGTTATTGACCTTGGCAACGTATAATGGACGATCCCTTGCTTCTGAAGCAAAACTTCAGGAATTGGAAGAGGAACTAGACAAGATCAAATGGGACATTGTAGGACTCAGTGAAGTTAGAAGAAAAGGTGAAGAGTTGGTGGAACTTAAAAGCGGACATTTGTTTTATTATAGAGGAACGGAAACTGGAAGAACAAGTGGTGTTGGCTTCTTAATCAACAAAAGAATTAAAGACTGTCTTCTGGAAGTTGAAAGTACATCAGATCGAGCAGCGAGGCTTGTTGTTCAACTAACCCAGCGATACCAACTTCAAATAGTACAGGTATATGCACCAACATCAAGCCATACCGACGAAGAGGTTGAAGAATTTTATGAAGAAATCAAAGAGTTACACACCAAAGGGAAACAACATATCAAGCTCATCATGGGGGATTTCAATGCAAGAATTGGACAACAGGAACAAGGAGAGACATCGGTTGGTAAATACGGATATGGGGAAAGGAATGAACGTGGCGATCAACTCATCGAATTTGCAGAAGCTGAAAATCTTAGCATCATGAATTCATTTTTTAAGAAGAAACCGCAAAGAAAATGGACATGGAAACACCCAAATGGGGGAACTAGCGAAATTGACTATATCCTGGCAAACAAGAAATCAATTATTGAAGATTGCAGCGTACTGAACAGATTTAATACTGGAAGTGATCATCGAATGGTGAGATGTAAAGTGCACTTAAATACTAAATTAGAACGACAGAAGCTCATTAGGAAACAAGTAAGTAAGAGGGTGGATTTAATGAAACTGAAAGTAAATACCGAGGCATTCAAGTTGGAATTAAAAAATCGCTTTTCTGCACTGGAAGGACTTATTGATGAAAGTGATATCTCAGAAGCAAATGAAAACATTGTTAAGACAATAGTTGAAACTGCTGGGGAAATTGGTGGTGTAACCTGTAAAAAGCACAATAGCAAATTATCTGAGAAGACGAAACAGCTCATGAAAAGGCGAAGAGATATGAAGGTGGACAATCAAAATACCAGTTCCAGGATTGAGTACATAGAACTTTGCGCAAAAACATGAAAGAAGATATAAGAAAATTCAATTGTGAGTTAGTAAGGAAGGCCATTGAAAGCAACAAGAGCCTTAGGGTTGTTAAAGGGAGTTTGTCTATTGGGAAGAAACACATCATTGCATTAAAAGGAGAGGATGGCACTGTAACAAGAAATAGGGAAGAAATACTTAGAAGAGTTGAAGAATTCTACAGAAAGCTGTATGAGGGAAACAGTGGATTAAACGAAGACTCTGAGATAGTCGAAGGAACAGCTCCTAAAATCTTAAAAGAAGAAGTTTCATTTGCAATAAAAAGTATGAAGAAAGGAAGAGCCCCTGGCGATGATGGCATTACATTAGATATCTTAAAAGAAGCTGGAGAATATGTAGAAGACATACTTGCAAAATTCTTTACCAAATGTCTTAACAGCGGTAACATACCAAACCAATGGGATTCTGCAACAGTAATTCTTTTGCATAAAAAAGGTGATAAAGAGGATTTGAAAAATTACCGACCAATTAGCTTGTTACCTGCTATTTATAAAATCTTCACAAAAGTGCTAACACATCGCCTGCAGAAAAAATTAGATGCAGCTCAACCAAGAGAACAAGCTGGATTTCGAAGTGGATTCAGTACAGTGGACCATATTCAAGTATTAAGAGAATTAATTGAAAGAACACATGAATATGAACTTCCATTGTGTGTTGCATTTATTGACTATGAGAAGGCCTTTGACTCTATTAAAACATCAGCAGTCATCAACTCTTTAAGATCAACAGACATTGAGGATGTGTACATTGACATGGTGAAACGTGTGTATAAAAATGCAAGTGCAAAATTTCGGTTACATAAAGATACCAAAACTATCAAAATTGGTAAAGGTGTGAGGCAGGGAGATACCATTTCTCCAAAACTTTTTACTTCAGCTTTACAGATGATTTTTCAGCTGATAAATTGGAATAACAAGGGAATAAAAATAAATGGTGAATATTTAAATCATTTGCGGTTTGCTGATGACATTGTTATTTTTTCAACGAACCCATCAGAACTCCAAGACATGGTACAGGAGCTCTCAACTAGAAGTAAAGAAGTTGGACTCAAGATGAACCTACAAAAAACTAAGATCATGTTCAATAATTTCGTAGAGGAAACAAAAATACAAGTTGACAACATTGAGCTAGAAATTGCTGATTCATATATTTACCTTGGCCAGCTGATTTCAATGGATGGCAACATTATGAAAGAACTCAACAGACGTATTAAACTTGGCTGGAGTGCATTTGGAAGAAACAGTTTTATCCTGAAGGGGAAATTGCCTTTGTGTCTAAAAAGAAAGGTCTTCAACCAGTGTGTATTGCCAGTCCTCTCTTATGGATCAGAGACATGGAGTCTAACAGTTGGAGCAATACGAAAGTTACAGACAACGCAAAGGAGCATGGAGAGGTGCATGCTTGGAATAACTAGGAGAGATCGAAAAAGAAACACTTGGGTGAGAGAGCAAACTAGAGTAGAGGACATCATTGTTAAAGTAAAAGGGCTGAAATGGCGATGGGCTGGGCATATTGCAAGAAGAACTGATCAACGATGGACAACAGAAATTCTGAACTGGATTCCAA
>QLNU02014802.1:153595835-153606077 GCA_006491805.2 Dysdera silvatica | reverse complement strand
TATTCGCCACACGTGCTTGACAAACTACTAAATTTATGTGTTAGTTATCTTGAGATACTATAATTACAACACACCACTGACTTTGCAGGTATAATTTAAGAACAACATGACTTTACGTACATACTTTACGCGCAACATATGTAACTTTATACACCTACTTTATGTGCAGCATATGACTTCACTGTACTTTGTGAGCACTAAGCAAAACTAAGACAAAAGTACTTATTTAGCTAACTCACAAAGTAACTTAATTAAACAATTATTGCTCCTTTCGGAATGAGATTAAAGTGCTCGCAAAAATTTAACTAGCAACATTCATTAGCTTTTAACCAAAATAATTTTACCCTTTGTGACATTTTATGCAATTCTTTTAATCATGAAATCATTTTTAACTTTTAATCATGAACTCATTTTTAACTTTTAATCATGAACTCATTTTTAACTTTTAATCATGAGCTCATTTTTAACTTTTAATCGTGAACTCATTTTTAACTTTTAATCGTGAACTCATTTTTAACTTTTAATCATGAACTCATGTTTAGCTTTTAATCATGAACTCATTTTTAACTTTTAATCATGAACTCATTTTTAACTTAATCTGATAATATGTTTGTCAATCTTATCTGGTTTTATTACATCATTTCGTTTCAGTATGTTTAATGTATTTTTGTCATTATAGTTTTAATCCATTTTGATTTTAAAACCATATATACCGTCTCACGTCGTTTGGCGCAGAATCACCATTGTTGTCCTTGCGCCATAAAAATACAACCAACCAACTGTTTCCAAAAAATAGCAAATTCACAACAAAGTGCTACTACTATTAATGCAAGTAAAAATTTATAAACAAATCTTATGTATTTATTTAAATATAATGTCTTTAATTAAATTTTAGCAAAAAATAAATTTATTAATGAAATTATTAATTTAGAACTTGAAGGTAGTTACATCAATAACCAACTAAAACCAAACTAATTTATAGCGTAAAATAAAAAGGTAATTTACATCCTTATAAACTTAATAATTCCATCTTGCATTAGTAATTTTCCGTCCTTATTTACATTCTAAAATAAAAGCAAAAAT
This sequence comes from Dysdera silvatica, assembly GCA_006491805.2. NCBI lineage: Eukaryota > Metazoa > Arthropoda > Arachnida > Araneae > Dysderidae > Dysdera > Dysdera silvatica. The sequence goes on along the minus strand of QLNU02014802.1, from coordinate 153,604,994 downwards.
TGGTGTAGACAGTGGCGTAGGCAGAAAGTTCATAAGGGGAGGGTTATAGACTTAATGGGAAGGGTTACAGAGCTACAACTCACATATTCCTATGTTAAATATACAAAATTTCATCGCGTGGGATTTCACAACCCCTAAAACCGCCCGCTGGCTACGCCTCTGGATGTAGATAGGCAAGGCTACTGAATCGCAGCGTTTAATTTCCGCAATATGCTTATGTTATATATCTGGAAGAGAACCTTATAGCATAAAAAAAATTGCTTACTACGCTTCCCCATTTCTAACATAATTACTGAACAAGTTTTTCCTAATTCAAATATTCCAACTTAAAAATAGCCCATAATATGTATCATTGAAAATTTTTATTTTCTTGAAGAAATTATATTTTTCTTTTGCTAAAACTTTGCACTCCTTCTCCTGAAAGTTTTATCAACCTTCAAAAGCAACTCACAAGTTTAAGGCAACTTTTTTTTCTTATTTGGCGAATAAATGTTATTTTTGGCGAGTGAAACTTTTTTTTTTTGAGAACACTAATCAGTAATCAACTCAAGAAAAGTAGAGTTGGAAAGCTAAAGTTCTTATTCAGTTAATACCATATTCAAGCTAAAGAAAAGACCAATTGATTTTTTTCTCAGCTTTCACAGGAAGAAGATGCATCTGTCCGCCAGGTTTCGCCGGCTATCAGTGCGATGTTGATATCGATGAATGCCTAATACCTGGTGCTTGCAAGGTTTATGAAAAATGCATCAACGCCTATGGAAGTTTTGTCTGCAGGTGTCCCAAATATTTGGTGAGAGAAGGGTCCGACTGCATCCGTAAGTGTCAAAAACAAACCACATGTATAAAATAGTGAGAGAAATTATTGAATCTAAAATCATCTTAAGCCATTGTAATCGCCTCAAAAATGAATACAGAACACCCCCGATTACCCGACGGCTTAGATGGCAAGATTGCTTTGGATAATTGAAGTTACGGATAATCCGAAAATCGGAAAATAGTAATAAAAATTCTGAGCAAACATTAAAAATTCGAAAACTACTCTTTATTTCTAAATACTATATAGCAAACCCTCGAAGCAGTAAAAAAAATTTTAAGGATATTTCGCTGTACTTTTGGGCTTCACACTTCCTTTCAAATCGAATTAACATACTCTCATGAATGATTCAAACAGGAATTAAAATTTTGTGTACAGTATTCCTAACTTGAGTATCAGTGTCAGGACCAATCAACATCGCTTGTTGTACGCTATTTTTGCTATTTTTTACGCTATTTTCAACAATCATGCTAGCATTTTCAATTTTTTTTATGCATGTTTTCCAGCTCAGATATTCCGCCCACGGATAGTCGAAAGTTTACCGTATTTGCGTTCTGATAAGCAGTAATAAAGTAAAGTCTTTTCTTAACAGTTCGCAATCTCCAGTTGTTAGAGTATATTTGAAAATCAGAACCAGTTGCCATTTTTTTTTTAATACAGGATGAGGCAGAAAGGACAGACGATTTTGAAATGGCTAAAACTCATCAGCAGGTGAGGTGGGGGATGCACGGTAGCTGGTGGTATGTTCGTGAAGTCTTGGTACTTTTTTTCAGTTGAAATCATGAAGCTATGAATGATAGAACACCGCGTTTGTGCCTACGACTATTTCGTCAAAAATGACGAGTCTGTCACGGCCGTTCAGAGTGAGTTTCGTCGATATTTCAATATCCATAGAAATCAAGCTGTTCCCGCTCGTAATACTATCCTAAGTTGGGTTTCAGCACTTCGTACACGAGGTACATTAATGAGCAAAGGACCGTCGGAGGCTACTACATGAACGATATGTATCCTTGAAAATGTAAAAAGCGTCAGACAAGCTGTGCAACTTCCAAGAACGCCTTCAGAAGTGCATCAATGATGACGGGCACCAGATGTGAGATGTTGTTTTCCACACCTGATTCTGTCAAATGTTATTTCAATACGAACTCAGGTTTGTCAATAAATTTCCTTTTAAGAAAAAATTAATGATTTTGTGATTTTTTAAAACATGTTCATCCTTTCTGCCTCACCCTGTATATTCTAAATACAGAATGAACACACAAAGGTTATCAGAGGAATCACAAACGTAAACAAAAGCATTATAAAAGTATACTGACATACAAAAGTATATAAGCACACCACAAGGGTATATAAACATATAACAGGTATGCATAAATATATAACAGGAATATATAAGCATGTAATTGAAATATATAAACCTATAACAGGCATATATATAGATATATAACACAAATGAAGAAGAAAAACATATACTTAATCTTTAAACTTATTTTGCAGCTAAAGTAACTTGCGACGAATTTCCTTGCTTAAATGGGGCTGAATGTGTAGACATGGACAATGGACATTTTAAATGCTTTTGTCCGCTTGGTTTTACAGGAACCACATGTCAACAAAGTAAGAAAACGCTTTCAGTTTCAACGTCATTTTTCACATCATGATAATCAATGACTTAATATTGGTTTTATTGCTTAATATTAATTATTTGAATTTGATAAAAATAATTATGTAAGGAGAATATATCGATAATTTAATAATGCAATTCAAGGAGAATATAAATGATTGGGGTTTTTTTTTCTTCTTCTTTTCACCAGAAATTCCCGAATGCGAGGATTCGTCATGTGCCAGTGACGAAATCTGTATTTCAACGCAACATGGTTTTCGTTGCATGAAGGAAGTTTGATATATTTTATTTCGACCAAAAAAAGTATATTTTTAATTTTTGTATCTTATTAATTGATTGAATAAATATTGATTGAATAAAATAAAATTTGGTTGAATAAAATAAAATAAAAATTGATTGAATAAAATAAAATAAAAATTTGGTTGAATAATATAAAATAAAAATTGATTGAATAAAATAAAATAAATTGATTAATAAAAAAAAATAAAATTGATTGAATAAAAATATATTCTAATACATTTTATACATGCTATAAAGAATGATACTAATTATTTTAATAATTAATTATTTATTTATTAATTACTATTTTATCTGTCCCACGAAAATTAAAAGCGTCTTTTCTTGTGTTGTTCGCCCTATACTATGCTTTCGGTTACGAATTTTAACGAAGTCATATATATGACAAGGTGCCCTATTATTACAGCGGGACCTAATTAAATTATTAATTCAATTAACTTGAATTTATAAATTAAGTTAATTAAATCAATTACAGAGAAATGATTGCGCGTTCTCTGGTAATCACCTTTCCCCTAAAGAATTTTCTTTATAAATTTTACTTTATGCTTAAGTTAAAATTTATTTTTCTTTCCCGTTTTACTTAATTTCTTCGATTTTACTATATTTTCTTTATTCTTAAAATATGTAATTCGCACATTGATTCAGAATTAAAGGATTATATTTTTTTCCAATTTTGGAACATAAATGGATTTTTTATTTCTCTAATAACTTAATATAAAAAACATGAATAAAATTATATAAAATTTCAATTTTTATGCAATTCCAAAAATTTTAGTCTAAAAAATGATAAGCAAAATAATGTATATATGTTTAAAATCATCTCTCTCTCTCTCTCTCTCTCTCTCTCTCTCTTTATTTTTGACGCTATCTTTGCATATACAGTAGAAACCCTCTTATCCCGTCCTGCTTTAATCGGCGACCACTTCAACCAACTCCTTAGTCCACTTAATCAAAACTAGTTTTAATGGCTTGTTTTTAGCAAAACACCTTCTCGCACTTCACTTCTCTTCAAAATTTCTAAAACAATGCTAAAACAGTTTGATGCCGAGAAACTGGATCTCCTTGTAAGATATTATTACCCTTCACAGGGATAACACAATTGCCAAATAATGGTCAACACAGAAAAGCCTCCGAGGCAAGATTTTTGTGAGTTTTTCGTGGGGGAATTTATTATACAATAATTTTTGCCACCCACGTATATTTAGCTCAAGCTAGAGCTTTTTCGTTTTTGGAGAAAAAGAGGCGAAACTCTCAAAAACTTACAAAAAATCTCGCCCAGGAGGCTTTTCTGTGTTGACCATTATTTGGTAATTGTGTTATCCCTGTGAAGGGTAATAATATCTTACATCCTCATATACGGAGAAAAATGCATTTGTTCTTATCTACATTCGTCTAGTAGGTCAAGACACCGCGTGCTCAATGCGGGGACCCTGGTTCGAATCCAGGATGAGGACGGCGCCTCTTTTTCTCCAAATATAAAAAAAGCTCTAGTTTGAGCTAAATATACGGTAGCAAAAATTATTGTATAGATCTCTTTTTTATTGTTGCCTACTCTCTATTCACTTGCTCTCATTCTTCTTCTTATGTTTTCGTCCATCCAGCCATCTTTTCCTAGGACGTCTCACTTTTTCACTTTTCTATTTGTGGGATAGTTCTCACTACCTTCTTAACCATCCTAGCTTCTCCCATTCTTTTTATATTTGAAAAACATTAAAGTCTCATTTTCAGTATATCCGAAATTTTCATTTTCTGAGCATATATATTGTAAGTATACATACAAAAGGTTAAACACTGGTAAAATAGCAATGAAAAAGATCACTCAAGCTTTCGGACGCATCAGCAGCAGTCCTTCATCAGGAGTTTTTACCTCATATTATTACTACTGTTGCAGGACTGCTGCTGATGCGTCCGAAAGCTTGAGTGATCTTTTTCATTGCTATTTTACCAGTGTTTAACCTTTTTATGTAATTTCCTCCCTGGTACCCTGTATTTTATTTCTATTATATTCTAAATAACTTTCATCAAAAGAAAAGCAATAGATGGGATATATTTTATTTTCGGCATTTTTCGTTTTATGACCTTTTTAATAATCCTTGGCGATAAATAAAAGATCGGATAACTCTCTTAAAAAGTTCAAGTGTAAAATCTCTAAGAAATTTAAACTATCTTCTAATATTATTTTAACTATTTCATTTTCCGTTTCGTTTCAAAGATTCAGCCAATTTATGGATTATAAAATTTGAAAAATCGATTATAAAAACAGAGTTATTTTTACATCGCAATCGAAAATGGCTTTTTAGTAAATGTAAAAAGTTTGCTTCTTCGAACTTTCGTTATTGCAGTTTTTATCTTCTCCGTGATTCAACATATTTTATTTATTTATTTATTTTATTTTATTTCGCACATAGCGCGAAAAATGCATTTTATTTCAGATTTTAAAAAATTGTCCTTTTTTTTTCTTTGTCTTTTAAGAAAATGCATTAGTGGTACGAGAAATAATTGGAAATTTTAAAGCGTTGAATGTTACTTTCATAGCAGGTTGCCAGGCAGAAGAAAGTTTAGTTTATGTATGATTTTTAAAAAGTATTAGATTTCATTTATTTCTTTTTTTTTTCAATTCAAATTTTTTGTTAATCTACTATAGTGAAATTTATTTATAGTAATATTTTTCGCGGTTCCTGCGAATATATAATGAATCAGACTCAACTTTGTTTATAACGATATCTTTCTTTGGCCTCTATAAAGCCATATACATGTGTGTATATATAATAAAGGCCTGCAAAAGGGTTGCTGGTATCTAACTGGAAGGAGACCCACACGCTGAACGTATGTGACGATGTGTGGAACCGGCCGGGCCAGTAACCTAGTGTCCTACCCCGCCTTCAAGTGGTGCAGGCTGGGCTTTCTATCCAAGAGGCAAATTAATATTTGCTGCACGGATGGAAAGGCGGAAGGGGAGGGCTAATTCACCAACCCGTCTAGCCAGCGTGGTGAAATGATGGCTAATTCCTCCAATATGCTAATACACCAAAAACCATCTCCCCTAGTCTCCAGGTGCTGGAGTGTCCTGATCAAGGAAGCGGTCAGCGTGGCATGAAATCAGGGGTGCTAAGAATCACTGGAATGGCCCAGGCTGCCGTTTGTTATTGACCTTGGCAACGTTTAATGGACGATCCCTTGCTTCTGAAGCAAAACTTCAAGAATTGGAAGAAGAACTTGACAAGATCAAATGGGACATTGTAGGACTCAGTGAAGTTAGAAGAAAAGGTGAAGAGTTGGTGGAACTTAAAAGTGGACATTTGTTTTATTATAGAGGAACGGAAACTGGAAGAACAAGTGGTGTTGGCTTCTTAATCAACAAAAGAATTAAAGACTACCTTCTTGAAGTCGAAAGCACGTCAGATCGAGCAGCGAGGCTCGTTGTTCAACTAACCCAGCGATACCAACTTCAGATAGTACAGGCATATGCACCAACATCAAGCCATACCGACGAGGAGGTTGAGGAATTCTATGAAGAAATCAAACAGCTACATACCAAGGGGAAACAACACATCAAGCTCATCATGGGAGATTTTAATGCAAGAATTGGACAACAGGAACAAGGAGAGACATCGGTTGGTAAATACGGATACGGGGAAAGGAATGAACGTGGCGATCAACTCATAGAATTTGCCGAAGCTGAAAATCTTAGCATCATGAATTCATTTTTTAAGAAGAAACTACAAAGAAAATGGACATGGAAACACCCCAATGGAGGAACCAGCGAAATTGACTATATACTGGCAAACAAGAAATCAATTATTGAAGATTGCAGCATACTGAACAGATTTAATACTGGAAGTGATCATCGAATGGTGAGATGTAAAATGCACTTAAATACTAAACTAGAAAGGCAGAAGCTCATTAGGAAACAAGTATGTAAGAGGGTGGATTTAAAGAAATTAAAAGAAAATACCGAGGCATTCAAGTTGGAATTAAAAAATCGCTTTTCTGCACTGGAAGGACTTATTGAAGAAGTTGACATCTCAGAAGCAAATGAAAACATTGTTAAGACAATAATTGAAACTGCTGGGGAAATTGGTGGTGTAATATGTAAAAAGCAGAATAGCAAATTATCTGAGAAGACGAAACAACTCATGAAAAGGCGAAGACTTATGAAGGTGGACAATCAAAATACCAGTCGCAAGATCGAGTATGTAGAACTTAAATATCCTCTAAGAATGGAATAATCATCACTTAAAAGTGACTTCTGTTGCTCGATTTTCGCTCGAATCGACATTTCAAGATTTCAAAATACCTTGGTTTAGCGCATTTACAGGAGGTGTTGATGGGGTTGTAACCCCCCCTTTTTGCAATGAAATTTTGTATATTCAACATAGGAATATGTGAGTTTTAGCCCTTTAACCCCCATTGAATCTATAACTCCCCCTAACGAACTTTCTGCGTACGCTTATGTCTTAATGTCTTTTGATGCTAATGCCACTTTAGTGGATGAGCCAGAAGCGTCCAAGCCCAAGATCCCAACACAAACAGGGACCCTAGATTTGCCTTTATCATATAGTGAAAAATTAAAACATAAAAATTTGAACGTGATTTAAATTGATGGTCATTATTCCAGCAATGAACTGAAAAAACTAGCAATGAACTTGCAGTTCATTGTTGGAATAATGACCATCAATTCAACTTTAAAGAAGCCACGGTCATTTGCCAACCTTTTTCGGTCATTGAACTTGACTTCCTAGAAGCGTTTTACATCCATAGATTTGGTGCATCACTTGTGAAAGACCATAAATCAACCCCAAGTTTTAGTGGGGCTTGGAAAAATCTGTTAAAACTCTTCCCCATTGCTTCTCCTTCAACTACACCTGCTACTTAACTTTGTGACCAAAATTTACCACTTTGTAAGTTGGCCGCCTAAAACAACTCTGTACTCCTGAAAAAAAGCACTAACCGCTACCGGCAACGTATTAACCACATCGAGTTGGCAACACTCCAATGTTGTTTATTGCACGCTAGTTCCAGACGAGGAGAGACCTTGTTCTCTCGAAACGTGCGTCGAACCATCTTTTAAACTTACAACTACGATAAAAAACGTTGTTATTTTTCCATTATTGTTATATTTGCGTAGTGTTCGTCACTTTTCCAGTCTTAAGTAAGTAAAATTTTTTTTTTTTTTTAATGAAAAAAATTACATTTTTTTATATTTTCTTTTCTAATGGGTGTATTTTTAGTGAAGTTCATTTGACGACCTTGTTTAACTTTTTATAAAAAATAAAATTTTATTTTTAATAAAATTCACTTTCTTGGTGCAACAAGTAGGTTCATATTTTATTTTGTTTTCTTTAATAAGAAAGGCATAAATTTTGTTTTGTACAATTTTAATTTTTTTTACGTATTTTGAATAAAAGTTTTTTAATATCACTCTTTCATTATTTTTTCAAAATAACATTTGTATTTTTGAGAAATGAAGGTCTTTTAAATAATAGCCTTATAATAGTCTTTTTTTCATACTTCGCCTAAATAGCATTTATCATTCTATAGAATGCCTAGGTATTATATACAATGCCTAGGGAAAGTATGTAATAATTCTCATATTTCATACTTTGCCTAAAAACGCCAGGCACTCTATAAAATGCCTAGGTATATATATATCATCATCATATTCAACCATTATCTATCCACTGCTGGATGAAGGTCTCTCCAAATGCTTTCCACACAAGTCTATCCTGAGCAATTCGCTTCCACGTCACCCCAACCTGTTTTCTTATTTCATCCACCCATCTAGTTTGAGGACGTTTTCTAGGTCTTCGGTGGTCTCTTGGAATCCAGTTCAGAATTTCTGTTGTCCATCGTTGATCAGTTCTTCTTGCAATATGCCCAGCCCATCGCCATTTCAGCCCTTTTACTTTAACAATGATGTCCTCTACTCTAGTTTGCTCTCTCACCCAAGTGTTTCTTTTTCGATCTCTCCTAGTTATTCCAAGCATGCACCTCTCCATGCTCCTTTGCGTTGTCTGTAACTTTCGTATTGCTCCAACTGTTAGACTCCATGTCTCTGATCCATAAGAGAGGACTGGCAATACACACTGGTTGAAGACCTTTCTTTTTAGACACAAAGGCAATTTCCCCTTCAGGATAAAACTGTTTCTTCCAAATGCACTCCAGCCAAGTTTAATACGTCTGTTGAGTTCTTTCATAATGTTGCCATCCATTGAAATCAGCTGGCCAAGGTAAATATATGAATCAGCAATTTCTAGCTCAGTGTTGTCAACTTGTATTTTTGTTTCCTCTACAAAATTATTGAACATGATCTTAGTTTTTTGTAGGTTCATCTTGAGTCCAACTTCTTCACTTCTAGTTGAAAGCTCCTGTACCATGTCTTGGAGTTCTGATGGGTTTCTTGAAAAAATAACAATGTCATCAGCAA
>QLNU02014802.1:153527600-153595735 GCA_006491805.2 Dysdera silvatica | reverse complement strand
TGAATCCACTTCGAAATCCAGCTTGTTCTCTTGGTTGAGCTGCATCTAATTTTTTCTGCAGGCGATGTGTTAGAACTTTTGTGAAGATTTTATAAATAGCAGGTAACAAGCTAATTGGTCGGTAATTTTTTAAATCCTCTTTATCACCTTTTTTATGCAAAAGAATTACTGTTGCAGAATCCCATTGGTTTGGTATGTTACCGCTGTTAAGACATTTGGTAAAGAATTTTGCAAGTATGTCTTCTACATATTCTCCAGCTTCTTTTAGGATATCTAATGTAATACCATCATCACCAGGGGCTCTTCCTTTCTTCATATTTTTTATTGCAAATGAAACTTCTTCTTTTAAGATTTTAGGAGCTGTTCCTTCGACTATTTCAATGTCTTCGTTTAATTCACTGTTACTTTCGTATAGATTTTTGTAGAATTCTTCAACTCTTCTAAGTATTTCTTCCCTATTTCTTGTTACGGTGCCATCCTCTCCTTTTAATGCAATGATGTGTTTCTTCCCAACAGATAAACTTCCTTTAACAACCCTAAGGCTCTTGTTATTTTCAATGGCTTTCCTTACTAGCTCACAGTTGAATTTTCTTATGTCTTCTTTCATGCTTTTGCGCAGAGTTTTACAAAGTTCTATGTACTCAATCCTGGAACTGGTATTTCGATTGTCCACCTTCATATCTCTTCGCCTTTTCATGAGCTGTTTCGTCTTCTCAGATAATTTGCTATTGTGCTTTTTACAGGTTACACCACCAATTTCCCCAGCAGTTTCAACTATTGTCTTAACAATGTTTTCATTTGCTTCTGAGATATCACTTTCATCAATAAGTCCTTCCAGTGCAGAAAAGCGATTTTTTAATTCCAACTTGAATGCCTCGGTATTTACTTTCAGTTTCATTAGATCCACCCTCTTACTTACTTGTTTCCTAATGAGCTTCTGTCGTTCTAATTTAGTATTTAAGTGCACTTTACATCTCACCATTCGATGATCACTTCCAGTATTAAATCTGTTCAGTACACTGCAATCTTCAATAATTGATTTCTTGTTTGCCAGGATATAGTCAATTTCACTAGTTCCCCCATTTGGGTGTTTCCATGTCCATTTTCTTTGCGGTTTCTTCTTAAAAAATGAATTCATGATGCTAAGGTTTTCAGCTTCTGCAAATTCGATGAGTTGATCGCCACGTTCATTCCTTTCCCCATATCCGTATTTACCAACCGATGTCTCTCCTTGTTCCTGTTGTCCAATTCTTGCATTGAAATCCCCCATGATGAGCTTGATATGTTGTTTCCCTTTGGTGTGTAACTGTTTGATTTCTTCATAAAATTCTTCAACCTCTTCGTCGGTATGGCTTGATGTTGGTGCATATACCTGTACTATTTGAAGTTGGTATCGCTGGGTTAGTTGAACAACAAGCCTCGCTGCTCGATCTGATGTACTTTCAACTTCCAGAAGACAGTCTTTAATTCTTTTGTTGATTAAGAAGCCAACACCACTTGTTCTTCCAGTTTCCGTTCCTCTATAGTAAAACAAATGTCCGCTTTTCAGTTCCACCAACTCTTCACCTTTTCTTCTAATTTCACTGAGTCCTACAATGTCCCATTTGATCTTGTCTAGTTCCTCTTCCAATTCCTGAAGTTTTGCTTCAGAAGCAAGGGATCGTCCATTAAACGTAGCCAAGGTCAATAACAAACGGCAGCCTGGGCCATTCCAGTGATTCTTAACACCCCTGCTTCCATGCAGACTGCTGATCAGGCGCACCAGCACTTGGGAGATTTGGGGCCGTGTCAACATAATGGAGGAATTAGCCACCACCATTGGCTAGATTTGGCTAGAATTTAGCCTCCCGTTTTCTGATTCCGTGGAATGACACGCCATACAAAAATTCAGCCTGCACCACTTTGAAGGCGGGGTATGACACTAGGTTACTGGTTCGGCCTGTTCACATGATCGGGCATATGTCTCATGTGTGGAGTCTTTATTGATACTGCAACCTTTTGGCCACAGGCATATATATACACATTAATTTATTCCCAACTTATTTATCTAATTGCCTTTTTACATGTACCTATCTATATATGCATTTGCTATTTTGCACTATATATATATAAGTTACATTCATTTAATACAGTGAACTTTACCTACAGTGATATGGCCAGCAGATATAAAGTGTATCATGTTTAATCATATCTATAACGATAAATTGTCTTCAACGTCATCTTCCCCATAAGATCCTTTACACTTAAGTATCGTCAGATTCCACTGTATTATGGATTGCATTGCAGAAAACCTTGATTAACATCCTCCTCCTCAACAACTTGAAACGCTGGACAACTGGGAAGTTAAGCGGAAGATATATATACACTTGTCGGAAAGAAGTGCAAGTCAGTGGCGTCGATTTATCAGATCAATGGGGTAATTAGTGAATTCAGTGAAAGAATAACGAATGATTGATGTTAAACATGTCAAATTTGAATATTCAAAATGTATACATGCATGTATATCGACTAACTTAAACTCTAAATGGAACGGTTTTTGAGGAGTTTAAAAAAAAACCAAAAACCAAAAACCAAAAACAATCCACCCACATGAAAATAAGAAGGCTTTAAACAATTAATTAAACCGTAAGACAATTATCTCCAAGCAAAATTTAACAGACACAGATTGAATTAAAATCAATCGAGATAAAAATTATATGATGCCATCCAACTATTTTTAAAAAAATCGATCTACCATTGAATTATTTGAGAAAGAAAAATTATTCTCTGATAATAATTGAATTTTTTTTCTTCAGTTACATAATTACTTACTTTTGTCCAGGACACAGGTTCCTCCATTATAACAACATATGTTTCCGTTTCGAATAACAGAAAAATATTCAGATTTTTTTGTCGGTTTCCTTGTCGACTTTCGTTGCAGCAGAATATAAGGCAAAAATTTCTCATAATCGAATTTCTTTTTCAATTCTTCAGCTTGCTGAAATAACCTTTGCATATCTTTCTGCTCTACCTTAGAATTGTTGTCTATTGGAATGAAATTACCACAGTTTTAAATATTTTTGGGCATTGTTGCTTTTATATGTTATACATTTGCATTTAGGGGTTAGTTTCATGCACTATTTATAGTTTGTTTATTGCTTGGATGCAATAAAAGCAACAGGAGAAACACAGAAGTAATTTACATATTTCAGAAATGAGGAATGGTTTAAATAGAATTTTAAAATATGTATTTAAATTAAAATAAAACTTCCAATTTATTTTTGAATATGAAGCCAGATTTTTCATGCTAATTATAAAACTAATTCATGGATTGTTCTAAACCAAAGTATTTGTTATTATGCATAGTTAGAGCTAAAGGAGGAATATGTGATACTTTATTTATAAATATCACTCCTTTTTCAATTTCGACGTCTTCTCTCATTCAATGACCAAAATTTGACAATCATACATCAAGTGTTCGTGAAAGTATTATGCAATTTCGGAGTTCATTTGCATCGAAACTTCAATAGCTAGAAGCTTAATGCTTCCTTTAATCGACTAGTAGTCAATTTTTATTTCTGCAGAGTTAGAACGTTTCCACGTGACAAACAGTGAAACTGCATTCATTCGTAATAGACATTGAAAACGACAGTGATAGCTTTTGTGAATAGTAGTTGCCCCATCGAGCTACTTATACAGGGTGTCTCAGAACCAGGGTTACGAACTTCTAGGAGGGGTAGGGTACACCTAGATGACTCGAAATCACATAGCAATGCTGGTCGCAAATCACTCAAAGCGCTAGTTCTAAATCCGTCCAGCATACACAAATATTCATAACCAGTGCATAAAAAACACAAAAAGCAAAAAAAAAAACAACAACAACCCCGAAACAAAACAACTCAGGTCAGCTGCTCAAGTGCATAGATGATTAGGACATCGCATTTTGCGCTTCTCATGCACTGGTTGTCATTATTTGTGCATGCTGGACGGTTTTAGAACTAGCGCTGTGAGTGGTTTGCGACCAGCATTGCTATGTGATTCCGAGTCATCTAGGTGTACCCTGCCTCTCCAAGAATTTTGTAACCCTGGTGCTGAGACACCCTGTATATATATATATAGAATAACCCCTGGGTGCCCGAGCCTCATATGCCCTTTACCGTGCTCTGGTTGCCCCTTCATTCTGACTACAGGCCTGAAGAGAGGTGTGGAATGAATAGTGGTGGATTTATGTCTTTACCGCCTATCCTCACCAAATGTAAATAGAGGCATAACGGAGATTTTGGTGTTTTGTCAATTTTTTAATTTGACGCTCTTGGCGGTTAGTTCAAATTCGTCTATTCACAACTATTAGCGAAATTGGCGCCTTGTGAGCCTCTCTCAAGGCTGTCCCTATGAAAGCTCTCCCTTTGTCAATACCTAGTTACGCTTCTGAATACAATAATACAAAATTAATAATTTAATTTGCCACCAAAAATTTCAGCCCCACCCTTTCAAACTTTGCCGCCGTAGGTTTAGCCTACTTAGTTCATTGGCAAACTCGCCACTGTGTATGATCTTTTGTTTGTTTGTTTGTTTTTTGGTTTTACGGCTCAAAGACTACAGTGGTCATGCTGCGCCGGGACCTACTGTTTTCCGAGGAATCCGAACCTCTTAAGGCCTAGGGAACCAAACCCCGGACTACAGTGAGCAGTGCGATCTTTATGAGATCTCTGAGTAAGCGTTCTTTTTGCACTGCTGGGAGTCGAACCCGGATTATGTGTATGATCTACCTAATGAATTAGAGGTAAAAATGCTACTAATGAATCGTCTTGAAATATTATAGATGGTCAGATATGAATTTTAAGTAAATTTATGGGGAGCTAAAATAGGCTATTAAGCCCTGCGTTTTATAGAAGAAAACGTGGTAACTTATTCACCTAGCAAGTAACACAGCATTAACTCGAGTTCGACTCCCAACATTGCCAAACAAAACAAAACAAAAACAAAAATCTCTCTGTAGTTTGAAGGTTGGTTCCCTAGGCCTTAAGAGAATCGGGTTCCTTAGAAAACTGTAGGTCCCGTCATAGAATGACTTCTGCTCTCTTCGTGTCATAAAATAAACAACCGAACAAAAGAAATGATTAATACTTTTATGCTTTCAAGTTATTATTACCCTTCTTAAGGCAAACACAATTGCCAAATAATGGTCAACACACGAAGTCAGCGGGATGATTTTTAAAAAATTTCTTTTCCATTAATATTTTATATTATTACTTTATTTATTAATACTTTATATTATTAATTTGTTTATTAATACTTTACATTATTAATTTATTTATTAATACTTTATATTAAAGATTTTTTATTAATAATTTTATATAGCCAGAATGCGAGAACATAACAGAACTATTGTTATTGCTTTCTTTATGATATTAGGAAAAAAATTAAGATTTGTAAAAGCGCGTTATCCTAGATGCGAATATTCTGCGGCGCAATAATATAAAACGTCGAAATGAAACTCTGGTAATAAATTAAAAAAAAAAAAAAAGAAAAAGAAAAAAGGAAGCGTTTTGCGCGTTCTAGGAAAACACTTCCATCGATATTTATCAACCATCGATATTTCATCGATATCGATCAATATTTCTATTGTTTGAGTGAGTTCTCGATGCTTTTCATTGCTACACCGCAAAATATGCGCATCTAAGAAAATGCGCCTTTAGAAAATAGCGCCTTTTTCTATAAATAAAAATTGTTCTTAGGTTTATCTGCAATTGAAAAATTATTTTAATTGATTGCGCTTTCTGTTTGTTTTTAATTTCTGACGATTTTCACACATATTTGCCTTCAAATTTCGTTTAAAGCGAAATTTTCTAATTTCTATGAACGTTGATGGTAAATTTAGTGAAGTCTTCCATTAAAATTATATGTATTAACTGAGCCAAGTTCCCTAGAAATAATTATTTAGAAAACTGCTTTACAAATACTTGGAAATTAACAAAAATGAACCTTTCTGGCTAAGACTGAATATATTCTCTCTTCTTGTAATAAAGGCATTTTCTACGGATAATTCGAAGCCTATAACAAGAAAGCCACAAATGACTGAAAACAATAGGAAACTTTCCATTTTTTTTCTGAATAACTAATAACATACTCGCAATTGCTAGTTTTATTAGTATTACGTAGTCGCAGTTTTTCAAATTATATTGTTTTCAAATTGTTAACGAATCAGTCAACAATTAATAAATTACTATTAGTAAGTTAACAATTAATAAGTTACCATTGTTTCTCTTAATTTAAAAAATACCGTGACTTGGTTTTGAACACCTTGTTTACGTAGTTGTAAAGAAAAGAATGATTTTCTGGCGCCTGGTGGGACCCGAACCCACGACCTCTTAATTGCCGGTCAAGTCCCTTATCAACTAAGCTATAAATAAAGCTTACCTTTACAAGTTATTTAATATCTATTATTGCCACATCATCATCAGCTAGTATGAAAAAAATTGTTGATTTAATAACCTTGTTTACGTACCAGATTACTCTATAGAATACTTCGTTTAAGCACCAAATTACGCAATAGAATACTTTGTTTACATACCAAATTATGCAATGAAATACCATGCATACATGGAGTCATAACATGTCGTCCCACACTATTTTTTTATCTGTTTCCTTTGGACTTCGTGCAATCCCTCCTCCCCTTGAAATACAGCGCCGTTAGTTCGGCCAAATTTTCTGTTGCTTTCTTGCACAATCATCAAAAGGTATCAAAGGAATGCAGCTGTGCAAACAATAAACGTACCACGTGTTTTCGGCCAGCTACTTCCATTCTATGACCTGAAGCTAATTATTAAGACTTGCCAGAATTGAAAATAGCAGGAAGAAAGAAATAGTCAAACCAATAACAAATTGCATCATATTAAACATACAATTGGCAACTGGCCCTCCTCATACCGTAAAAATCGGAAAGAGGAGGTCCTCCTTGCTAGACTTCGCATTGCGCATTCCCATCTCACCCATAGACATCTATTTTAAGGGAAACCAGCACCAATTTGCCAAGTGTGCAATGAACCCATCAGTATTTTACATGTTATATTTTACAAAGCTCTAGTATGAGCATAAATGTTGGTGTCAAATTTGTTAATCTTAATAAAAAAATCCCACGAGAAGCTCAGAAAAACTCGCCTCGGTGGCTTTGTGTGTTGACCATTATTTGGCAATTGTGTTATCCCTGAGAAGGGTAATAATATCTTACATCCTTATATACGGAGAAAGAGAGCGTTATTCCTGTCCTCGTCGGTTTAGCGGTTAAGCCACTCTGGGCTCAACGGCCAGACCTTAGTTCGATTCTACGACGGGGACTATGTCTCTTTTTCTTCTCTCTCTCTCTCTCTCTCTATATATATATATAAAGCCATAGTATGGGCAGTAAACCTGGGTGTCAAATTTATTAAACGTAAAATATTTTACGTATTTTAACTCAATGCCCTTATTTTAACCTTGATTTTTCTCTAACTTTCAATCCATAATCGCTCTGTAATATTTTAAACGAGCATCCTGACCACACATGTCTTTAATATTTTTTTTACAGGGCTTTTACAATAGTCTTTGATTTTACCATGTTTGACTCAGTATAGCCCAGACGCTCTTGCGCCATAAAAATCCAAACAAACAAACCCTACACTTAGCCGATTATGGTATGAAATTCTTCGGTTAGGTACCCGATTACGATATAAAATACTTAGTTACATACTTGATAATGGTAACTTAATATTTTTTTACATTCCGTGACATTTCATTAGTGAAATTCATGTATGTATTTCTTAAGTGTGCTCCTTCTATTATGTGTCTTTTCTTTACAATAGAGACCATTTGCCATCGAAACCGACTGTCTGTGAAACGATATTATCTATAAAATGAATTGTCTACGAAATGACCCTAGCGGCTGATAAAATGAGCCAATCAAAATCGATGAAATTTAATCGACAACATGGGTAATCGCTGAAAAATGTTTTCTAAATCAATTCGATGAGCAATAAATAGTAATGAAAGATCATTTTAAAAATAAATTTTAATCATCTCATCGGTATTTTTTCATTTAAAATTATAGTATCTATACTGCATTCGCTGGAATTAATTACATTAAGAAATGAAAATTACAAAAGAATTGTAAACAAAAAGGAGCGAAAGAAATGGATTATATGTAATTTAAAATTAAAGCTGTCTTTCAAAAAGCTTTTAAATTATGCAAAGAGATATTTACATTAAAATATGTTTCAGCTTATTTGATTTCTAGACAATTGCGACATAAACAAATGCGCATGAGAAGAACATTTCATTTCTATCACGGGCCAACTGACAAAAAAATTCTACGGATGTCGCATTTATCTTGTCTGCTCGTCTATTAGTCCAAAAAAAAACAAAATTATGAAAAATATACACAATAATAATAATAGAGAAGAAAATAAGATTTCAATCATTTTGTTGTTTCTGTTGAAAAAGTAAATTATATATAAGCTTTTTTCTTAGACAAAACTGAGGCAGTATTATCTTCTCTTCTTTCAAACGCTATTTTTTTGGTTTAAACTTGTTTAAAGGAAAACAGATTTAAAGAAAAAATCACCAAATTATTCCCTTTGTAACGAAAATTTACTCACAATCATTTTAATAAGCATAACAATTTTTAGGGATTTTTTTTTCTGTGGGCTTTGCGTTAAATGTACTTGCAATAATAAGTTTATATTTTTATTATCACATCAAACTTTTTAAAGTATAAATTTGTATGTCTTTATATAATATTTGTGTAATATTTATATGTTTTAAATGTTTTAACAAAACTCATCCTAAATGGTATCATGTAAACGATATTTGTTTTAGATATCATAAGACTGTTTAGTTCGGTTCACGAAAGGTTTATTATTTAGCGTGGCTTTTGAAATACAGCAATCCTTGTTCCTCTTGGAAATTGACTTCTTGTAATTTGACGCCCAAAGACAAGATGCATCATTCGAGGTGAAATTGACTTATATTATGCCTTCATGAACGTTTGAGTCTTCCTTTTATTTACAGAAATATTTACGGAAATTATAAATTCTTTTATACCTGTACGAGTTTCCAATACAAAGCCTATATTAAGAATTTTATCAATTAATGTGAAGTGGATTTTTTAATCAAATTTCATTACTAAAAGTGACTCGTTCCGTTTTGAATATTAATTACATATTTCACACTTATTGTTCAGTGTTAAGTTCGGTAGAACTGTACTAAAAATTAACTTCACTAAAACATCTTATATCCATATTGTAGATATTTAGCGATATTAAGCACTGATAAAAAACACATGAAAATATTAACGGATTCTAAATTCTGCCTCTGACTTTCAGAGACCCTTCTCCCCTCCATGTAAATATTTCTAATTACAGCCTTGCACTAAAATATCTTTAAAATTTAATACTTCCAAAAGCATTGAAAGTTTCAAAATTATCTTCTTTGAAATTAGAATTTAAAATAACTTTGACACAAATTCCTAGTTGATATTATGGTTTATATATCTTTTTAAATTAGAACTTAATTACTCGTATAAATCCTGTTTTATTAGGTAATTTGTTAAAGTGCGACAGCAGTTTATGAAATGATAATAATTCGTCTTTTTTTTTCAAAAATTAATTATTATACGTTGTAAAAATAATTCATTCGTTTTCAACCTCTTTCGAAAAATCTAAAACAAATAATAAAGAACTGAAAAGTGTAGTGGGCAGCTTTTAACACGGAGAAGTCACTAATTTTATATTTAAAAATTTGTAATTGTTGTCATTATGGAAACATTTCCTTCTTTTAAAATATATAATTCGTTTGCAGCCGTTTAAATATTCAGAAACAAAAATTGGTTTTAAATTTCAATGAAACTTAAATCAGTATCAAATTCCAATCATTAAAAGGGATTTTTTAAAATGAAATTCTCTTTTGCATATTTGTGCCATTTTCAAATGGCAGGTTTTTAACGAATAATAAATACATATTTTGTTCCAAATGGACAGTCATTATCACAAGATTGATTGATTCCTTTCCCTCCCTCCCTCCCTCCCTCCCTCCCTCCCTCATCTTTTCCTTTATAGTGTTTTGCGAGAAACAATGAATTAAAAAAAAAATTATTCCATTGACATTTGAGCATGGTCTTTGTAAATATGATATTTTTTATATACAGCGTTTCCTAAAATTATCACACAATTTTTTTACAGGGTAAAATAGTTGAGAAAAACTTAACAGTTTGACAAAAAGTAGCTAAAAAAGTTAATAGTTTGAAAAAATTGCAATTTTTTGAAATAAGAGAAATAAAATCATGCACAGTAACAATAACATTATATGCAAGGGCAGATACAGAAATTTTTTCACAGGAGAGGCGTAAACCTTGAAAGCTAATTTAATCATATTCCATAAAGTGTTGTTGTTATGTTTGGGTAAGTAAATTATGTGTAACTTCGTCATTCTCGGAGCGGACTTGCCCTCCCCTGCGCCCTCTTCTTATCTCCATCCTTGACCAGATGTGTCATATCACATGAAACATTTGTACATATTGCATGCAATGGTAGTTGAATGCAATATTTCCGTATCTGAATCTTGAAATAAAAGAGGTAAAACTAATAACAATAGATATATTTCCAATACACCCTTCGAGACGCAGTTTGTAATAAGCTTTCTTAATTACTTCTTTGTTTAAACCGAACAAAGAAATGAGCAAAGATTATTTTGGATGCATTTGTATTTTTAGGGGAAGAAAAGTACTCCTTTGTACCCATGGGAGCCAATATGAATACTTCTAGGGGGATGGGCTGAGAAAATTTATTACCTCCTGCTCAAGACTGTCAAACATTTTAGTGAATGTACAAGATACTAAAATGCTACAAAAGTAATTGATACGGCTACAATTAGCAGTGAGCCCAAAATGTTCCTTATTTTAAAATGTGACGGTGAATTTTTTTAAAGTAAATGCACATCAGAATCAGGGAAATCAAATTTTTGAACGACTAGGAGGTCTCGAGTCCCCCTCTGCCCCCATATGGGTGCCCATGTATGTACCCCCTTAGAATGTTTTACTTGGTACTCCCCTCCCTTCTTCTTGAACTCCTGCATACGCAATAATTGGAATACATTACATTTAAAAACATGTAATAATAATAATAATAATAATAAATAATAACAACAGACCTACAAAAAACCGCCTTACTGGGCACCGCCTATATTTTCAGAAGATATATGGACAGTTCTCAGGTTTCTGGGTGAGACTTGAACTGAACCAAGAACTCCAGATCAAGAGGATAGTGATTATCTCCTTGACACTGTGTAACACAACAATGTATAACGGACATAATAATAATAATAATAATAATAATAATAACAAGCAATTGTTAAGGATAAATTAATAAATATCAACAATAAAATTAATAATAATAATTACACTAATTGGATTTTAATAATATATATAAGCTATAGTATTTTAAATGTGGTGGTTATATTGCTAAAAGGATTCACACGGTTTAGCATTTATACGGCTTAGACAGATTAACCACTTCTACGGCTTATAATGATTAATTACTTGTATGGTTTAGAAATATAAATAATCTATACGGTTTAAAATAGCATAAATATAAAATACGAAGCAGAGGGTTATTAATATAGTCCACATGTTTGTTAATTATATTATTTCAGATAAATCCTAATTTAATATATTTTCAGAATAACTCTTTCTAGATTTTTGACATCCCCAATAAAACTAAGACGTAACAATCACACTCTAATAAGATGTGACAGTTTATTCAAATTTCTCAGCTAACAAAATAATCAAATGTTTTCTGAAAAATCTCGAATAAAATTATTTGAAGAGCTTAGAATAAAATCTCCCGAAAAGATTCATCTGTGGAAACGTTAGCAAAACTGATAGAACAAATATGTATGAAAAATGCAACACAGCGTGTAAAAATGAATAAATTCGTAAAGGCATCAAAATCAAATGTCTATTGATAATTCTGAAATGTTTTAAGGAATATTTAAATATTCATTGCCTATGATTTTGCAAAATTATGCGTATTATTCTAATTAACGTGGAATAAAATTAAAATAATTAATTGTGTCATGTCACTCCAGAAGTTATTACAAATGCTACATTAAGTAAAAAAAAAATGTCACAATTTGGTTATTTTCTGAAAGATATTAAAGTTTTTTTATCTGTAAATGGCAAGTGGTGAGGAAAACTTAATTTACTCAAACTGAATTTTCTCATTTCAACTAGGAAAATTTTCTGGTTATTATTATATTGACAACTACATGAATTTGAAACCGTAACTGTAACCGAAGGAATTTGGTAAACAAAACATGGATGCTGTAATAAAAGACGAGAAAAAGGCAAATACAAAGTCCTTTACTCAAAACAAATGAAAAAAATATAGATCGGAAAGAAAAAAAACTATCTTATGACACTAATATAAATAAGATTGATGCGTTATTGATAAAAATATAATGAAACTAATAAATATGCAAAAACATATGTGCTACCACCAACGGATACGGATTTAGCTAGAAGTAAAGATGCCAAAATCAAATTGATTAAAATGACTTAGTGCAAGTTAAATAGCAAAGTCAAGAAACATATGAGGGGAAAAATTCATTGCACGTTTTTACATTCATTAAAATATGCTTATTATGAGTAGATTCATAATTTTGTAGTCCTTACTATATATAATACTCTAGAATATCTCCATATAACGTACTTCCGTATAGCGAAATTCTCCATATAGCGAAGTTTTGGCAAATCCCCATGGTCGTTACATATGAAAGTGTTTCTATATAAAGGAATAAATTTCTATATAACGAAATTTTTAACAACCGAAACCGAGTGGTCAAACCAACGACATCGGGTGGATACTATCGTGGGAATACAATACGCACACTTAAAAACACCTATTTTTAAATGGTTGGACGTTATTTAAGTGAAACTGTTGTTTACTGAAAATGGTATTTTAACTCTGGTGTCATACTGTACTGTCCTTGTTCATGAACACACCATTTAATTATTATTATTGTTTCCATCTAGCGAATTTTCTATATAAAGAATTGTTTTCATGGAACCATTCATTTCGTTAAACGGATGTTCTGCTGTATTTCTGATCTATTGACAAGCATCCAGTTTTTAATAATGGACAGCACTATATTCAAATATTCAATGATATTAATTTATGATATTTTCCACCCATTTCTATCATCGAATTTCTTATCTTGTAACTTTCACCTTTTACAGAATAAGTATTTCTCAGAGACATATTTAAATATAGGCTGAGATAAAATCAATCCTTCACTCGAGTAAATCAAAGAAATGTTCTAAAATTTACAACGAGTTAAAGTTATCCTTCCAACTCGAAAGATGGGATTAATGGCTTTTCAGCCTCTTCTCCTACATTTACATTATTTTATCATTTCTTGCACCTTTGATGTAAAGAAAAAAGATATTAGTGCGCACACGGAGTGAAATTCTTAAATTCTATTTCCTAATATAAATTTTCCGTGAATTTTGCTAATTTTTAACAAATTTTCCGTGAATTTTACTAATTTTTAACAAATTTTTCATGAATTTTACTAATTCTTAACAAATTTTCCGTGAATTTTAAATTATCATTATTCTAATAAAAAATTGGAGTTATAACAAATAAACTAAGTTATTCAATAGAGTAGGTTACTAGTATTGAGTACACACGCTACTTACCCAAAGTACTAACTTTTTAGTACATAAGCACTGAACTAAGCAAATTAATTTCTGCATATCATGGAGTTTAGCTCAGATTAAAGCACTTTTGATAATAAAATAGGAAAAAGGACATTTACAGGGTGTTTCAGAAGTATACAACTGTAAATTTTATTTACATCGAAATTGCAATAACTAAGAACTTAATTCTTGTTTTAATTGTGTGGCTAATAGTTAAAGCTTTTTCTGTATAGTGTGTCTCCACGTGGCAAACAGCGCACTCGCGTTCATAGAACGTCATAGATATCAGAAACAAGAATGATGACGTCGTAACAGGGAAAGGATACTTGTGCAATAAGGTTTATGGAGAAGAAATCTCAAACATAAAAGCAACGAAATTTCTGAACCGTGTACAAGAGAACGCCCCCTTTCATTTACAAAATAAATATAACTTCTCTTGAGCGGCGTTTAAGTATTATGTGAGCGTCTTCGGGGGAGGGGGTTGAGATTTGCTAAGTTTTGCTGACAACGGGGAGGAGGAGGGAAACTGGACCATGCTTACGTAAGACACAGAAAATAATGAAACTAGCACATAGGCACCATGACAGAACTGAAATACCCGGATGTATGACATACTGAGGGTATAAGATATAAAATATAAAATACACGTAATCGCACTTAAATGTTTAATGATTCAGATTAATGGCTCACAACTTTTTTTCCCCCGGGGTCCCCTTTTAAGCTCCCTGTGCCCCCCCTACCCTGACATTTTTAAATTATATATAATGAAAGTATTATTTTTAATGAATGTATTTTATTAAATACACTTCTTATTTAGTATTGGGCCGTGGTTAGGGGGTGGCGAGGAAGACCTACGCTGGGGGAGCAGGCGAAGGAGGGCGTAAAATTAACTGAAATAACTCGCAGGGAAAATATATTCAGTGACTGGGAGGCACAATTTGGAGAGTTTTGCTAGGGGCGAAATTTAAAGAGTTTTGCTAGGGGCGCAATTTGGAGAGTTTTGCCAGGAGCGCAAGGGCATCTAGCTACGCTAATGAGTATTACACACTATTTTCTTACACCATAAGAAATATTAACAATAAAAATGTAACAAAATACTTTCTTGTGCCAAAAAAATAGCAATTAATAGCGTGTTAAAACTTTTTTAAATGCGATATTGTTTGCTGTGATTACTCTGTATTTATGAAAAAGCGTTTAATATTATAGCGAACTTATAAATAAGTGCTCAATATTAGAGTAAAAATGTAAATAAGTATTATAATTTGCTGTACAATAATTTTCAACTCCCACTTATAAATAAGCTCGAACTAAAGCTTTTTTGTTTAGGAGAAAAAGAGATGCTGTCCCCATCCGGGATTCAAACCAGGGTCCCTCCTTCCATCCCGTAGTATCTTGACGGCTAGACGAACGGGGATAGGAACAACGAACGCTCTCTTTCTCCATATATAAGGATATAAGATATTATTACCCACCTCTGGGGTCCATTATTTGGCAATTGTGTTATCCCTGAGAAGGGTAATAATACTTTACATTATAATTTGCATTACACTTCGCATTCTTATTACAAGTTTCTACCAAGAAATTGGAGAACCGAAATCTATTGTCTATTACGTAATTAAGGAAATCCTTCAAACTATTTAATTTGAATATTTTTATTATAAAAAACAAGCCTTTTAGCAAAATTACAGAGCAAAAATAAAGTTACGAATTAAAGATTGAAAAGATTAATTGAAGTTATTTTAAGAAAAAAAAAGAATTAAAATAGAAATTTTTATATCTGTTGGAAGAACTTACCCGACAGAAAAATCATTCGATGCATGTAATTTTAAACCTTCCAAAGGTTAAATTGGATGTCATTAGGGTTTTAGACGGTCTTTAAAGAATCAAATATCATAAAGTTTTTTCTGTCAAAACTGTCTAAGCCAGTGAATGCGAGTTGAAACGTTGAAGCAACTAAAAATAACTATTTTTTTCTTTCAGTAATATAAAAAGATTTACCATTAATAGTTTTTTAAAATAAAATCTTGTTGAAGGTTGAAACAAAATATTTTTATTTGCTTTAACAAGTTCTGGACTTTCTGTTAAGACAACAAATTCAAGGAGAATTTTTTTATATATTCGTTTAATTTTATTTAAATAAGATTATGAAACTTGAAATAAGATTCAACAGTTCAGATTTCTATTTAAATCAATTGCTTAAATTGAACTAATAGACAAAAAACAATTTTTTTTATTCCTAACTTTAGATATGTTGTAAGAAATTGTGACTCTTTTTAAAGGCGATCTACCAATTCCTTTGAAGGTGACCTATTATATTTTATAGAATTGACCTATTATGCCTTATAGAATTGACCTAGTATACCTTATAGAATCGATCTATTATACCTTGTAAAATTGACCTATTTTTTTTTTCATAAAATTAAGTTAGCACTGAGTTGACTGTATTCTCAGATAATTTTGAGGTTTTAGGAAGTAAATTTAAACATTCAAGAATAACCTAAAATTACAATACTATTTTTCAGGATGTGAAGCTATAATTAATCAGGCAGTTTTGTTTCTTTCCAAGTTCTTGATCTTAGCAAGAAATTTACTAAAAGAAAGGAAGTTGTTGTTGACAAATTTTTAAGGTTTTAAGAAATAAATTTCAACATTCGAGAACAATATAAAATTATAATACTATTTTCCAGGATGTAAAGCTATAATTAATAAGATAGTTTGGTTTCTTTTCAAGTTCTTAATTTTATAAAGAAATTTACGGAATGAAAGAAAAGTTGTCGTTTCGCGAGAAACTGCAAATTAAACGCTAATGATATCAACTTGACCCAGACGAAAGTCAATTAAATGTTTTATGTCGGCTATTTCATGCTTCGGAAAACTTACCTTCTTTTTACAGACTTTCGTAATCGAAATTTGCGCCAGTTTTTCATTAGAATTTGCTTACGAAAGCTCCCAAATCTAATGTTGCAACATGTTCTCAAAGCTTTCCTTAATACTTTGCATATCACAGCAGCTTCCAATATACAATTTTGACGTGCCATACTTTCATTAAACTATTTTCGTTCAGTTCTAGTTTGTTATTTTGATTTTGTTCTCTTAGTAAAGTTATTATATTTATTGTCTTTCTCGTTAACTACCCTGTTGGAAAACGTTTCTAACACGCCGGCCATTTACACTGGCTTTTTTTTTATTAGTTTTATTTTAAGGTACTTATTAATACATATTCTGAGTTACAAATATGTATTAATAAATATATTACGGACAGATTATCGATGACAAATATACCCATGTTTATCGTTGAGAGAAAATGATGTGGAATTTTAGAATGTGTTTGTTTCAATCGGACTTTCAATGATATTGCCAGCTCAGCAGAGTAAAACTAACCTTTGGCTTTCCTAACAAGGATGGTGGCTATATTTCAGCTATGACTATGATTAAAGGCCAAAAATAATATAATAAAGGGTTTGCGGCTGCCCCTGAAATTGCTGGGGTATATTTTGCACTCCCTTCAGAAACGGCTCTGGTCATAAGATTCTTTAATCAGAGCCGTTTCTGGCGGAAGTGAAAAAGTACCCCAGCCATTGGGTGGCTAATCCCAGGGGCAGCCGCAAACCGTTTATTATATTATTTTTTTTTTGGCCTTTAATCAAAGTCATAGCTGAATTATAGCCATCATCCTTGTTAGGAAAGCCGAATATTAGTTTGACTGGGCTAGGCTGGCAATTGATTGAAGGTCCGATCGAAACAAACGCATTCTAAAAAATTGCATATCATTTTCTCTAAATGATAGACATGGGTCTATTTATCATAGATAATCTATCCGCAATAGACAACTCGCAAAAATTTAAGTGATGTCCAATACTATTTGTTTGAAAGGGCCCTTTTAGCCATAAAATGCTATTACATAATAGAAGACATAGCCTAACTGTTTAGAACATCCAGAGACACATTGTGATATACCGTCATAGAATTTGCGATGTATAAAACGTATGATTTAATGTATATCGAATTTTTCTACTTGGCGGTTAATAATAAATCAGTATATTTTTTTAATTGCGGGGCATAAGACTTCCAAACGTTAAAAAATTGTAAATATATATTTATTCATTTTATGTGCATGTTTATTCATTTCAAGTGCATATACATGGATATATTGAGATTCTTTACTGCATATTTTGATTCTTTAGTGCATATTTTGATTCTTTAGTGCATATTTTGATTCTTTAGTGCATATTTTAAGGGTTTCAGTACATATTTTGAGGTTCTTTAGTGCATATTTGAGGTTCTTTAGTGCATATTTTGAGGTTTTATTGCATATTTGCATGCATATTTTGAGGTTTAAGTGCATATTTGCATGCATACTTTGAGGTTTTAGTACATATTTGTATGCATATTTTGCTGGTTTTTTAGTGCATATAATCCGGGCTTTATTAATTATTTTCAGAATTAGCAATTTTACCCTGAAGATTTTTTTTGTCTTATGTGTCTGTGTGTGTGTGTGTGTGAGAGAGAGAGAGATAGAGAGATAGAGAGAGAGAGAGAGATAGAGAGAGAGAGAGAGAGAGAGAGGGGTGTTATTATAACTCTTGGGTTTTTCCTTTCTAATAAGCATTAGATTTTACTTTACTTTCGATTTTAAACAATGACACTATTTCAAGGATATGATAATAGAAGTTTTTGTTTTTAAAACATTTCTCTTTTATTTCATATGAAAAAAGAGAAAAACTCTGAACACGTTACGCTTACATATTTTAGAATGCTCGAGCAAGAAAATATATAGGGTGAAATAAAGGTACAAATGGATGAATAAGAGTTTCGCTAATTTAAATAAAAAAGTGAAAGAAACACTGCTTTTAACAAAAATTAAATAAATGAAGCTTCATTGAAATTTTCAAGTTTAAACGTGATTGGAAAATTTATGCAGTCTAAGGTAGTTGATCCTATGCCGGTGGAATAATCCGAACACCACTTTGCACGTTAGGTGTTGATGAAAGACCAAAACTTTCAGGAAACACAAAATCAATATTATATTCAAGATATAAGGCTCTCTCTTTTATTCTTTAATAGCAATCAATAACTGAAAAGATATGAATTCTCGTGGAAATCAGATGCGATCTCCGATAACCCCATTTACATCTTTCAATATTCTTTTATTACGGTGGATGAAAGCGTTCAAAAGAAAAAAAGCTTCTTCTGTATGATTTGAGTCCGCCGTAGTTTTATCAGATAAATATTCTACATTTTTGTGCATTTTTTCTAATAAACTTTTGAGATTAAGATAACTAGTTATAAATTCTTAGCATTTTAATTTTTTTTAAAGATGGTGCATATTTTAAAATTAAATTTGATTTGGTTTGCATAAACAATTTCGTACACACTTTGCACTTTTATGAAGTTAAATCAAATTGTATTCCTATTGTTACTATATATTTTGTTTTTAAATGAAATACATTGTTGGTCATGGAAATTACAAACCAAACAAAAACTCGTTATAATATTAAGTAAGTTATCATTTGCGAGATGACGCAGATAGAAATAAATAGAGTTATAGACAGGGGAGGCCTGGCAGGGATTGCTTTTTGGCACCATCCCCCCCCCCCCGGCGGAAACAGGAGATTTTCACAGATGTACAGTGAGCCATATACCCTATAAAGTGGCCAAAAGTCTCTGAAAGAATTTGTCTAAATTTGTGTCTTTTTAGAGAGATTTTCTACTGTTGGGTCAATTAAAAAAATTCTAACTTGACTTCAGTTTGGCGCCCTCATCCAAATGGGACCTGGGCGGCTTCCCAGTTCGCCCTGCCTTTAAGCCGCCCCTGGTTATAGACCTGTAAGTGGCGAGGAAGACATACAAAATGGTATTTTGTGAGCTTACCACAGACAATGATGATTGTTAGTAGATAGCATTGTATCGACCGAACAGAATTCTGGGTATCCGACTGACAAGTGAGAGGAATGGTATTCCTCTATCCAGAATTCTCAGGTGGTGACTGTGGATGAGTTAAGACAAGCTATCCGTGGCACGATTTTCCCCACATGCTTATGATGGACGTGTGATGGATGAATGAGCAGATTTGGAAAAAACTTGTGCATGTTGAACACAAAAGAAGTATTATATATCAGGGGCAGCATGATTAGAAGGGCAGTATTCTATTGAAAGGTAACGTTAGGAATGTCTGAAACAAGGACTACACTTCAGCTTTGAAGGCGTATGCGTTGTATTTTCCTGACTGCTTATTTATCGTATTTGCAGTGCATGTAAAGTGAGAGAGTGAATGAAATGCAGTAGCATCCCACTCCACCACCACTCTTGGCGGCATGGTGTTGGAAAAGGTCTCCTTCTAGATTTTGTTCTCCACGGCAACTGCAAACAAGGATGCGGCCATCATGGTGCATAAGACTGAACCTCGACCCATCAGAAAATATCATTTGCTCCAATTCACCGCTCCAGTATCTTCTTGCTTGTGTACGCAGTATCTTCTGATGTCTATGGTGTTGAGTCAAGGGTAGTCGCAACAATGAAAAACCAACCACGAACCTTGTCGGTAGAAAATCGGCAGCGAATAATGCTTAGAGATATTTCCTGATTGTCATCTATGTTGCACCAATATTGTAGTTATTGTACGATCTGTCAACGCTGTACGTTGCAGATCTTTTTTTTTTCTCTTTCAGTTGGGTGATTTTGCGCTCTTGATCTCTCACAACGATTTGCAGAACCTTCTTGTGGCCACTGATGTTATGCTCACATTAATATATTAGGGTTTCTAAATTTAGATCTGCTTATTGACTAACTGCTTACTGTAGCCCGGGAATTTGTTCCTAGGTCTTAAGAGGAAAATGTAGGTCCTCTGAAAAATGTAGGTTTGCTATCTAAGCGTAATAGTAATGCATTCGTATGTCTTGTCAGTAACTAGGGTTTCATCCCCAATAATATCGTAGAACGCGTTCTGCTTTTATGTCCACGCTAGTCTAGAGTTTGGTTTCCTTGGCAACAGGTTTAAATAACTTATGAAAATTTAGATCTTTGCCTGCTCTTGTACTCTAAAGTACAAAATTCAAAATCTAGGTATCTCGCTTTTTTAAAGTAGAGGTTCGTGGATAGAGATGAAACCAAGAATTAACCTATCGCTAGTCTTTTCGTCGAAAGACGACGTTAATCCAAATACGGCTAGAAAAACTGCCGAGCAATTTGCCGAGAAGCTCGAACTAAAATTGGAAAGGTGGTGATGGCGAGGTCACCCGATTGCATGGAACGGTACAGCTAGAGAAAGGTCATCATGCCGTCCTCCACATTGGAGGTGAAACGCATCATCTGTACTGGGAACACCGAGCTGTTTATTTGCGGCCAAATGTCCCAGAAATATTGTACACTCAAGTCAAGTCAAGGAGACAAAACGCACCGACGTGACGCGTAGTAAGGGTACCTCTCGTCCAATCCCAGATGTCTGTAACTCCAAGTAATGCGCTGCAAAAATATATTGCGCCACTGAAGAAAATTTGCTGCGGAGTGCCCAGCTATGTCTATATACTATGTGAATTTGAATAGTCAATTCCACTGCACATTGTAGATTGTGAAAGATTTAGTGAAATGAATATAAAAACGCACATTCGTAAGAAACTTCATGTCACAAATGTAAACCGTTTAGTGAACATACCAATCAATGGGCCAGAGAGGAGGAATTTGACTTTAAGGCTGCATATCTTGCCTGGTGTATGCACCGACGCAGAAGAAACAAGTCAAAGTAGAAAAATAATTAAATGCCGTTGCGTGGAGTTGATTGTTTCTGAAGAAAGTTTCTTGTAAACTTGAAAATAACTTTTCTGATTTGTCTAGAACTTTTAGGTGCAAGTTAGCCGAAAAGCTACAAAAATATTTTTGACTAGTTATTTTACATAAGCAGTAATTTATTGACCACGACTGATTCAACACACGAAGCCTCGAGGGGAAGTTTTCATAGAGCAGGTTAAACTTTAGCTTACGGGTGGGACAAGGTAATATATCCCAGAAGATTTACCTCCCAAAAGAACGGGGCTGGGATACGTCCTATCCCATCGATTCCTCTCCCCCAACCTTTCGTGTTCTTCCCCAGTCAATGGTCAGTTTAGTAGTACAAATGGTTTGATCGCTGGTGGTAACAAAGCGGGTTACGAAATAAAGGCCTATTGTACAAATAGGACCTTCTCCCCCCCTTTCTCTTTTTCAGCGCTTTGTATGAAAGTTAATAACCTGCTATTAGATTATCAGTATGTTTCTTATATTTCACTGACGTAAAATACATGCCTACTGAAGTTATTTGGCGTTGTTTATTTGTACTTAAGCGCAGCTACTTCCCTCTTGACCCCATGTAACGCTTTCAGGTGTCACTTAGGTTGATTTTTATGGGGGAAGGGAAGAAGCGATGTTTCCCCGTACGGAAAAACAAATTTCTTTTTTCCAGTCCCGTAAGCTAAAGGTTAAAAAAAAAAAACCCTCGTCTCAAGAACTGAAAATTTCACATGGTCATTTAGCAGAATGGTTGGGTTCCAATAAAGAGGTTGCTGGTTCGATTCCGGACTGACACTGAGTTTTTTTCCGACCCTCGCTATAAAAAACTGTTTATTAAAGCTACATGTGTTGAACTATTCGTAGTCAGTCGCAAATCACTTTCGTGGAAATTGGGTTGATTCTGGGAAGGGTAAGAGTATCTTAAATTATTTGTGATATGTAGATTAAAAAGCTCCAGTGTGAGCCATAATATATAGGTGGGAAAAAACTAGTAAGTCTAACGAAAGGATACTGCTACTGACTAAGGCTTACCATAACTTGTAAAATTTCGTCGCTGGGTAGAATTTTGCTTGGTAAAGAGAACAGTACGTCTCAAAACGTTGCAAACTCTTTTCTTGCAAAGCAGGGCCGACAAGAGGGGGGGACATCAAGGGCAGTAGCATGGGGACCCATATGATGTCTATGGGCCTGCGATGGCAAAGATCTATGCTGTGGGGGCCCAGCCTTGTCCCGCAAATATTTTTTTTTCTATTTAAAAATGAAAAATTGATAATATGCCCCCCCCCCTAGCATTTTCCCGGCTACGGTCTATTTTCTCGGTGACGGTTTTAATTACTCCTCATTAGCTTGTCTCGGTTATTGAAAAAAAAAAAAAAATAGTAACTTACGTTAGTTTCTTTTTTCAGCAGTGATCTTGTAAAATAAGTAAGTACATATATAATAAGTAAGTAAGTACATATATAATAAGTAAGTAAGTACATATATAATAAGTAAGTATATATGTAATAAGTAAGTACATATATAGTAAGTAAGTAAGTACATATGCAATAAGTAAGTAAGTACATATATAATAAGTAAGTAAGTACATATATAATAAGTAAGTAAGTACATATATAATAAGTAAGTAAGTACATATATAATAAGTAAGTAAGTACATATACCTGTATAATAAGTAAGTACAAAAAAAAGATGCTTTCTTATTTCGTGCTCTTTTTTTTTTTTTCATTTGGGGGTTCAACCTTACTTTGGGCAGTATGGGCTCCGCCAGACCACTTGGTCTTTTCCCATTGTTGTCCAGGTAGGGAATTTGTAATGAGTTTTGTAAATACATTTATGTTTCTACCTGAATAAAGTTGTTGTATTGTAACCCCCTCTCCATAAAAATAAAAAAAAATCTATGCCACGGCCCAGGTCAAGAGGTCATGGGATCCCATCGAAGTGAACCTGGTGGACCCGCGCTGGCTCTCAGTGCCCCTGCTTGCAAGATATTTTTACCTTCCGTAGGGTCAACGCAATCGTAAAATAATGGTCAACACGCAAAGCCAATGGTGGGGGGGGGGGGGGATTTTGGAAATTTTTAGTGGGGGATTTGTATAGGTAGAAATCTCCGACACCTATGCTTGAGCTCAAATTACAGCTTTTAAAGTATCAGAGAAAGGGACATCGTCTAGAGTCGCCTAAAGTCGAACTAGGATTCCTCGGCTAGATCCGGAGCGCCGTAAGCGCTAGGTCACCGAGGAACAGGAATGACGCTCCCTTTCTCCGTATATAAAGTTGTAAGATATTATTATGTCTCTTTTTCTCCTATACTTTAAAAGCACTCGCTTCAGCTTAAACGTGAATGCCAGATTTCTACCAATAAAAATTCCCGCGAAAAATTACACAAGCAAGTTGAAGAAAATCGCCCAAGATCGATATTTAAATTTAGTGATTTTTAATTAACATTAATTCGCAACTCTCTAATTAGAAACTCTCTAATGAGAAACTCTCTAATCCAAAACTCGCTAATCCCTAATTCTCAAATAACTCAGTAAATTTTCAACTTTAACGATGGCCACCATTATTGCATTTACGGAAGACCTTTACCTTAGCTTTTTTACAGACAGACAGAAAAACAAAAGCAATAGCGGGTTCAATATCTATTGAAACCCGCTAAAAAATACGTCCTGGTGGGTTTGTGCCTTGACCATTATTTGGCAATTGTGTTATCCCTGAGAAGGATAATAATATCTTACAACTTTATATGCAGAGAAAGGAAGCATCGTCCCCGTGCCTCGGTGGTCTAGTGGTTAAGGCACTCCGAATTTAACGGAGGGACACTAGTTCAGCTCTATGCTGGAGAGGTGTCTCGCTCTCTCTTATACTTTAAAAGCTCTAACGAACTCAAGTATGGGTGTTGGAGATTTCTGTTCATAATCTTTTTTTATGCATTCAACTAGTAATTAATTTTTGCTAGCTACCCACTGGTATGTCGTGGGTCGCTGCTGACACATAAATTCGCACCCTGGAGAATCTTTTCCGTAAAGTCATCTCTCCAAATCGAAGTGCTCTCAATGGCTGGGTGTTGGAAATTTTAATAGATGCTTCTGAGCGAGTTAAATCCATGGCATCTGGTTCGGGTGGAGGAGGGAAAGGTTTCGTAAATCACCCCACAAGAGAAAACCCGTGACGTCATGACCAAGGGCGGACACAGGGGCATGTCCCCAAAATAAAAATGTTTCACTGTAAAAAATTCCAACTTTCATGATAAATGAAGGGTGTTATTCCAAGACCATGGCAAATTCTGTCCTTGACCCCACTAAACTGAAAGTCTGTGTTCGCCCTTGTTCATAACCACAGCTGGTTTTTAGATAAATATTATTTCTTTGTATCTTTGCATCGTAAATGGACTTTCCGGATTTCCCGGCATTTTGCTCATCCGAAATAGGCTATGCCCCCTTTATTTTGGTTTTAATTGGGGTTCTTGTGTAATAATTTCGAGCACAAATTTCAAAAGTTAATTGGCTCAAAACATTAAGTAAAATTTTAATCAAAACATTATTATTACGCTATCTCTCAAATTCATCTATATCAGAAAAGTGGATTTAAAATTATCATCCTACATGTTTATATTTTATGTTATTGCTTCAGTCATACTTCAAGTATACCAAAGGTATCTCAAAAAAGAGCTTATTTGAGACAAATCTTACAAGAGTTCTTCAAACGATACGTCAAATACTGTAATTTAAAGAGAGATACTGTAATTTAAAGAGAGATGGAATATGGCCATTTTCCATATTTTTTTTGAATTATAAGCTTAAAGTTATTCTGTGTACATATTCTGTATATATTAGACTGTGTAGAGGACATCTATAAAACACAAAACGGGCAAACGGTTTGAAATCGTTTTCACCTGAGTTTTTTTTGCAGTTCGACAACAACTAAATTAGATGATAAAGAACTATTCCCTTTCTAACATTTGAAAGACATCCGTTATCTGCTTTTGTACAGCTTGGATTTCCATTTGAGATAACCCACGCAGATAGAAGACAAGATCATTAGATATAAATTTATGAGAGGGATATTTTAAGCTTGATAAATATCTTTTCTACCAAGCACATATTT
Source organism: Dysdera silvatica (assembly GCA_006491805.2). Taxonomy (NCBI): domain Eukaryota; kingdom Metazoa; phylum Arthropoda; class Arachnida; order Araneae; family Dysderidae; genus Dysdera; species Dysdera silvatica. The sequence goes on along the minus strand of QLNU02014802.1, from coordinate 153,570,162 downwards.
CCTCCACAAAATTGAAAGAATGTTCTGAAAGAAAGACTTCATAACATCATACGTTCTGGGTCGTTTTTTCGCAAACGAAATATATGATATTATATATATAAAGTATTAATATATGATGTAAGTGTAATGATTTCATAAATGTGTTTTTCCCTATGGTAAAAATATAGTTTTAATATATTTTAGTACAAATTCAAAATAAAATATTTCGGATATTTCTGTTCCTTAAAAATATTATTTTATTTATTCCGAATATTTGCGATGAAAGACAATTTTGCGTCATTATTTAACCAGTTGGAATTTTTGAAGTGAATACGTCTATAAAATCATTCCATTACTGGATAAGATTTCAGAAATCTTGATGTAAAGTTCACATGCATGACTAAAAAAGGGAGCTGGCGCATATCCGCCATTTTGTTGCCATTGTATCACGTGATTGTGGTTGCAAATTGTATTTATTGGCACTATTTTAAAAGTTACTCTAATATTTATATTTGTCGGATAATCGCCGATTGTTGATTATTTTTGAGCCAAAATAACGATCATTGCGCCAATTCAGAAAACCTTTATAGCCAAGGTAAATAAAACCGGAACTGTAGAACAAAATGGTGGCTGGTGCGTTGGCCTAGATTTCCAGGGGCGATATGCCTATGCCAAACAATTGAATAACCCCGAAACTACAAGTACGACTGGAATTACTTTACTATCATTCTAACCGGTATATAGCTCCGTTCCCGCTAAAACATGGTCACAGCTGCGCATACACTTTACGCGAGGGGCGGGGATCGACACACAGCGGCCCAATTGGGAGTCAGCGAGAATTTTCCAATCGGTATACTTTATGTCTCAAAGCAGCGACGGTGCTAGCTTTGATCTCAAACAATCAGTGGTGTAACTAGATATTTTGCCGCCCGGGGCGAGTGACTGTCATTGCCGTAATTGTTGTGCCTATCATTGTTTTTTAAAGGCTAATTGTCGCCCCCTAAATTGTGACCCCTGGGGCGACCGCCCCCTTGCCCCCCCCCTCCAGCTACGCTACTGCAAATGATAGATCTCAATTAGATCTCGCGTTCCACGTACACTTCAAAACACTGAACGTTTAAGAGAGCGAAAATATTCAAACAAGAAAATAAAATTGAAAATTTTCACAATGTCCGTCGAAACTCCCGCAAATGACAATATGAAATACAGAAGACGCATATTATCGAAAAGAGCATCTGAGCAGCTATCAGCGGATATACATACCATTGTCAATGGCTGAGAGGGTCAGGAAGCCCAGGGCACGCAAAAATGTGAACATCGGCGGCGAAATCAACGGTGGATTCTGTGTAACAATAAAGGTATCAATCCATTTCTGAGTTACACTGAACCCCTCTACCACAAACGACGTTGGATTGGAAACGTATTTACGTCACTCCTTCGACTGTGCATCCAGTCACAGTCACAATTTTTCTTTCCTTTCATCAGATGACGCAGATGCTTCAGTTTATGTTTAAATAAAGTAAAATTTATTTTTATGCTCTGGGGAGAACTTTAAGTTTCCAATCAGGATGATGCAAAGTTAGGAAAACAAATTCACATTTTAGTTCACGTTTTGTAATTAGAAATTCTTCGTTAACAAAAAAACACTTTTTAACAAAAATTTTATACACGTTTTTAAAGCATAAATTTAAATGATGGAATTCATCTTCAGACTTTCAGAAATCTGAGGATTACGAATGATTTATAATAGCTAGCAAATAGCTGACAAGGAACTGAAAAGAATTTTTGTTGCTAAAAATTATTATTTTCCTCTTTGTTTTCCCCATTGTTTCTTTTTTTAAAGAATCTTTAAGCGTTAGACAAAATATATAGAACATGTTTTAAAATCTCTAAAAGGAAATCTCAACAGAGACTTATTGTTCTCCGAATATTAGTTTAGGGTTTTTAAATAGGGTTTTCTGAATAATTTCGCATTGGAGTACGTAGAGGGGACGTTGGTGGGATTGTAACCCCCATTGCAATGAAATTTGTATATTTAACATAGGAGTATATGAGTTGTAGCTTTGTAACCTCACATTGAGCCTATAACACCCCTTACGAATTTTCTACGTACGCTTATGTAATTTCGTTATTAGTAATTACTTCAACTCCCAAAATCAAAAATCTTGCCACAGAGATATTTTTTAGGGTATCGTTTTATTATGAAAGTAAGTTTGGAACCCTAACAAAAAACTGGGATATTACTAAAATTTTTTGTGTTACATATATGAGAAACGTAAGCGTGAGAGATCTCGATTACACTTTCTTTGTACTTTGTAAATTATTCCTGTATAAATTTAAAGTTTAATGAATTTTCACAACTGTTAGTCATATATATAAAGCAGGGATCTTTAACCCGCGGGCCACTTGCGGCACATCTATATGTTTTATGCGGCCCGCCGACTTATGAAAAACTGCAGATGTCATGTGGCAGCAGAGTTTCTGGAAATTATTTAATGTTAATGATAATCAGCTATATTGAAAAATTGTGACCCGCACTTCACACATTCTTAGACAAAGCTTTGCTGAATAAAAAGTTAGCACGAAAAGAGCATCGTGCTTGGTGTCTATTTTTCAACAAGAACCCAGTTGTCACACGATATTAGCATAATTTCGATTCAACTTGCAACTTCCGCCGACAATCGGAAGTTGGGAAACTCACTGAATAGACTTTGCATATGGAGTTGGCGAGATCAGTAACTTAGCTTTTTACTTTATCGCCAAGGGATACAGGTTGATACTTTTTCCTTATGAAGCAAATTAATTTTGAATTCTAAACAAAAAAAGGTAAAAAGAAAGGTGAGGGGATAAAAAACCCTCTAAATTAAAAATATACATGTGACTTTAGAAAATAACCACAACGGAAAAATAGTTTTTCTGGAATATTTTATTTATATCGATGGACAAATATGGAAATAAAGCAGGAAGTTTATTTACAACGAAATATTCTAAAATTGTTCTTGAGTGTAAAATAATCAACTCTATATCATTCTAATACCTTAATAGAAACAAAAACATTGTTTTGACTAGTCTCGTAATTTTTTAATTTCCAGATTTGGTGTCATAAAATTTGTCAATTAGTATTTTAGGTCGAATTCATTTGTCTAACATTTCTAATTTAACCTGTTTTTAGAATCAGAGCCGTCCTTAGATAATGCGACGTCAGGGGAAAATCATATTTCGGGTGCCCATACATATAAGAGTAAGAAAAAAATGGAACAATGTATGACCACCAGATGGCGCGAAATGCGAGAGCCGAAGCAAAATATTTTTGGGGAAATTTTTAATATTACAAAAATTAAAAATTTGAGAATTACGCTTCGCGGGGCCAGGGGCATGGGCCCCGCTCGACCCTGCTTAGAACTACTCAATATATGGAATTTTGAATCAGCAATTTCTTGCGTCTAAGGTCAAATATTCATTCCTTTATATCACAAAAAATCAGGTACGTAATATTTCAATGTGAAATTTTACGTCAACTCAGGAATTAAAGTTGAAAACCAAAACTCTAAAAAATCATTCTGATGTCTAATTTTCAAACTAGGGCCTATCCATGTCTAATCGCTTTATTGATTGACAGTTGAAATGATACAACTCTCACTAAGTATAACGGCTCTTCGGTCCTCGCCAAAAGAAATTCTATTTCTAATAGTCTATGAAAATCCCCGTCTATGGAATGGAACGATGACAAGGAACGACAACGACGATACTACGGTGATTACACAAAAGATCCAAAAGAGTACTCGGTCAATAATGATAGCCATCTTCCTCCATTCGTTAACCACTCGCAAATGATAATCTTCTTGTTCTTGCCTTCGCCGAAGGAACTTCAATGTCCTCAGGATTTCTTCTTGGACCCTGCAATGAGCATCAGCTCCAGCTCCCACAGAACCTGAAGCTTTCAAAGAAGCACACCTCTTCTTGCTTGACGAGTTAAAGTCGTCCAAGTTCAGACTCGAGCTCACAGACTCGGTGGAATGTTCTTGAGCACCATCCTTTAACTCCTCCTGAAGGCCATCCCTTGTTGAATGGAACGGTTCATTCTGAAAGAATGGTATGAGTGCATTTACAATATTACCTTGAGAAATAACTCAATAACTGAAGAATAAAGTCATATGATGGAGTATTACACTGCAATCGCGTACAGTACATTCGTCAATACTGAATATGCATGTAAACAAAATTTTACTAATTCACACAGTACCCACATAATATATCCCCTCTACTAGAAAGACAAATTCACTCTCATCTCTTAATTTCTTTCTGTTTTTCTCCAGTTTACTTTTATTGCCATCCTTATATATACATACAAGTTTTTTTTAGTTTCTTAGATCAAAGATTTTTATCTCCTTTTGTTTTTTATATATCTCAGCAATCAGAATTGATTTTTTTAAATGAAAAACAATTATTGGATTAATTCTAAACGTTCTCATAATCAATATGAGGCTCACACCATGACCATTCAATGTATCATTAAGATAGAAAACACAGCTGAATGTGAGTTACAATGCACTTAATGACTAGCTACGACGCAACTAATGATTAGCTACGATGATACTAGTGTAAATGTACCGAGGTTCGGACACTGGCAGTGCAAAGCTCTTGGTTTAATAGTTTAACTAATGGAGTGCACTTTTTGTGTCCAATAAATTCCTTTGCAACGTACAGCATTTAATACTCAAACATAATATTGAGATAATGCTTACTGCAATGTTTTGTTAAACATGTATACATTGCTATGAGCGCTGAAAAAGTTCATAAACAGGTTTATGAACATGACATTTATTGTCTTTAACATAATATGCATTTACATATCATGCTTATAGTATGTTCTGTGGCAAAAATATATTGATGCACCTTGAAACAGTCGCTTGATCGGAAAAAAGAGTTCGCATTAGCAATGGCGATGCAAATACAATAATAATGATAATAACAGAAACTACATCAAGCATTAGCAATTGCAAGGCACACTCTTTCAGGATATATGGGAAGACGTAAACACACACACACACATACGCACATCATGCAAATTTAATTTTTTCTTGCGCTTCCCATTGATCATTCTTACTCCAATTGATTGTTGTTGTTTTTGTACATACCTTGTACATATTTGTATGTGTATATATATATGACGTAAACTCTACTAATTCTGTAATATATGTCTTAAACGAGGAAATCAAAACATGGAATATTTTATGGTGCATGTTAAATAAATACTCTTTAAACACACACACACGTGGACCTTAAAGAGGTGTACACACGACACGCAAATTCAGAACTTAAGAAACTACTGTCATGAAAAAGTTCACACTACCCTATCATCCATACAATAACCAAAGTAGGTACTTCTTATGCTCTACTTAAATTCAGCGCAGATAAATAAGTATCCGTCCTGCACAGCAAAAACCAATTATTATGCAGGTAAAGTATAGTATAGCAGGCGATATAATGACCTGCAACAAATCCATATCGCTAAGAAGACTCCAAATGCCTAGCTGGCACAAGGAATTTTGCAACCAGAAACTGAAGGGATCGTGGCTGTCATACAAGTTCAATTTATTCGAAAAAAGAATTAAATGAAATACATCCTGAAGGAAAACTTTGACAACGACAGACGCCGCCAATACTATTTAACTGCAAAATTAAATCAGTATGCAGTAACGGATTAAGGGTGGTGCGACCGGTGCCGTCGCACTGGGCGCGACGCCAAGGGAAGCGACAAAACGACCTAACTACCCCGAAGTGCAGACAAGGCCAAATCCAATTGGATCATCTAAGCGCTTATTCTTAAATAAATTTTAATACATCAATGTTTTATAAGTACTCTGAATGCAATATGAAATTTTGCTTACTTCCACATGTTTCCAAAACCTATAAGAATAAATTTATGCTGATATAAAATGGATATTGCCTACGAGTTTTTCGTATGATAGAGTATGAAACTGAAAGTGACAAATCAGGAATGCAAAATCTACATCAAAATGGATGAACTTAAGAGTCCAGAGGATATTCCACATTATTAAAACTCATGTAAAGCTTTAACTGTTATATTAAAACAATTTAATTTTTGGCCCATTAGAAAAAGTACTTGTAGTTTAGTTGCATATTATTTGTCGTAAGGAAGTTTTAATTGTTATCGTGGCTTTCCGTCTTGTAATAATATTCAATATTTTTTAAGTAAAATTCAGTAGCCAGTTGAGGAGGACATTTTAGAAATAATGAAAAAAAAAAAACCTGCGCCAAAAATGAATTATTTTGAAAATAATTAATATTTAGAGGGGGAAGGGGGCGCCAAACTTTCAGCTCGCACCGGGTGCCATGTGAACTAATTCTGTCTCTTCAGTACGTAACAGCAGTCAGTTAAATATTAACACAGAAAACAAGCATAGATATGACAAGGTGACAAAAATAATACACTAAAAACTAGTCTTCAGAACTAGTTTAGTGACAACAAAACTATTCTATTATAAATATGGATCAGAAAATATTTTAGCAAATGAAGCACATAAGCTGAACCGGGATAGGGTAATAATAATTGACAAGACATTACAAAACCGACCAGACATAATACAAATTAATAAAACTAACAAAACCTCAAACATTATAGATAAAGCAATTCCAAACACAAACAACATGCATAAATCACATGTATCATGACCTCAGATATGAAAAATATGTAGCATATGGAAAAGGTCGACATCATACCTATAAATCTGGCAGTCTCAGGCCCAATGCCAACCATACTGCACAGAAATCTGGAAATACTACTCTACTTGAGTACGATTCCAACACTTACATTGGGCTACAAAAGGCCGCAATTTTAAGCATATGCCAAGCGGTCAGGAAGTTCGTAGATACAACAACTGAGTAAGTAGCAGAAAAGGGTCTTATGTACTATTGCCCGTTTCAAGTCCATACAGCCAAGTGTGAGAGCGCATATAAAATAACAAGCAAGTGAAAGAAAATCGCCTAAGGTCGATATTTAAATTTAGCGGGTTTCAATTAACATTAATTCGCAACTCTCTAATTGGCCATTTTCTAATTCGCCACCCTCTAATTCGTCAATCTTTAATTCGCGACTCTCTAATTCACCACCCTCTAATCTGCCACTCTAATCCCCCACTCTCTAATTCGCAACTCTCTAATTCACAACTCTCTAATTCACCACTTTCCAATTCGCTACTCTCTAAATTGTTATTCTCTAAATCGCTACGTTCTGATTTGCAAGTCTAATTCGCCACTCCTTAATTTTCCACTCTCTAATTCGCAACTCTCTAATTCGCAACTCTCTAATTCTCAAGTAACTCGGTAGGTTTGTAACGTTAACAATAGCCATCATTATTGCATTTACGGAAGACCTTTACCTTACCCTTTTTATTGCGTATAGACAGGCAGACAGGAAAGCCAAAAGCAATAGCGGGTTCAATATCTATTGAAACCGGCTAATAATCATAAAAGGAGGATGACGATGACAAGGATCACTCTAGCGTTTCATTCACTGTGAGTATTTAATTGTTTTTAATTCTGTAAGGCTAAGCAGTAGTTGCATGTTAAGTTTCGCGGGCATCTGACGTTTATTTCAGGGAAGCGGCTGGCAGAGGTATCATATTTTTTGCCATAACACGTAGTTTACAAGCGTGATTGTCCCTTATCTGCAGATATCTATTAAAAAATTAAAGCTTTAATCGTTTTTAATTTTAATTGTTAAGAAATGTTCTAATCACACTCGTTTGATTGGTTGGTTGAGAGTTGGCAGCTTTCCCCTAGGTCCGGGAGGTTGCAGCTTTCCCGGACGTCCGCAAGATTTGCACGTTAGTACCTAGTGCTCGTATCACATTGGTTCATTGTACGAATTATCTAGTTGGTTGATGTTATGACCAACTCCAAATGTATATAAACCCAAAGTAAATATAATAAAGTTAAATTTAACTTCTATATTTGACTGGGCTTGGGTGGTACTGCTTTTTTTTTTTAACCAATCGCAATCTGAAATAATTTAAATTCAAAACAACAAAATGGTGTTGAATTATAAAATTACGGTATTTAGAATGAAAAAACTTTGAAAAAATTGATTTAAGAGTGCAATCGTGCAAGTTTGACGTTGGAAGATTTACGCACCTTAGAACAAACGTTTCCACCGGACTCCCGGACACCATACGGATCATATTGGTGGTTACTGGTTGCAGTTTTCTTGGTGCGTCCAGGAGTTGATCGGAAGCATTCGCAGTTGTCGAACTTCTCGAGTACGACCCGACGAAGCCACGGAGGCACTTCTTTTCTGCTAGGTCCTCTGTAGTGGAAGTTTAACACCACCACTGTTACCACAACAGAAATGGAGGTGATTGCCATGACCACTGTTAGATAGATACCTGATAACGAGTATACATATAAAATAAATACAGTTGGCCCCGTTTAAACGAATATTGAGGGCTCTAGCATACACGAGGGCGAATCAGAAAGTCTTTGCCCCTATTTTTTATTAGCCAAAATAAGGTACATACAGGTAATTACAAATATACGTACTATTCTACGTACCTTACACTATTTTTCCACATAGTCCCCACACCGATTCAGACATTTGTCCCATCGCAGCACTAAATTTGAGATGCCCCTGTGGTAGAATTCCTTCGGCTGACTGTGGAACCACCGTCAGACTGCTATACTGGCTTCATCGTTGCACGTGAATCGCTGTCCTGCCAGGAACTTCTTCAGCGGACCGAAAACGTGGAAATCACTAGGGGCGAGGTCCGGACTGTATGGTGGGTGGTCCAGACTCTCCCAGTGAAATGACCGGAGCTTGTCGGCGGTTCTGATTGCATACAGTCCGGACCTCGCCCCTAGTGATTTCCACGTTTTCGGTCCGCTGAAGAAGTTCCTGGCAGGACAGCGATTCACGTGCAACGATGAAGCCAAGACAGCAGTCCGACGGTGGTTCCACAGTCAGCCGGACGAATTCTACCACAGGGGCATCTCAAATTTAGTGCTGCGATGGGACAAATGTCTGAACCGGTGTGGGGACTATGTGGAAAAATAGTGTAAGATACGTAGAAATAATTTACCTATTATATCAACTAATAATAAAAAAAAAGGTCTCTTCTGATTCCTCGTAATCAATTAAGCGGGCTATTCGATAACCCAAGTAACAAATAAATAGCTACATATATACTTAAACAGCTTAGTACACTAGCACACCCATAAGAGACATAAAAAAGTATTGAAAGAATAATGATACGTACAAAAAAAAAGTTATACATACCCATGCATGTTTTAATGGGAAAAAAATTGTACGCCAGCATACACTTGTGGTTCTATTTCGCGAAGTGCGAAATTCTTCTGAAATTTTGATCATGCGTATATTATATGATGTTGTGGACTTCTGTAGTAGCTTATTTACAATACCTTACCAAATATATTCATCAATATCTGTATTAAACTAAATCTGTATCATTTCAACTAAACAAATCAAATTATCGTACTAAACAATTTAACTAAATTTGTATTATCAAACTAAATCTGTATTATCACTAAACAAGTCAAATTATCACTAAACAAGTCAAATTATCACTAAACAATTTAACTAAATTTGTATTATCACTAAACAATTTAACTAAATCTGTATTATCACTAAATAAGTCAAATTATCACTAAACAATTTAACTAAACCTGTATTATCACTAAACAATTTAACTAAACCTGTATTATCACTAAACAATTTAACTAAACCTGTATTATTACAAAACAAGTTATATCACCTTGTAGCCTTGTGACAAATCGTTTAATGAACGAATCACCGGACGAGTCTGCTTCTTAATGATAGAAGGGCAAAATCACTCATTAATTCGTGCAGCTAAGGCTTCCAAAAAGGGAGATGACTCATCCGCCATTTTGATTCCATCGTATCACGCGACCTCATTTACTGCTGTGTTAAAATTGAGTGATTTATAGGTGTTAATTTTTAATATTATGTGGTGGAATGGGTGGGTATGCCGCTGTAAATTGTTTAAATCACTCGAGGAATAAATATAGACTGTTTGGATTTACAATAGATCCTGTAAGAAGAAGAAAATGGATTATTAATTTTCCAATGGTAAACGTTGTTATGAAACCGGAAGTGTACAAAAAAATGGCGGCTGATGATTCGGAACTAGAATCCCAAGGGGGAGGGTCTCTACGTTCAGCAAACGATCTGACACAATTGTAGCTTCTTGATACCAGTGTCGGGTCCAGAGGACATTTTGTGTGCGCGTGTGTGTGTGTGTGGGGTGGGGTCTTGCAATACCAGCTCAACAACCCATACATGATGATAGTTTCTGTCCCTATCAGATTAATGGGCTATTGACTGGTTAGGGGGGTTCCTTGACCCCCCCTCGTGGATCGACCCTCGATTAAGAAGAGCTCTAGGCTACTTTTTGTTTTAGGACTACACCACTGCTTGATACCAAACTCACCCTAATCGCAAATCTACCCAATAAAAATAAATAAATAAATAAATAAACAAACGAAAAAACATCGCTACCATTAAATATAAGGTTTCTTCGTAGTCATGGTAATTTCCGCATAGAGGATATTCTTCAAAAATACCCATTATGTGCAAATACTTGCTTAGATGACAGTGTTCTGTCAATGAAAAACCTTACGATAAGCGCTACCTATGACTTAGGTTTCTGTTAATGTTTAACACCAGTATATTAAGATATATAAGCCTACATTAATATATTAATTGCTTTGGAAATAGTTCGATAGCTTAGTATAACCTATATATGAAGTAGGTACATATCTTTATACATGTTTAACATATTTACGATTTTGCCTAATACCACAATACACCAAAAATCAAATGAAGCGCTTTTTTGAAAACTTCGAAAGGGTATCTACGAAGAAGAAAATAATATTAAAGTAAGTGCATAAGGCCATTAAGCTTAAACTAAGTTCGGATAACTGGAGTTCTACTCCGATATCCGAATGCATATTCAAAAAAACAACAACAAAAAAAAACGTAAACTTTGTTTCAAAACAATAAGTAAAAGCTTCTGTAAGATAATCAACTGAGTGTATGCTAGCTTCTTCACTTAATTTTATTTAAATTAAGTATGCGAAAGTATATTTAATTTTAATAATTTCAAAAAAATGAAAAATAATTTTTGCCAGAAAAAGAGGTTAGCCATTAAGAAATGATGGATAAGTACAGCTATTTAAATTTTTCGCCATTATTTTTCTCAATACCGCAAATGCCAATTTTCCACTACTCCCTAATTATTGATTTTTTGCCGCAGGATAGCTACGTGGTAAGAATAGAAATGCAACTACATAAAAAAAAACTTTGAAGAAAGGAAACCACTTGATGCATTTTGATAAAAAAGGCCATTTGCAACACATGTCCGATCTCGTCGAACGAAAGAATTCTTCACATCTTTAAAAGTAAAAGTTCCTGTATTATTATTTATGAGTAAATTAGAATATGATGCTAGATCATGAGCATGGCGGAACAAAAACCGCAAAGTTAAAAGGGGTTGAATTTTGTGAAAAAATAATTTCTTCGATAATTAAATTATAAATCGTGATAGAGCTCAACACAAAAGATTCGAAAATGATAGCTTTGGTTTTAACATTCAGCATTTAAGAAAAATATTTTAAAATAAATTAAAATGTTATTAAGCTTTAGTTGAAACTTCCTACCAATAAGGAAACTGGTTCAGGCATGTCAGAAAAACTTACTAATTTCCCTCCCTCCCTCCCACTTCAGTTTTATTAGCTCCAGAATCAATGTGATGAAATTAACGCACAAACTATTATATGATAACACCTCATTAATGTTAAAAACGCGAAAACATGTTGAAATAAACGTAAAACAGAATATTGCAATAGCTCTAGTACAACTCCAATTAAAAATATTAGAATAATCAAAGGAAATACTTTGAATGATTTATAACTATATTTTATTGTAGAAATAAGGTACAAAGTACTAGGGAAGAAGCTTACATACAAAAGTTTAAACACTGATAAAATAATAAATGAAAAAGATCCCCCAAGCTTTCGAACGCATCAGCAGCAGTCCATATCATCTTCATCAGAAGTAATCATTACACCTAACGAAGGACTGCTGCGGACTCGTCCGAAAGCTTGATTGATCTTTTTCTATGTTATTGCATAGTAAATATTTACAGCGAAATCTGTCTATATCAATATTTAAAGGATATGGAAAAGATATCGTTATAGACAAGGTTGAACATGATATATTTTACATCTGTCGTGACCGGGGTGGGGAGGGCATCGTTATGGACAGATTTCACTTTATCAACTATAAATTAGCATCATCTAAATCTACGTACTCTGTAAATTATATAACCGTGTAAAACATATAAAATTCACTATAAAGTACAAAAAAAAAAAAACCGTCATGTAAAGAAATTTAGAAAATTATAATAATTTTTAACGTGCTCAAAATATTAGAATAATGAGAAAATAAATGTATAAAAAACAAGCTAAAGAGGAAACAAAGTAATAAGTAACACTTTGCCTCATCCATCTTTGCTTTTGTAATATCTTCTAAACGGTTTGGTGTGTTATATGTTAGCGATTCATGGTCTTTCTCAACAAAGCATGTCCAAAGAATTTTTAGACTAGAAGTTAAGTGCATTTTTGTTTCTCGGGGAAAATTGTCAAAACTGTTTCTTCATAATTTTCCACAAATTCCTAATAAGGTTTGAATCTGGTGAGTTTGCCTGCCAAAGAATTTGATTTGTTTGTAACCATTCAGTAGTGGGTTTAAAAGTGTTACAAGAAGCTGGGGGGAAAAGAAAACTACCATCACCTGGATCTTACGATTTCGAAAATTTAAAACGTTCATTAATTTATTGGTATACACTGAAAATGATTCTTTCGTACCCAATGTACAGTCTACCTAGATCATTTGCGGTCCCACTAGTCCATATTACGACAGAAGTCGCAAATGTCACCGAAATGCTCATGGATCTGTTATCAAATGCTTCTTGTGTAAGACGCCAAACTATTTGCTGATGACCGTGAGACAAACGAAACATACTTCCATCGCTAAAATTTGCCTGTTCCATTTCTCTTGACTCCACAATATTTGTTTACTCTATTTTACATACTCTATTTAACATACTCTAGTAGACTTTTGCCTGGAAGTCAAGCTACTTCGTTTTAGGTATCAGTAACTTTAAACCCAATTCATGAAGTCGCATGCACAGCATCAAATATAGTTCTTTTCATCGCCTGTGAAAATACCTTGCAATTCAGCAGCGGTTTTCTTCACAATATTCTTCAATTTCATCGCATCTTTTGATGCTGTTATTAGCTTTTGACTGCTATAGAAATGATTATTTTGAAAATTCTGGTTATTAAAATAATGTCTCAAGATTCCACTCATACATGCTTGAGAACATTTTAATTCCTTGTTTACAAACTATTGAATTCGAGCTTCGTTTTGAAGGTAAACCATAGAAAACTGGTTAGATACTAATATATCATTCGTTCAATTCCCTTTTGCTATTAATTAAGAGAAATTCACGTGTAAGCGATTACTTACACATAAATTAGTCTAGCAGCTACCAAAATATATTTAAATTTTATGCTTTGCTCTCTGAGCCAACAGTAAAATTTTTAAATATTCCAATAATTTGAGCCATCTATTTTGACTATTCTAATTTTGTGAATATTTCAAATATTTTTTAAAATATAAGATATTGTTCTAGAAAACAAAAGTGATGAATTACAATATATTACATTTTTAAGTACTCAGAAAATAATCGAATTGTTTTTTTTTTAAATTCAATATATTCAGTAAATCAGCTTTTAAGGATATCGAACATACTGATTTTCTGTATTATTCTAATTTTTTTAATTGGAACTTGTAATATATCCAAAACATTTAATAACTGAATTCGCAAAAATTAAGTAAAAATTCCTATATACTTAGTAAAAAGGACAAAGTTTTATTTATTTAGATTTTGCCAACCTACCAAATAAAGTTTCTTATGAACGCTTGACATCTATAGTTGTAATATGCAGTGGTGTAGCTAGATATTTTGCCGCCCCGGGGCGAGTGACTGCCATTGGTCGTTTTTTAAAGACTCATTGCCGCCCCCAAATTGTGGCGCCGGGGCGGCCGCCCCCTTGCCCCCTAGCTACGCTACTGGTAATATGCCTAGTAGTATCCTTGACAAGGTGAAGAAAATAATACTTTTTCAGAAAATACTACATGAAGACTAACAATCATTAATAATACATTTATAATACTTGCCTAATAAGGGAATGGATTCAGACGTTTCGGGCATCTTTTCAGCAATGGCTAACATGAAAACCGAGAACGCCAAAAGTACAGTTACTCCAAGAGCAATTTTTTCACCGGAATCTGGTGGCAAGCAAAATACCAGAAGGGTGAGGATTGACATCATCATACATGGCATCACCACGTTATACATGTAGTACAGCGTTTTTCTGCGTATGACTAAGGTAACTGTAACATCTGGGAAAGGTTCCCGGCAACATGTATAGTATACTACATTCCTGACAATTCTAGCCTCCAATAGCTCCCATTCGCCATTAGGAATATAGTTCGTTAGGTCCACTTCTGAAGATCTGAAAAAAATTTGTGTTACTGCAACGTATCATCGAAAATTAACTTGAATGCATATAAGCAAAGATGCAATTATTCGGTTTTGTAAAGCCCAAAAGTTTCCCTATAATATACATGAAGTAGGCCAACCACAAACCCAACCATTTTATAAACATCCAATGTGTTACGAAGTTCTCCGAACTCACATTCTCTCTCTATATATTATACATACATGCAAATACAGCCCTATCTTACGAAATACCATTGTTTAAGATACAAGCCGGTAACGACGTGAAGTCAACTCTCACATCTACCTGTATCACAGTTCCCTACAAGATGACTCACAGTAGCAAAAGTTATTGAACAAGCGTACCTTTATAAAAATGTAATTTAAATGAATAAACTATACATGAGTGGGATTTGAAAAAATGGGCGATCTCCAACTGTCCACCACCCTTGAAATGAAAAAGTCGCAATTCTCTCTCTCTCTCTTATTCACTCTCACTTTTTCTCCCTCACTCACTCTCACTCTCTCTCTCACACACACACATACGCATGCACGCACATACACACACGCAACACCATGAAGAAATCATGTGATTGAGCTGAAACTTTCAGGAAATGCAAATTAGGGTATGTAATAATTAGAATTTTATAATAATAATAATGATTAGAATTTCAGAGTCATCACGCATGCGTGGGCTGAGCAGCGCCCTCTGAACTGCTGATGGATCCGTATAAATAGAGGGCTGTAGTGGGGCGTGTATGGTTATCTGCTAGTGGTAAACGTTACATGAGACGTCACTATGCCTCTACGACGAAAGAGGGCGACATTTCAGCAAGTTACGGAGTTTGAACGGGGACGAATGATCGGCCTTCGTGAAGGAGGGTTTTCTTATCGTGCAATAGCAGCGCGTATGGGGCGTAACAGCACCGTGGACTGCGTGCAAGAGTTCCTTTATACAGGATCCCTCTGACGCAAAACCATCCGCACCTGCGGCTACAATGGGCTCATGGACATAGAGACTGGCGTGCTGATTGGCAACAAGTGGTGTTTTCTGATGAATCCCGCTTTAATTTGGGGTACAGTGATGGCCGCATCCGTGTTAGACGCTATACCGGTGAACGCCACCTTCCGGAGTGCATTATCCAACGTCATAGTGGACGAATCCCCAGCGTTATGGTCTGGGGTGCGATTGCGTATCATGGACGATCTCAGCTGCTACGAATTGTGGGTAATCTTAACAGCAACCGGTACATCAATGAAGTTCTGGAGCCCGAAGTTGTTCCCTTCCTTCAAGGCATTCCCGGAGCTGTATTTCAACAGGACAATGCCCGCCCACATATTGCCAGGAATGTTCAAGACTTCTTTTCATCACAACAGATACAGCTTCTTCCTTGGCCTGCCTATTCGCCGGATATGTCGCCGATTGAACATGTGTGGGATTTCGTTGGTCGGCGTCTCGCTCGTGATCCTCGTCCCATAGCTACTACAGATGAACTTTGGGGTCGCATACAAGCAATCTGGAATGCTCTTCCTCAGGCACACATTCAACATCTGTTTGATTCCATGCCACGTCGTATAGCATCACTTATTGCAGCGCGTGGTGGCTTCACCAAATACTGATTTTCGACATGTAATATTGTTTTTTTGCTTTGTAATTTTAATCGTTTATTTGTATCAACACAGGTCGTTTGTACATTAAATTTCATTCAATTCGGACGAGTCCTTCATGGTGTTGCAATTTTTACAAACATGAGTATATATATACATATATATGTGTATAAGCAAGCATGGGGTAACTGGGGCAATGCTCTTGCAAGCCCCGGCTTGGCTACAGGCCTGGCCACTGTTTATATTATTGCGCACACTGGTAGCTCACATTCTAGTAAAACACTTGATGATAACACGTCAAACTTTTCCCTTCTTCTTGGATCATTAGCTTGATATACTCTTTATAATTACAATTTTGGAAATGATGTAAGACATCCAAAATATCGAACCATAATTTCACATTCAATTAACGTCTCTATCTGAATATTTTCGGAAATTCTCACTTTAATACGATATCAACTCTATTCTGTTCTTGTTGTCATGCACCTTCCTCTCTCGTATTACATGATGCTTTTCGTGTTTGAAATTACTACAACTACGCTGTCTTCCTGTTGTTTCACCACTTATCAATTAAAATTATTGATAATTCATTTTTACTTTTCTTTCCTTAACAGTACTCTATCACACGTACTTTTCACACAACTAGAATTCGTTTAATATGGAGCTCTAAGGGCCAGCTGTCACACCCACAACATTCGAGTGCAATCTTTCCAGGCGAACACCACTAACCTTTATATTATTTCAATCATTACTAGCTTTGGCATGTATTATTTATCCACTTCTGGATCAAGATCTTTTCAAATGCTGTTCGCAAAAGTCTACCATAGTCGTTATATAGTAAATCATTTCTTTGTCACCCCCAACCTGTTATCTATTAGTTTAAGGACGTCTCTCATGGTCTTTTGGAATCCAGTTGCAAATTTCGGTTATCCATTGTTGTCCAGTTTTTCTTGTGATGTGTCCAGCTCACTGCCATTTTAGCTTCTTTACTTCATAATATTCTCTACTATTGTTTACTCTCACACTTAACTATTTATTTTTCGATCACCTTTATTCTAAGTATATACCTCTGCATGGTCCTTTGGGTTGTTTTCAATTCCCGCACTGCTGACTTTGCTACACTGCATGTCTCTGATCCACAAACGAGATCGTATTTTTACTATAAAGTATCTTATATAATAGAAATATGATGAAAGGTACCAGGGAAGAAATTTACATACAAAATATTAAACACTGGTAAAACAGCAAATGAAAAAAGATCACCTAAGCTTTCAGACGCATCAGCAACAGTCCTTCATCAGGAGAAATGTAAAGTATCTTAAGTAAATTGGTATGTAATGCAGTAATCACCCCAAATGAATGACGCCCATTAAGGACTTTTAATGACTCTCATTAACGACCCAATGAATGACGCCCATTAACAACTCTCAAAGAAAAACGCCCTTAAACAGAAGAAAGACGTTAATTGGAATGTATGTAATTCCATGAAGCATTTACCCGAACCGTAAAACAGGGCCGTCCTTAGCTAATGCGGAACCGGGGCAAACACATTTTGTGGGGGGGGCCCCCCCATACATATACGAGTAAGAAAACAAAACGAAATAAAAAAATGGAATAATGTATGAGCACAAAATGAGAGAGCCGAAGCAAAAATATTTTTGGTTAAATTTTCAATATTACCAAAATTTTAAATTTGAGAATTAAGCTTGACGGGGCATCGGCCCCGTTCGCCCCTGTTTAGGGCAACCCTGCCGTAAAATACTGTCGTTAGACAGAAATAGTCATTATGTAGAAAAAACTCTATTGAGGGAGATGACTGTAATAAACTGATGGAAAAGTTTTACATGATTGAGCCTTGACGGAAAATACCGCAAAAAACGTTTGCATGTAGTTGAATTTAGATCTTGAAAAATAAACGTTTCATGATAAATTTATTCGTTTCAAATGAAGTTTTATACAAACTTTATATAAAAAAGTTAATATACTTGAGTAACAGATCAGAAATCCATTAACCAGTGAACTAACGTAGCTTTCCAAACGAACATTAACCGACTTCTATCTAACTTACGATCATAATCGATTTATAAATGTTTAACTTTAATTTATTAAATTTTGAAATACATTTCAAACTTTTCTTTTGATTTGGCTTTTTTTGCATGTTTTTTCGTCTAGTCTTGAGTCACCATCTGTCGACTTCAATGGGAAAAGTTTCAAAATAATTTTCTTTTTTTTTTAAGTTCATAAAAAAAAAATATATATAATTTGACCC
The DNA here is from genome assembly GCA_006491805.2 of Dysdera silvatica. Lineage (NCBI taxonomy): Eukaryota > Metazoa > Arthropoda > Arachnida > Araneae > Dysderidae > Dysdera > Dysdera silvatica. The sequence continues at coordinate 153,551,682 of QLNU02014802.1, read as the reverse complement.
ATGTGCAAAATTTATTAAGCTTCGAATATTTTTTGCATTTAATCGAAAACATATTAATTATAAAATTAAACTAAATGATTTTGGGAGTTTCTGGTTTAATGAAATATTGCTTTCTAACTTAAGGATGGGTTCAAAAATTGGAAACATTTGTTTATATTTAGGGAAATGTAGACATTGAAACGGTTTTTGGAACTTTTGTAATAAAAATGGACACAAAATGCATTATTAACCAAAGTGTGTAATATTAAGTATCCGTATATACAGTCAAACTCCGCTATCAAAAGTTCTGTTTTTTGAGGTTCGCTATAGCGGCATTCGACTGACTTTCGTGTGTGTTTTTAAGGTGCAAAGACAGCATAGGTATTGCTGCGCAGAGGTCAGCAGTTTACCAAAGAATCTCAAGTTCTTAAAGCCTAGACCAGGGGTGGGCAAATGCGGCTCTTCGTTGAGTTAAGTGAGGCTCTCGTCGAAAATTTAAATCTTTTTTTTTCCCCCCAGAACATTTTTTACGAATCTTGTTAAATTGACTAAGTAAGAAAGTAAATAAATTGGTTAATGAAGAGTAAAAGTCGCAAGTAATCACTTCGAAAGTAGACCTTCGGTTGCATCGATAGGTCCATCTAGGAGTTATTATTAAACTTTGAAATAATTATTTTGTATTTTCTTTCTCTTAATTATATTTTCTTATATGTATATTTTACATAGCACTTAAGACTTTGGTACAATATGTAACCATATTAATTAAATTTGTGTATTTAATACTATGTAACTATGTTGTGGCTCTTTATATGATAAATTGGAATATAGCTCTCATTGACCTCATGCGTGCCCATCCCTGACTAGGCAACAGCCGTAGGACCACAGTGTGAATTTATGCGAACTTTTTTTGGGGCACACGTTGGTAAACGAACTCGAAATAATGATAAGCTAGGGGGCACCATTGGTAATCGAACTCGAAATAATGACAAGCTAGGGGGCACCGTTGGTAATCGAACTCGGAATAATGACACGCTAGGAATAATATACTTCCACCTCGCCAGCGCAAAGCCTAGTTTTTATATGAATATTGCGCAAAAGACAGAAAACTGGATTTAAATAAATACTTTTCGTTTCGATAAATTTATTAAAGTAATATTTTACAATTTTTTTACAAAAGGGACTTCTTATATAAAAATTACACAAAAGACAGTGGTATAATAAAGTTGGATATACAGTCCGAATGCGATCAATAACTTTTGAACCAAGACAGATATTGCAAAGAAAGTTAGATATTAGTTAATAAAATGACTATGCACTATCAGATGAGATGAACAGCAGCGCTCCTGATGGCGAATTGATGAAGTTAAATTTTTTTTTCTCGAAAAATAATAAAGATAGAGAAATATTTTCAATTAGGAAGTTGTAGAGCATCCTTCAATTTGTAAGAAAAGACATATGACTCACACACAGTGTGCATATTAGGGTGGAGTGAAACAAGTGAATTTTTAATTTATTTTTTTTATTTTAAAATCCAATACCGCGGAAAAGTTGTCTTATACGCTGCATAGTATTGTGGTAAAATTTGGTCGAATTCGGTTAATGTTATATCTTCTGCCTCTCCAACAATCTTGACTGTTTCATATTTTTGCAATTTTTGATGGTATTGGCTTGGAAGTAGGAAATTCTACAATAGGCTTCTTTTATAGTCAGAATAATTTTATATGTTAATATGTAATTAACCATATTTTAACTCTAATGACTTAATTACTAATTTTAGTAATGTAATTACTAAGTTTAATAATTTGATAATACGAATAATACAGATTTAGTCAAATGCATGAACTAAAAGATGAATTACATTTACACGCTGCAATATTGAAAAGTGTGGTCCTACCTTCTTCTTTAAAGCTCTGAATCTTGGCGTTGTATGTTTTATTGTTTTGTTTGCCTTTAAATGGTTTCATAAGCTTCATATATTTTGTATGCTTGCAAGAGTTGTAAAATTCTGTTATGGGAAGCTGTAGGAATGGATGCTTTATGCCAAATTTGTTGTAACTTACCTGCCACTTACTTGGCTATTTCAACAAACGTTGGCTCCTCTCGACTTTTCTTTTAATTGAACCTTGTCCATGCACAAATTTTCATAACGTGCTCATAAGTTGGCAGCATAGTTTCACTTAATTCCGATGGTGTTCCAAACATGGGGCAGCTCACGGCGCATCTTGTTTTCACACCTAACAGCCTTGGTGATGTGAATTCGCTTGATTTCACTAACACTCATTGGCGTACACAGAAAGTTCATAAGGAGGAGTTACAGACTCAATGGGGAAGTTACAGAGCTACAACTCACACATATTCCTATGTTAAATATACAAAATTTCATTGCAATGGGGATTATCAATACCCCCTGTGCGTACACCAGTGTGTGCATATGCCAGTGACACTTAACACGCGAAAATAAACCAAATGTAAAATTCAAACGAAGATAAATAATCACAGCTAATTATCTTACTCTTTGCCTTGACGGACAACAATATAATACTTATTTATGCAAGGTATTTAGAATATGAATTTACGAGTAACCAGTGGCGGTTCAAGGATAGGGTCGGGAGCCATGCCGCTCCCATAAAATATAACTGGATTTTATTATATTGCTTATGTATACGGACGTTGCTAGCGGTGCCCGTGCACACACATGCAGGAATTTACGCCCCACCATTTTGTTTGTCGCTAAGGCGAGTAACTAATTAACCGTCTAAACACTTGAGTTTTTCAATAAATTCGACGACGTTGTGGAGGCAGATGAAATTATCAGAATCCAAAGATATTTCAGAGCATTAATAAATAATGCATTAAGTTGCTTTCGCACGTTATTAGATCTAATCATCACAATTTTTATTTCTGAAAATAAATTGTATGGTTTATTGACAATTTCACAATTTTTACAAGTTTCAACGTCGTTGGGGAGGCAAACATTTTTTTCCAAAAATTAAAAAAATTATATAGGAATCCTAACTAACAACAGAAGCAACTTTTACATACTATTGGGTTTGAAATTTAAAACATCCATTTTTTCACTCCACCCCAATGTACTGCCACAAAGTGAGATGTTCAGGAAGTTTCGAAGCATTGCTTTCTAGCGTTTAAGAGGTTCAGTTAAAGTTCTTAAAGGAAAAAAACAAACATGATCTCTCTCTTATAAGACAGTTCAACTTTTAAAACATCAGAAAGCATTAACAGAAAGCGATACATTGAAACTTCCTGAACATGTGTGCATACTGCATTTGAGCTGTATGTCTTGTCTTATTAACTGGAGGATGCTCTACAACTTTCTAACTGAAAATATTTCGCTATCTTTATTATTTTTCAAAATAAAATTTTTAACTTCCTCAATTCGCCACCAGGGTGCTGTTGCTCATCTTATCCGATAGTGCATAGCCATTGTACTATACTGATACATGACTTGCGTTGCAATATCTGTCTTGTTATTAAGGTATTATTACCCTCCGCAGGGATCCTCTCGCCCCGGAGGCTTTCTTGTGTTGACCATATTTGGCAATTGTGTTATCCCTGCGGAGGGTAATAATACCTTAACACCTTTACATACGGAGAAAGAGAGCGTTATTACCTGTCCTCATTCGTCTAGCGGTCCAAGACACTCCGGGCTAAACGGAGGGACCCTGGTTCGAATCCAGGATGGGGAAAGCGTCTCTTTTTCTCCAAAATTACATAAGCTCTAGTTTGAGCTGTAATTAAAACGTGGGTGGCAAAAATTATAGTATAATAAATTCCCCCACGAAAACTCACAAAAATCTCGCCCCGGAGGCTTTCTTGTGTTGACCATATTTGGCAATTGTGTTATCCCTGCGGAGGGTAATAATACCTTAACATCTTTACATACGGAGAAAGAGAGCGTTGTTTCCTGTCCTCATTCGTCTAGCGGTCCAAGACACTCCGGGCTAAACGGAGGGACCCTGGTTCGAATCCAGGATGGGGAAAGCGTCTCTTTTTCTCCAAAAAGAAAAAAGCTCTAGTTTGAGCTATAATATATACGTAGGTGGCAGAAATTATTGTATAATATCTGTCTTGGTTCAAAAGTTATTGGCCACATTCAGACTTCTCTACCAACCCTGTATGCTTAGAAGCTTCCACTATCCTTTTAACCTTAGAACAAAAACCCAGCTCTGTTCTGAAATAAATATACAGTACTCATCGTTTTTTGTAAATTGAATATCTTGAATATTGAAGGAAATGGCCGATGCCAAAGCGTTTCGAAATTAATGGTTTAAACTGTTTCTATGAAAACCAGGACAAAGGATCTAAAGAAATAATTAATTTAGTTCTTTATAGATGACTTGAATTGTTTTTTCAGTGAGATATTAGCAGCTTAAGTCTTTAATCAAAATTTTATTCATGGCTGCCAAATTCAATTTAGATCAAGCCCTTTGTCTAAACATTAAAGATATAATTTATAAAAGATATAATATAACGAGTTATAAATGTGTAAAAAAATATATCTTTTTTTCAGAGATGCTTTCCGAATTTATTAATAAATTCAGCAGCTGTTTCTTCGTCATTGTGCCATAGCTTTATAAAACAATTTCCCCACCTACTGGGCAAAAAATCCCAAAGGCTTAAAAGTCGCGAACAGCGGACTAAGACAACAAAGCTAATATTTTTTGGAGTTTATGCCCGTCTAAAAACTAAAAATTTTCAAGGAAAACAGCGAATTTCTTCAAAGAAAACCGAGTAAAGTTATTACAGTATAGTGTATTAAGAAAAACGAAGTTATTGGTTATTTAATATCGCCTGAAGGTAAGCCTGAAATTTTTTTGGCGGAATAACACGAAGAAAGATCAAGATTGAAACAAAAGATTTTCTAAGAATCGGCAAAATAAAATCCAAGATCAGTGGAAGATCTAACTCCAAAATCTAGGGGGGAGGGGCTATTTGCCCTTCCCACTGCTCGGTACGTAGCATTCAATTATAATTTTGGACTTTCTAGAGAGGGTTAAACATTCTCTAGGGGGTTATAGGCTCAATTGGGGGGTTACACAGCTGCAACTCACTTATTCCTATGTTAAATATAATTTTTTTTATCTAAATGGGGGGTTACAACCCTCATTAATACCCCCTGCATTCGCCAATGGTTCTATCAATGAACGTTCATCAGAAGAATTCCAATAGATAATTTGGAGAAGGTAGAAATAAATAAAAAATTAGAAAACCATAGAAAATTATAGGACCAATATCAATGCAAGAGAACGTTCATAGAAAAATCGATATCAAACTTAAAATATTAAGCGAAATAATGCGCATAAGAAAGAGGGGATTGAGAAAAGAAATGGACTTGTTGGGGAGGGGAAATGGCATAAATCAGTTTTTAGATTATGCATATATGATGTAAATCTAAACATAGGCTTATTTTCAGTGTAATGCATATGTATGCAAGTATACATTGTTAGAAAATAATCAAATATATGCAAACAAGGTCTAGTTCATATCAAACATGTAAAAGAACCTACTCAGCAAGTTCAGTAATGAGTTTAAAGATTTTTGAAATAACAAAATTTAGGTTAATGAAAAACCATGGAAGTAAAGATCCAACAAAAGGCTCTTAAATGGTTTGGACACGTAACGAGAATGAGCGATGAAAGATGGCCAAAAAAGTTGTTGCAGTATGAGCCAGTGGGGAGAAGAAAAAGTGAAAGACCACGTAAAACGTGGTTGGCAAGGATAAAAGAGACAATGGAAAAAAAGGAATATTGTTGCAGACACTTAGGGGAACAGATACCAATGGAAGAAATGCACTGCATGATGGAGGGTATCCCCAAATGGTGGAAAAGAATTGTAAACTGAAACTGAAAATACTAAAATTTATTCCCAGGACATTTTAGTAAGCACATAAAATAATTTTCGCAAAGCAGTTATCTTCTCGGTATATCTATACTTGTTCTACATCCATTCTACATAGCCAATAAACGCCTCGTTTATTGGCTATGTAGAATGGCTGTGGCAATTCAAAAATTGTGAGGACTCAAGCAGCCTTAAAAAGACCAAATGATTCTGAGTTAAGAACAATATACTTCGTTACCAAATGGGGGGATCTTGAGCCCCTTAAACGATCCCCTTCCTACACCATTGCTAATAAATATCGGTATTTACCTACGTGTTATAATTTTTTGAGTTAATGTTTATTTACTTCTTTATATTTATGAATAAGTTTGGTGTTGTTTTCAAATGCTAAATGAGGATATTTATTAAGAAAAATGATATTGTAAAGGGAGTTTATATATGATCTTGCTTAATTCGATAATTTTGCCAGATCTATATTCATGAAACTGTTTATATTAAACCCTTCCCTCAGATACTATAACACTCCGTATATGAAACGTTTATTACGTACTGCTAATCACCTCGCCATTTGGAGCGGCTTCGGTGTTTGCTAGACTAGTCGTAGAAGGGCAACATATTGGAAAGACATGAGCTATATGCTTGCCAGTTAGTCAAACGAATGTGGTTCTCATGGGAATATTATTGACAAAGTTTCAGGTAGCTTTTGAACGTGTCTCACATCAAGGAAGTGGAATTATAGATTCTTGTGTTTTCACCTTTTAAATTGCGTAGAAAGGAACTGCTATAGAGTCTCTCTTCTCGATGAGATTAAAAGAAAAAATCATTTATTTAAAATTGCATCCTGAGAATTAGTGTTACATATTTGAAATTTATTTCAGCCATTGGGTAATAACATTCATTCATTCATTCATTCGCATTCTCTCTCTCTCTTTCTGAGAGAAAGGGAGATTTTCTCATTTTCAGTACACATTCTCGGTAGCAGAATTCTAGAAGTGTATCCGATGCAATGTGAATGCATGTTTTTTTTAAAAGAAATGTATTTACGTATTACTGCATAGTTTGCTTCACCGCATCCTCAATAGTGGAGTGTACATAAAGTATATGTTTATTCAGGATTGTAGCCAAGCTGGGGCCAGAAGGGGCGTGGCCACAGTTGCCCCATCAAGCTATTTACACACACACACACACACACACACACACACACACACACACACACATATAGATATAGAACACTCCCAGGGTTCTCTGTGCCCCATAGGCCCTTTGCCTTGCCCTAGTTTCTCCTTCATCCTAGCTACAGGCCTGTGCTTATTGTAGAAAACATATTTTCCATTTTATAAATCAAATTGGCACGAAATAGCCCTGCAGTGATACAGTAGTAACGCGTTCTTCTAGCGTGTCGTTAATTCGGGTTCGACTTCGAACAGTGAAAGAGACAATAATCGCGTACTAACTGCTAATTGTCGTAGGCAGTGCCGTATTTCCCAATAGGCTATAGACTAGGGCGGCAAAATTTTGTGTATTAAGTCTGATATAACAAAATCAATACCATACGATGATATAATCAGATGTTTTGCCGAGAAGAAAGCTAGACGTCATGCTTTCCATTTAAATACCAGTGTTCGATGGGCTTTTATTTTTTGCTAAAATTAAAATTTATTTCAATAAAATTGAATTTGATTTATTATATACCAAGAAGAGATAATACTTCAATATAAGTTAATATTGTTTAATGTTTATGTTTCAATTTATGAGTTTGTTTTTCAACATATTTACTGTTAATATAAACTTTTGTAGCGTATATTGAATGTAACAATTTTTATGTTCCTACCACTGTTGGAGGGTGGCAAAAATAGCCTAGGGGCGGAAAAATGGTAAATCCGCCCATGGTCGTCGTAGGATTGCTCCCCTAGGCCTTAAGAGGTTCGGATTGCTCGGAGAAATGTAGGCTCATTCCATTACAGTAGTAACATATTCGTCTGTTGTGCTATTAACACGTTTTCCACTCCCAATGTTGTTGAAGACCACATGTCGGGTTTCCTGTGCACTATAGAACGGGGGTTGATCATAAGGTCGTAGCCAAGATTTAATTTCGGGGGTTCAAAAATTTTTACAGCATGTATCGATACAATCACAGCATGCAAGGCCGTAGCCAAGTCCCATTAAAAATTTAGTTTCGGAGGGATTGGTTCCTATGTCCCCCCCCCATCTGGATACGGGCATGGTTGGTCACCTTGGCAGCAGAAGTTCAGATTCTCCGGAAAAATGTTGATCCCGGCGTAAAATTTTCTTTTATTGTATTTACGTCGTAGAAACACAACCTAACAAGCAGGCATAAAAGATAATAAGTGTTTCGCTGACAAAAGGTGTGGCGAAATTGTTCTGTGAATAAAACAATTTAGGAAATTTGAGAATGCATTTATTATTTAATTGATAGAATACAATTAGTTAATATATAGTTATGATGGACTTCTTTTTCTGGCTCTGTAGTTCTTGAAGCTTGTGGGTCTCCTTAACAATTCTCATCCACTTTCTCTTTTGCCCAAAGCTTTTCTTCACCTTTTTATTACATCCATTCTTCTTAGACCCTCTTCCATTCCTTTAGCTATCTTTCTTCTAGCCATCTTTTTCTAGAGCTTTCCAGATTCCATCTTTCTTTTGGGTTAGTTATCAAAATTTTTTAGCCACCCTAACTTTTTCCAGTTTTTCAATATATTCAAACCATCTGAAACTTCTTTTCCTCGTTTTGTCACAAGTTCTTTCACAATTCTTATTTTGTTAAAAGTTAATTTATCATCTAACAAGTTATTGGTCTCCACATTGTTGATACATTTTCCTGTTATGTCTAACCCTCTATCCACAATTTTCTCTAACTACTCTATACATTTTCCGAAGTATTTTTTTCACTATACTTTTAGCAATTCGTTGTCTTCAGCTGCAATGTCCATATCTCGGTTTCATATAAAAGTACAGATCTTCTTATTATTTCAGGGTGACACAATTATGAAGAACAGCATAGGCAATTAACCTTCAATTGCAAAAAAATGTGCTGGTTAAGAGACCAATGAAATATAGGTTTGGTTGGCGGCATTGCGTACTGAGACGTTGCAGCGTATAAAAAGCAACCTTTATTTGACATACGGGTAGATCAACAGCATAGGATTGGCAACTATTCTCTATGCACCAAGACGTCGGTAGAAGTGAAAGGGTTAAAACTGATGCCTGCTACTATACAAGTCAAGTTTTGACCAAATTAAACATTTTATTCAATGGTATAAATTTTCGATATCATAAATAAATAATGGCAATATTTATTCAAAGACAAGAAATCGCAAATTTTTATTTTTGAAACACCAAAAGCGAAATAGAAATGGTGAAAAACACAGTACCTGTTCATGACATCAACTTGTAGTCCATCATAAATCCAGGATCCCATCTTCATAATGCAAGTTTGGTCATCGAAGGGGAAGTACGTCACATCGACTCTGCAGGTGCTCCTAAATTTTGTAGGCGGTGGCCAGAAGACATTGCCATCAGGTTCCAACATGGCCTTTGATTTCATATAACCACCAGTATAATCATCTGCGCTAGGAAACCAAGAGCACCGAAAACAAACGGAGGTTGAAGCACACGTTTAATAGAAACGAATTGCACAATATTGCAACATTTAATCTGTTATTTTTAAAATCAACATCGCAGATTGTTCTCAAGTTAGATTAAGGTATAATATCAACGTAACTGTACATTATATTTACCCACGAAGCTAAGAAAATTTAATATATGCATGTATATTTGAATATAAGATCCAAAACATAAACATATACTCTCTGCCTAAAATAATTGAAGCACCCCTATAAAATATTCCAAGAATCAAGAAAAACGAGAAGCGCATTCCTTTCCAGGCAATCAAATTACTAAAGTTTATCCACCAATGAATGTCAAGGCGCATTTGACGTGAGCAGCCTGTTGCCCATGAGAGAGCTGTCAGAGCCTCGCTATGAATACTTCTATCGCTATTGCATTGATCCGAGTCGCCACCAATAATGCCTCTATGATGCATAGGAAGTTCTCACACCCAACTGCAGAATTTTGAGAGGGAAAGTATTGGTGAGCCTCTGAAAGCAAATTACTGACGTAGAGGCGTTAGCCACCATCTGAAGTCCATAGATACCGCTGTGACGAGATACTAGCATCGGCAGCGGTTGCGTGAAATCTCTGACCGGCCCAGTATGATAACTGGTAAAGATGATAAGCTGATGGTGAGACAAATCTGAATTACTTAAACAACTTCCTTGTTCATTCATTACTTGTTCAACAACATATTTCGTAACTGGTTTTTCACGCGCGAAAAAACAGTTACGAAAGATGTCCTACCCACTTCTTCAATGAAATAACCCGTCTGTGATGTAAGCTCCCGAGAATTGTAACGGTTCTACACGCCAACTTCTCGCGAACGAACTATATATCATCCTTTGCAGTTTCATGAATTATGACGAGCTATGACAAAAGGCATGCTAAAGGTAGAACAGCATTCCCATCGCTCTTTGTGATACTTATCATTAAACAATCTACATTGACGGTTCGGTTTCCTCAGGAATGGCGTCGTGCACGGGAATCATGTGTGTCAGTGGCCTCTAAATAACATTATATTATTTTTAGTGATGGATCTCGCTTCTGCTTTCGTGTAGTTTCTCGACGTATTCACATACGGAGAGGTAGATACATCATTCAGATTTAGATGGTATTGTGAAGCTGCGCACTACTATTGCTCCTGATATATTGGTGTGAGCAATTATCGTCTACTACAGCAAGCCCGTTTTTCATTAGTGCTACAACACAACAACAATCTAACAGCAGAGTAATATGTAGAGATAATTGCCCACCCTACTACGTTATTTTTATTTTTACGTCATGTATTTCAGGAGATTTTTCACTAGTAAGATAATGCCCGTGCACACACGACTTGCAGCACCAAGAAATGCCTTCATAATGTAGAAATCTTCCCTTGGACAACAAGGTCCCTGTATCTGTACGCAATGAATCATATCTGGGATATTCTGGCATGTTAGTTGTGGTCAGCATGGATTACCAGAGATCTAGAGAAGCCATTGTAGAATGTTTTGTATAATCTGGCACAAGATAACGTGAGTGTTTTGTGTAACAACATTACGGTATATAGATATGCACCGCATCCCGAGGAAACGGTACCACGTATTAAACTGCAACCGTTATGATAAATTGTTCTTAAATAAACGGTTCACCCTCGAGTTTATAATAAAATAATATTTATTTTTTTTATTTATATTGTGCATGCTATGTTTTATTCCGATTGCATGCTTGTTTCGGGATGCTTCAATTTTCCAGTAAAGGGGTTATATTCACAATTATGTAAAATAGTTCATATATATATATTCCAAAATGCGATTATATATAATAACCACATGTAAATTAGATCATATAATTTCGAATCTGTAAAATTAGATAAATATATATTTTAGTTATTAAAACGCAAAGATCTAATATACCAATACATATATAGTTTTATAAAAGTGGGTTAGTATTTGAATTAGCCGAAATTTTCCTGGAGGTTTTTACTATTGTATAATTTATTTACTTCAATGCGAACATGATTTACTTAATTAGATTAAAGGTATATTACGGTATTTATATAAATATATATGGAATGTTCAAAGTAAGGTATTAAATATGATTTTTAACACAAAATTTTAGCTACTTAACCCAAACTTAAGAAACGTTTATGAAGTTAAATTTGGTGAAATTACGCGGTATAAAAACTCTTAAACTCTTAAACTTCTTTTAAGTGGGTTTCACTTCTCTAAACCTACTTTAATTATAGTTTTTGTCGTTTAGTCTTATTCTTGGAAATAATAACTTCGTCTAATAGAGTAAGTTTTTGTTATTTCATTTAAAGCTTGAATACAAGTTTGATAAATTAACAAAAAAGCAAATACATGCTCTTTTATGAATAATGATCTAAAGGATTAGTGTTAAAAAATTCGTAAGATCATAAGATTTTTATTTTTTAGAAGCCATTTTCTATTTAATAGGTTAAGTCAAAAACTTTTATACCAAAATAAAACAAGAAACATTTAAATAAATAATGCCCGATTACTCTTCTTACGCAATTTTATTAGTATTTTTTCAAAGAAAATGCTTTCTAAGTCATGTAAAAATATATAATTGATGTTTAAAATAAGTATGAAGTTTATGGATTAAATTGTTTATATAAATATATGTTGTAATATTAGTATTTTTTTATTTGGGATTGTTTTAAAACCTTGTATCAGATTGAAATATAAGAAAAATATAATAAATACTTAAATGCATTATTTGTGAAAAAATATATAAAATATATAAATGTATTAATAAATCATTTTTTGAAAGGTTCGCGTAGATTCGAAATGTTGGACTGGAGCTAATTTCAGTCATGCGTAAGATATTATCATCTTTCACCAGACGACAGAATAATAGTAACTATAATTAAAATTGAGATTAAGAGTGACTGATAATTATAACGGAAATAAATCAAGCACAAATATATATATAAAGAAAATTATGTGACTCGTTTAACAGAATCTGTATTTATGCAATTATCAAAAAGTCAATCAATCAAATCATAAAAAATCGATCAATCATCAAAAATTTATCGATCAATCAAAATATCAAATCTCAAAATCCAAATAATCAAATGATACAAAATCTCATCAAATCAAAATTTTAATCAAATGATCAAAATATCTCTCAAAATTTTAATCAAATTATCAAAATACCTCTCAAAATTTTAATCAAATTATCAAAACATCTATCAAAATTTTAATCAAATTATCAAAAAGTTTTACGAAGAAAACGGCGCTGGTGAACTTACACCTTTAGATCATTTTCAAACGTTGTGAGTAGGATAAAAAAATGGGAATGAAATACGGAAATAATACATTAATATAGAATAAAAAGAAACATATGTAATCAAATCCCGTGATCCATAGTCTTGTTTGCAGTACTAAAATATTAGAACGCAAAAAATGGGCGCTTATTTGCCCCAGGATAGAAACGAGAACATTTGGAGAAAAAGTTTTGCACGAAATCCTTATTAGAAAAAATGAGAGAGAGTAGTAGCAAGAAAATCAGAACATATACGAAAGATCAATCTTTGACAATGGAAAAAACCTTCCACCAACTCTTCTTATGAAATAAAGAAATGTTATTGACATAGTCATATATGTATATGTGTGTGTTTCAGTTTTTATAGCACTTTGTTTCGGAATTAACTAAATCAATAATTTTTTCCTTTAATATACTTTTGGGCAAAAATAATTTCACATTTTGTCATGTTCTGGAAACCTAAAATGAAATGCCGAATTATATCCCATCTTTCTAATGCATTTCTGGTTAGTTTGAAAAGACGTTAAATAGTTCAGAATTATAAATTATAAAGTAGAAGCAAAGAAATATAAATTTATAGATGGTTTTTATAGACAAATATATAGGTGTGGGCTGCGAAATGTTCTTTTTATTTATATATAAAAACCCGAAAAAAAGGAAAGTATTTTCTCTTTCACTAGTTGTTACTTAAGTAAAATGTGTCGAATAAAAAAAATAAGATTTATTTTATTATTTGTCAACATTTTATTGTTTTTGTTCTTCCCTTAACTTTTTTATAATAATTATTAAAGATACGAAAAAAATATAAAAAATATTAGAGTTGCGTATTAAAAGAAATACAAGAAAATTTTCATCAGGGCTTAATTTCTAACAAAAAAAAAGTGAAGGAGCCCTAATATTATGATAAATCGATTAAAAAATTGAATGGCTGCAAAAGAATCGATAAATCATATCAATTGTTTATGTTCATTTTTCTGGACAACAAAATGCATGACCTTAATCACAAATTTATTACTTTTTCATGACAGCGTCTATTTAAAGGCTCCGGCTAATATTTAAATAATCGCCAAAAATGAAGAAGTACCGGAGCCAGAGCTCCGGTGTACAGCCGCCTAATTTAAGCTGGTTTTCTGACTTTGTAAAACGTGGAAATGTGAGTGTTGGGCTTTAAAATAAGGGGTATTAAAATGTTCCATGCAATAGTGATGCGTATGCGGAGAATGCATTAACAGGGGCCACCCTGAGAGACGAAAAGCAGAATATAGACATAGAAAGGGCAATAAAAACAGCAAGCATAATAGAAAAGATCAGAGAAAGAATATTATGATGGTGGTGGAACGTTTTGAGAAGGGAACCAGCTACCACAAAGAGTAGGATAGATATAGCAAGTTAGTAAAGGAATAGGAAGGCCCTTAAAGATATGGCTGTCTTTGGTTCGACGCACAGCGAAAACAGTGGCAAAAAAACATGGAAGCGCCGATGTTATGTCGCTAATCGTGAAGTGGCAAAAAGCGAGATAGAAGCAGAAGAATATTCAAAACTATGTTTGATAAATTGCAGCATATAAATTCAATCAATCAATCAATCAAACAAATCAAATCAATCAATCAATCTTTATTTCGCCAAGACGCACAATTATAAACAATCGAATAGAGTGCAGTGGACCAATATCATGAATTGCAGCTTGGTAGGAGACCCGAAAAAAAAACCCGATATAAAAACGGATTGAATTGGAGCTGAAGAATTAATAATCATCTAATTATAATTAGAGCTTATATGGTATATGTGTTTTACACATGGTAAAAATCTTAAAAACTTGCAAACTTCAATTATATCTTATGCTGAAATTTTTAAATACTAATTATAAAAAATACTTTTGTGTTTTGTACAAATAGTTTACTTAGTTTTGTTGAAAGTGATTTTAAATTATTAAACAATTTTTCTTTGAAGAAAAGTGTAACGAAAATTTCATTGAACATTTATTAATGAAGCAAATTTATTATTTAAATTGTACTGTAGCTGATTCACCTTCAATAAAGATCTGTAAATTATTATTATTATTAGGTTGATTCCATTAATTAGAGTTGTGGATATAATAAAATTTTATTTTATATATGTATTATAGATAATTATACAAATAAAACTCTCTGAAAAATTTAATTATTGAATTAAACGTTTATTTTATTTACTTCTATTTTAGAAGAAAAAATTGTTTTCAATAATTGTCCATTTTTACGTTTTTGAAAAATGCTCACCTCATCCTTAAGGTTCTGAATTTTTTAAATGTTTTATTTTAATAAGATATTATTTCTTAATTTTCTTGAATACTGGACTTCATTTTAAGATACTCGTAATTCCGTGCCAACGATACTTAATATTTTATTCCATATTCAATTTTACTTTAAAGTTACTTGACATTTTTCAATGATGAGTTTTATTTTAAAGTTACCTGACATTTTTCAACGATGGGTTTTATTTATTTATTTATTTTAAAGTTACTCGACATTTTTCATTGATGGGTTTTAATTTAAAGATACTGATCTTAATAAAGTTCTTAAAAATGTTTAAAGACATCTTGAAATTCCGTCCACTTTAATTCGAAATCCTTTTTCTCAAACTTTCATGAACATATATATTTATTAATAGCTTTGTCATAATTCACCTTATTTCACAGCTTGAAGTAATTTTTGAAATGTATAATGTCTCACAAACACCTGCATCTGATTGTGCCAATATGCTAAATTAATTAATAGCAATTAACTAACTACAAATGATTATGAAGTTCTGTCTGCTAATTAACATCCGTACATTATGAAAAAAAACCCCAACCATTTAAACATCTACGGAAGATGTCAGCATTCTCGCTTGTGGTGATAATGTCTTTGGGGCCCCCGAGGGAAAATAGCGACAATTGATTGCTGAGATAATGCTTTCAAACAATTAACCTTTGCTGCAATGATTAATTGCAGAACTCGAGCTGCTGCCTTGGATGCTCACAAGGCCTAATAGATGCACCTTTGCGCAGTTTAGGAATGGGCCAAAAGTTCTCATAATGACTTCACTAGTCTCGTAGTTGCTTGCCTTAACTTAAGAGTTTACATGGAGAAAGAGAATTAAAATTATTTGCTTACAGTTAACTAAATTACGAGCGTTAATATCCAGCTACTTATGTGTTAATGCTTAGCAAATTGCTTGCAAACGCATCAAATATAGAAAACGTTTCTGAATATTGTGATTAATAATGAAATAAAAGTAATGGTACATTTGCCACCCCGGGATTGAAAATTAATGCGTAATTTCACAATTAGTAGTCTACAAATATTGGCACCTGCTTTTATCTTGACAAAAATGGAAAACAATTTGTGTACGTGGGTAACTGTGGCTCCGTGATACGGTATACCCTTTTTGGTATTCCCCAGAGATCTATCTTGGGTCCCCTATTGTTCAACTTTTATATCAATATATATCTTTCACCTATCAACTCCTTATAAGCACATCTGTTTTGATCACGATATTAGTATATCCTTTAAAAGTACTGAAATCAGCACACTGATTTCTTTGGTTAGTACTGATACTGAATTCTTCACCTAATTCCTTTATAGTAACTACCTAACACTTAATAACTCAAAGACTAAATGTCCTCTTTTTGCCAATAAAAAACAGATCCTAACAATTTAAATATCATTACGAATAATACAATGTTTTCTTTCTTACAAAACACGTACTAGTGTAACTCCTCAATTCAGTCTAAAATGGTATATTCACATTACTAATACCTGTACTACAATCAGTAAAAATAGTGGACTGATACGAAACGTCAGCTACTACTAATCTTCTTCAATTTTTCTAGAACTGTACTACTCTATGCTTTTTCTTTTCTTTACTATTGCCTTTTAATCTGCGGAAACACCTACACATCAAATCTCATTAGAGTTATCAGACTCCAAAAAGGTATGTCTGCTTCCTTCATCAGCAGACGTATTTTTCAAGGATCACTGAAATAACTTACCATCATCAGATATTGTTAATCAAAAATTTATTTGCCTACAGAACTTTCACCTTCATGTTTACCATCATACGAAATATATTCATTCTGACTTCATTTCATTGCACTTTCCTGATTGTATCCATTCTATAAGAAACCTTAATGATCTAGTCCCATATATATATATATGTTTCTTTGGCCCTAGGGTATGGAATCTCCCTCCCAACTCACTTAAATCTATTTTTTCATTTACCCAATTTAAATGACTTATCCCTGGACATCGATCGTAGAGAAAATCATGCTAAACAATAATTTATATCATTCGTACACACACACACGCACATACACAAACACACATTTATTTGTTTATTACTTCCACTAATTATATACATTTCTGCGTAGCATGGGTGAATTTTCAAGGCAAATAATTGGCAACTATTGTTCTGTCATCATTTACGGATCCTCCATATATTATAATAGCACGAAAGGCATAAAATTAATTTATTATATATATATACTGTGCTCTTAATTATATCATGTATATATACTGACATCGATTATATCATTTGATATTGTTGCGTAGGGTTGCAACTTACCTATTATACAACACAATGTCAGGCAGCCATAATTTGTCGCATGGGATTCTGATTTTAGTGAGGTTTCCAAATTCTTCGGGATCCCAAGCTATATAATCATCGTACCACTCCTAAATTAAATAAAACAAATTCAAATATGTAATTTCATCTATAGTTTTAAACACATTTTGTTGTTTTACTTTACAATCAGCAAATTATTAGAAAAATAAATAGAGATGTTTTAATGGGAGTCTTCTCACTGATTTCCCATGAAAAACCATTTCGGAAACTACAATTGTAAAACGTAATACACCCTATAACAAAAAAAAATCGACGCACCAAGGAGGAGTTGTCCGATTGCGATAAAAATTGGTGGATGTGAAGAACATACATAGAAAAAGAAACGATTAAAATTTCAGAACAATTGAATGATTTATTGCAGAGTTTGACCGTTACAAAGGGAGGAAGTCAATAAGGCGTTGGTCCACCTCTGGCCTGGATGCAAGCTGTCACCCGGCGTGGCATAGACTGATAAAGATCCCGGATGGTGTCCTGCGGAATTTCTTGCCAAATTGTCTCCAACTGTCGGGCTAAATCGTCAACATTCCGGGATGGTTGCAATCGCCTTCCCATAGCGTCCCAAATGTGCTCTATGGGAGAGAGATCAGGAGACCTAGATTGCCAAGGAAGTGTTGGGCAAGCTTGAAGACAATTCATAGCAACACGTGCCGTGTGCGGCCGGACATTGTCTTGTTGAAACGTAAGTCCAGGGTGTCGCAAAAGGAACGGTAACACAACCGGTCGTAGAATGTCGTCTACGTACCGCTGTGCTGTAAGTGTGCCAGAAATGACCACCAAAGGGGTCCGGCTATCAAAGGAGATGGCACCCCAGACCATAACGCCCTGTTGTGGGCATGTGTGGCGTGCGATAGTAAGGGCAGGATCCCCACGCTGCCCTGGACGTCTCCAGACACGTCTGCAGTTGTCGTCAGGACACAGTTGGAAACGGATCTCAGTCACTAAAGACTATACGTCCCGGTGCTGTGACAGCTGCTCTGACAATTGCTCTGTCTTCCCGCTCTGTTGTGGCCCTAGGTCGACCGCTGCCGTCCCGACGCTGACATCTGCCGTTGTTGACCCACTCTTGCCAGCACCGTCCAATCGCCGCATCGCTTCGACCCACATGTCCAGCGATTCTTCGATTCGTCCAACCAGCCTCTTTCAATCCGATAGCACGACCTCTTTCAAACTCTGACATATGCTCGTAATGAGCACGAATCTTTCGGCGAGGCATTGTTACAGTCGACGTAAGATATCCGCAGTCAAAATGCAACAGAAATTTTGACCACATATTGAGAATCGCTCCTTATATACACCTGCTGAATGCGCAGTTCCGATGCGCTGGAGTTCCCGCTATTCATTCATTGGACACCAAATTTTAATCATTTGCATGTTCGGTCAAAATGTCTTTGCATACGAAATTTCATTACAATCGGACAACTCTTTCTTGGTGCATCGATTTTTTTGTTATAGAGTGTATAATTCTTAGATTATTGTTTTGCTTGAAAACGTAATTTTTCGTCGCATTTTTTTTTCTACCAAAGCTGTACGATGGGTCTTGTGAGACAGGATAGACGACTTGACGTGATGTGAGAATCACAATATGCCCACATACAGCCATGTCTGATGAGGATCAAGCCCGATTCGGTAAACTCGAAACTTAGGTCATGGTAACTATTATATCATTGAGGCGCTAATACGACTATATATGTATTAAACCCCCGATAATCCGAACTTCACATAGCAAAAAATATTCGGCTGCATTTTTTTTTTCAAGTAGACATATTTTTTGAGAGTCTTCATCAGCCAACGTGCTGTTGATAAAATGATGCAAAGACATCGCGGCAAAAAAAAAAAACTAAAATACGTGATAAGCAGTTCAATTCAAAGCAGGTCTGTGGTCAAGCCGGGGTCAGAAGGGGCGTGGCCTCAATTACCTCATTGATATATATATGAAAACATTAACTTTTTCCTCACAGGCAGTTAGGAATTTTCCAATAGGGCCACAATACCTAGGCATAAGAGCGCCATAGGTAAATTCTTTTTCTCCCACTCAATTCTTCCTCCATAAAATTTAAAATACAAACTTTGATATATATTAATATTACAGTATTTGTAATTATAACAAACTAAAAAAAATTAGCTTCAAATTTATTTGGGTTTATTGTGACATAATATCTAAATCCTCTACCGCTCTTGTCAATTATTTTATAACCGTGAGTCCCCGGATGTCCTGTGCCCCATATGTTTTTTGCATTTGCCCCAGTGGCCCCTTCTTCCTGCTACAGACCTGATTCAAAGGTTTTGAATCTTTTTAAAGCAGTTAATGTCTCAATTAACGCATACATGTACATTATGATGTTTTCTGCTATCGATGAAGCAGTTTAGGATTATGAAATTAAAATTCATTTTTTAAATAAATGTTGCAGTTTCTTCGCACAAATCTTAAGATCGGATTCCCGGATTAACGAAATAGAGTCTGCGGCTTTTTTTTTCGGATCATCGGGTCTTGACTGTATTAGCAAACAATAAAATAATTTATTTTGGAATGAATTGAAGAGGAAGTAAGTAATTTATTTTTGAGCTCGTTATCGTTAAGAGCTTAAAAGTATGATGTTAAAGAAAATTAAAATTGTTGCCAAATTTTTTATTTGAATTTTCATCTTTTTTTTGAAAGTAGACAACCTGCTATTAGCGAGATGGAAATTGTGCTGATGAACAAAGACACACCTATAATGTGTCAAAATCCTGGAGCGTGTGATATATGATGACATGCGGAAATGATTTATTCAAGAGCGATAAGGAATTTGCAGTATTTCATAGAAACGATAGCGTAGAAATTTAGGTAGAAGAAAAGTTGGTTTGATATTAAATATTATTTAAAATTTGCCAAATTCCGCTGTAATCGGAAGAATTGTGGTATTAATCAAACGAATTCATTTCGACACATCACGTTTTTGGCTAAACCTAAAATATTTTTAGCTACAAATAGTTAGAAAAGAATAATACTAGAAACGGCCCTTGAAGTAACCCCAATAGACAGAAAGCACAACACAAACATACGGAAAAAAATAGCGGAAGCAAGAGAGAAGATCAGAGGAAGAAGATTTGGATGGTGGTGGCATGTTCTAAATAGAGAAGAGAAACATTTACTGAAACAAGAGAGAGAGAGAGAGAGAAAGAGAGATAGAGAGAGAGAGCAAAACAATAAAAAGAGTAATTGGAAAGCCATGGTTAGCAATAGAAGCATGGGCTTTTAAGGATGTGGCTATTCTTGGTCTGATATCCAGCGATGTCCAAGACGAGTAACAAGGGAAACATCAACCCTGTGTTGCAGACCTCTAATAGGGAAATAGCGAGGAAGAAATAGTAGTTAGAAAGGAAGAAAAACATATACACACATGCTTTGAGCCAAATCCGATTCAGTAATCTTCAGATAACCGTTTTGACAATTGTGCAAATCAAAGCTACAACCCCTGGACAAAAGTATGGAATACTTGTATTTTTTATTTAATTTTATAAAAGAGGGCCTGTTTAACCCCGTTTTGATTGGCTATTTGCAATCAAACAAACTGCACTATAGGCATGGATTAATTAGATACAAATTAAGACAAGTTTCATTTTCAAAAGTTCATTTAATCAAAAGTTGCATCAAAATTCCAGAAGCTGTGCAGGGACAAAAGTATGGAATAATGGCACTCAGTACTTCGTAGGCCTTCATTTTGTCTTAATTACGTCCATAATTCTCTTTGGTAATGATGAAAAAAGCCTTTCGCATTTAGAGATAAATTTCTCTCCAACTTTCTTGAACAACAGCCTTTAATTCATCAATGGTAGTTGATTTCTTCTTACTTACGTTTTTTTTTTTTCAGTGTCAGCCAAATATTTTCTATCAGATTGATGTCGGGACTATTGGAAGGCCAGTCTAAACGTGTAATAAATACCCTTTCTGCATAGTAAGCTTTGATTATTTTGGCCATGTGAGATGATGCGTTGCCATATTGGTAAGTGTAGTCATCATCACCAAAGTGTTCTTCTCCAGTTTTCACCACAAAATAGTCTAAAGCACTTAAATACCTAGTGTATATCGGCGTTTTCACTTCTTTTTAGGACAGCCATCTCACTTACACCTTTCGCTGTTATTGAGCTCCAAATTATGATGCTTTTTTGGAAATTTTGCTGAACCTCGAAGACAATTTTGATGAAATTTTTCATTACTCTACCTATAAACGTGTACGTGTATGGAGATAATCCTGTATGGAGATGATTCCGTATGGAAATAACTGTGTCCACAGTTATCTCCATACCCGAGACAAATCCTCAACTCATCTGTGAACATGATTCCAATCACTTATGGACTAATTCTTGTTTTTTCGCCCATGTAAGACGAACCCTCTTCTGCTTGTCTGCTATAAATATGGTTATGTTTGATCTTTATGAAACCTGTAACATTTTCCTTTCAGTCTGCTCTTTGCAGTCTTATCAGAAACATCCGTCTCTTTATTCTTCCAAGCTTAGTTAATCTCTCTTGATGAAGAAAATGTCTCTTTTTTAGCAATCTTCAAATCCAACTTCTATAATCTCGCTCAGTCGTTTTTCTTGACTGTCCACTTCTAACTTGGTTTTTGATACCCCCAGTCGCTTTAAACTTTGTTACAACCTTAGAAACAGTTCCTTGGGAACAATCAAGGTTAATGGCAATGGGTTTTTGCGTTTCTCCCTCATTAAACTTATTATTGATAAGTTTAATTTAAGAGTTCTCGTGGCTTTTAATTCTCTCGTAGGTGTCATTGTAATAAAAGTATCGTAGCGCTGGTGTTGATTTACGTAGCTGTAATTAACATATCAGTAAACACTTCATGATGATGAATGATATCACCACACAATTTGAGGGGTAAAATCGCGATGAAGTTTTTAGTTTCGTATTTTCCTTCTATTATTCCATACTTTTCTCCCTGCACAGCTTCAGGGATTTGGATGTAACTTTTGATTAAATAAACCTTTTGAACTGAAATTTGTCTTAATTTGTGTGTAATTAATCCACGTCTATAACGCATTTTGTTTGAATGCAAATAATCCATCAGAACGGGGTTAAAACAGGCCTTCTCTTGTAAAATTAAATACAAGTATTCCATACTTTTGTCCAGGGGTTGTAGTAGACTAGTAAATAGTACTTCACAGACAACGGTAGCGTCAAAATAGTTATCAGAAGGTCGCTGTGTCGAAGTCAGTCCGAGAGGTGTGAGTGTGAGTGCGCGTGCCTTTTTCTTCTTTTCTGATTGCTATGTCCAAAGGGAGCTCTAGTTTAAACAAATGAAATGTGATGGATTAAAAATAATTTGCTTGGAATATAATTTATTTGAAATAAAGTTTGATGATGATGAACACAATTCGTTATTAAATACATCGAATCACATTCGACAATGTGGTTCATTGATTTTTAGTGATGAATCGTTATGTGTGTGCTATGATCAGTAGTTTTAATAATAGTAGTATATAATATAATATTATAATAGTATAGTAATGTAATAATAATAATAATAATATAAGTAATACAGGTAGTAGCCATCGTTAATGATACGTGCATGGAAGGTTGGGCTATACAAAATTGCTAACCTATAAATCAGTTGAAACTTGATAATCGATTCTCATTATATTATTATTATTATTATTATATTATCTAGCACGCAACTTAGTATACACGAGCTTAAATCATCTCTCAATCTCAATTTCTTTGAAACACATTTGATATTTTCTGCAAGGCCCATGGGGCTATTGACGGCCTGTGGTGCAGGGGAAGGGGGTTGAGGATAGAGCCCTCAGCAACTCCCCCCGCCCCCCACTGAGGACGCCAGTGTTTGAGACTCTGTAGAAAGAGAGATTCCAGGGTTGTATATGACGTCAACAGATTTTTAAGGACAAGGATTTACTTTTTTACAAGCGAACATCAAAAATTCATAAAACGTCTTGGAAAATCGCATCTGCAGTATGAAGCGCGAATGTTGAGCTTGCACATTTCAGCTGGGAAACATAAAAAACCATCACTGAAATTTGATCTGCCAGTTTAAGCTATGAATATACCATGCTCAGCACATCTTATTCAATTCCTCCAATAGAATTTCAGCTTTTATCCTTTGTTTTTGAGCTTCGTTGTCATGAACACTAAGTCTGCACAAATTTTACATTCAAATACGTTAAAGGACATTTTATTCTTTTTTTACCTAACTTATGAGATTTTATTGAATAGCGCTGCGTAACCTTAGATAATCTGTTATATTAGTTACTATAAGATAATCAGATTAGTTACTATGTTAGTTATATTAGCTACTATCAGTTAATATAAGATTAGTTACTATCAGTTAATATAAGATTAGTTACTATCAGTTAATATAAGATTAGTTACTATGTTAGATAATCAGATATTAGTTACTATAAGCATAATTGCATTTTTTCCCGTAAAAAGATTGAAAATCGTTTAACAAAGAATACGGAATTTGAAGGCAATGTATATACAGGCGAACCCGATTAAAACGACCCTGTTATTACGTCTAAAATCCACTGGCGAGATCCATAAGAATTGTATTATGTAGCGTCAGCTATGACGTCATAAATTCTTACAAAACTCTCAAAAACGTCAAAATAAAGATCGTTGTGTAGTCTAATGGCATTACTGTACACTTCCCATACATGTGTGTTTGGCCCTTTTCTTCTTGTTCTTCTTCGCAGC
>QLNU02014802.1:153489460-153523907 GCA_006491805.2 Dysdera silvatica | reverse complement strand
GAAATTAGGGCTAGGTTTTTGATCATAAAAACAAGGTTGTCGAACTAATCACGAATAGGGAAGTTCCCAAAACGTTTAACTCCGAAGGTGATGTAAGATATTATTACCCTTCACAGGGATAACACAATTGCCAAATATGGTCAACACAGAAAAGCCTCCGGGGCGAGATTTTTGTGAGTTTTCGTGGGGGAATTTATTATACAATAATTTTTGCCACCCAAGTATATGTAGCTCAAACTAGAGCTTATGTAATTTTGGAGAAAAAGAGACGCTTTCCTCATCCTGGATTCGAACCAGGGTCCTCGCGTTTAGTCTCTAGTTTGCTCTAGTTTGAGCTATATGTACGTGGGTGGCAAAAATTATTGTATAATAAATTCCCCCACGAAAAACTCACAAAAATCTCGCCCCGGAGGCTTTTCTGTGTTGACCATTATTTGGCAATTGTGTTATCCCTGTGAAGGGTAATAATATCTTACATCCTCATATACGAAGAAAACTGCGTTTGTTCTTATCTACATTCGTCTAGTAGGTCAAGACACCGCGGGCTAAACGTGGGGACCCTGGTTCGAATCCAGGATGAGGACGGCGCCTCTTTTTCTCCAAATATAAAAAAAGCTCTAGTTTGAGCTAAATATACGTGGGTGGCAAAAATAAAAAAAATTATTGCATAATCCGAAAGTGATATTGTTCAATAAACAGCGGAAGGGCTCCACAAACTTAAAGTTATAATTGTTCTCCCAGAAATGGGCCGCGATGAACGGTTTTTCAAAAAAAAAAGAATAGATTTTCATTAATTCCTTCAAATTCTTATATTCTGACAACGTAAATACAAATCTATTGCTAAAATAATATATGCCTTTTTTTTTACATTGCGAAGAAATAAGGTCACTTATGAATACAAAAATCGTGATGCAAAGAACATTTGTGAATATTCTTAAGACTAAATTTCCCATCCATAACTGATATAATATTCAATAGCAACAGTACTCAAATATAACTGTTATGCCATTGATACTTTTGTATAGTGCTACGGGTAATCAAATGAAATTAAATGAAGTACAAGTGTTCGCAACCTCACCATGAAAGTGCTGTAGTCTGATATCCTTTCTAAAATAGGAACTATTATAATTTTCACAGAAATAAAGTGAAAGATTCCATCACTGTAACGTATCAACATTTCTTAAAATCATTCGCATGTAGGCATTAAATTCTTACACAATTTTCACTTGCATTAATGACTTGCAATTATCGTAGCAATATGAATTCCCGTACGTTCAGCGAAACTTGTAATAAATAATTATTTGAAATCAAGGTTCCGCGAAAACTTGATTGTCATTAGCCACAATTTGATTAGGAGACGAAAGTAAGCGTGGAAACATTTCAACTGGTTGCTACTTTTAAATTTATGTAATATTAGTTGCGGGGCATTTTAATTTAAATATTTAATATATTTGAATATATATTATATAGATGTATTAGATGTAGTATAGATCCATCCATCCATCCATCCATATATATAAGGTGGTTGCAATTAAACTTGGCCTAATTAGATTGGTACCAAAATTGGTACACAGACTCTCCAAAGAATGAGGAAAAGGACGTCAATCTGATGAATTGTTAGAGCTGCAGGGTGCTCTAAATAAGCCAAGTTTAATTATAACCATCTTGCATATACCAGTGGTGGCCCGTGGCGAGATTTAAGTGAAGCCGCGTGAAGTGAATTCACCAAAACACATCAATTTACGGTCTATATTTGCCAAGAAACTGGTTTTTACCTCATTCAGTAAATAAGAAAGAAATTTACAATAACTTTCTGTAGCAGTTGTATAGCAGATGTATATATTATATAAATGTAGACGTAGTATATAAATGTATTGGATGGATCATACGTGTAGTATAGAAATTTATTATATATAGTAATGTATTAGATTTAGTACTTAATGCAATAAAATTAAGGTATCATCCGAACTTATCGGATCGAACTTTAATTCAGATTAGCAAAGTATTCGACTTAAATATGAGATTAAAATAATATGTGATTAAAATTAAATCATATTAAAATAAGATTAAAGAGGAATATTGAGTTACTCTGAATTTTGCAACATCGTAAGCATTATTTCACAAAAAAATCATGCATTTTTTCATATTTTCATTCTCTCTCTCTCTAAGATATGATTATTCTTTATATTTTTCACTATATACATTATATCTTTCATTATACTCTAAGGCGTAATTATTTTTTCATACATTTAACTATCAAACCAGA
This sequence comes from Dysdera silvatica, assembly GCA_006491805.2. Taxonomy (NCBI): domain Eukaryota; kingdom Metazoa; phylum Arthropoda; class Arachnida; order Araneae; family Dysderidae; genus Dysdera; species Dysdera silvatica. The sequence continues at coordinate 153,521,641 of QLNU02014802.1, read as the reverse complement.
AAGAGAGAGAGAGAGAGAGATAAGATGCATGCTGGCGTCGAACTAGAGACCTTCGAATTACTGGAAAGGTTCTTTATTCCACAGATACATCATCTTACTCTGTACTTAAAAGGTTAATAAGTGTTTTTTCCTTTTTTGAAGTGAATTAAATTAAAACATAATTTTTACTATATTCAGATTTACATTATTTCCAGTGCAAACATTATTTTTGTAATTGTAATTGCAGAGAGAAGTAAAAGAAAATCTCATTAGCGGTTTTCCACGGCAAGTAAAAAAACAAAAAACACGACAAGTAAAAAACTCAGAATTTTAGACCATTTGAATTCAGGTTTGCTCCTGGGGAGGACATGGGTGTTGATAACTGTACAGTCCGTTCACAAAAAGTAGTCGTGTGAAAAAGCCGGTTTTATGACGTCGGCACCTGCTGTTTCCGGTTTTTCCACCGGACTTCTTTTCGTGAACGGAAAATAGGTGATACGAATTAATATTAACAGTCGGTATTATCCCATAACCGTGTTATCTCAAAATAACGTATCAGCTCTCGTTAGAGATAAACAAACTGTCCTAAAAATGGAAGGACAAAGAAATGCCAAAATTAGAACTGACGTTCAAAGAAAAATAGTGGTGTGAGGAACAAAGAAAGAGATTTATCTTCAGCTACAAAAATTAATCTTGTGGTGGCCTTTGAACCTTTTAGTCGAATGAAGGAAGATCACATAGAGCTGTCATCACATACAGTTAGAGATAAAAAAGATCTTTTTTGTATCTCATTCTCTTGTCAGCATTGTACTCTGGAAACTTACATAGTATAATCCCTTGGTGGTATGTTTTTGGGTCCAAGAATCACAAAGAAGACTAGGACCTGGGTGAATTGGTAACGCGTTTGTCCATAACGCAGCAAATCCGAGTTCGGATCCAAATAGTAGCGAATGTTCTCTGGTTTTTAACAGATCCGTAGTTCGAGGTTGGGTTCTTTAGGTAAAAAATAGGTTCAGATTTCTCTGAAAAATTGTAAGTCTTGGGTAAACAGGGGCGGACTGGGTCCTCTCAAAGGGCGCATACCTTGGATTTTTGGAGGGCACGTGTCCATTAGCCCATAGGGTACTTAAAAATTCCCGACTATAGCCATGAGGGCGCATCGGCCCGATGGCAGGCTGGTCGGCGGCCCGGTCCGCCCCTGTGGGTTAGCATACCCTTCACTATCCTTACACCATCACGCACAAATAATTTCAGAAAGTGACCTACTGTCTAAGGTGAACGAGGTGGTCCCCAGAAGTTGTTAGTTTCACTTGGACCAGTTGACTTAGCAAAATAGGGTAAAGGTAGCAATCCGGGGACCCTTGTTTATTGTACAGAACCTGCCATTGTATTCGGCAAGCAATGAATGACCAAGAAAACGGTTATTCATCGAATAGCCTCCGCAACTCCCCCACAAAAAAAAATCGAGCTGCTTGACTGACAGTTTTGTTAGAGCTCTTTCCCTTCGCGTCGAACTGTAAAGCTCAGTGGCGTGCGGTGACATTTTCCTTTAGGTAAGCAATATATTTATTTCTGGGATATGTAAATAAAGTAAATTTTATTTTTATATACGTTACAGTTAGCCCTGTTTATATAAAAAATTCCAGTCTTCCATTTTTTTGGCAAATATATCAATAACACTTTTGTGAAAGTTGGAGTTCTTTTTCATATTTGTAATAATTTTTTTTTCAATAGAGAGCAAGGATAACTTCACCAAATGCAATAAAAATTACTATCGATACCACTAGATGGCAGCATTATCGTTAACATAAGCTATTAGAAAATTGCTTATCAGATTAAAATTATTTCACTCTTACGCGGCTTAAAAAATTAAAACAATTAGTATTTATAAATTTAATTGATGTTTAATTTGACGAACTCACAGATTTCATGCTGAAAATACGATAAAATAGGAAATGAAAATACGATAACGAGAAATGCTTCCGCAGCCATACCCATTGAGATCTACAGTTAAACATTTATGGCTGGAATGCAGAAATTGCATTGCTTATGATCCGATGTCAGTCTCACCCTCAGAATGTGGCGCCATCCAGTGACAAAAAATTGCGAAGTAGCTAGTTTGACCCAAGACAAAATTTCAGGTACTCAATATAGATTTTGCTGAACTTTTATAATTAAGTTTTCCTTTATTTAAATTGGCAATGGAAATGTGTTTCAAATTGATATTAGGCAAGCAATGCTTACATTGCTTATATGGACCGCACGCCACTGGTAAAGCTGCAGTCTATAATGTATTATTTTCCATGAAAATAAGGAACCTTTCCAGATAAGCAGTTATTAAAGGATATAACTCACTACCTTGCCACCTAGTGACAAAACATACAACGTATTTTTAAATTGCTGTTAAAAACTTTTCTAATATGCATTGACATTTTGAAAGATTAAACCTTTTCTGATAATAATTACAACATATGGATTCGTTAACCTATCATTACTATAAATTATCATTTAGTTCCAGATATACCATCATTAAAGGTATTACGAGGTTTGCCATTATTAAGGCAATCCTAATCTCCCTTGCGTATCCCAATTACTCATCCCGTTGGATTTAGTAGTTACCTTAAACGAGGTATCTGATTGGTTAGCATTATCAGTAATGCTAATTATTTCAAAAACCAATACGCTAATTCTATGAGAGAAATATGAGCGATACACTGCGCAAAAATAATATTTAAAACAAATTACACACAAACGCAGTTTAATTTGAGCAGGAGAAACATTTTACAATTGTTTCGGTGGAAAATCAAGCGTCCACCATCGTCAGAAAATTCGTCCAAACTGATTTGTTGCCACTAAATCAAAAACGAAAAAGTGAAAAAGGCGAAACAGATAACATAACAAAAAGCCTGATTTGTGTCGCCATCTATTGTGCAGAATGCTAAGTAAAAGGAAAAGGAACAATTATTGTTGGAAGAAGAAATTATGTTGATTGAAAGAGAGGTTTGTAACAAGAGGGGGGAAAAATTGTTCTCAACCGGCTCGTTGACTATTGTACAGGAATTACTGAAGATATGAAAGGCCTCGAAAAAAGGCCTCCTGCTCAAATTAAACTGCGTTTGTGTGTAATTTGTTTTAAACGCTAATTCTATTTCTTAAAGTAGAACAATTTTCATCATAGCCAATGATGTGATGATATTGGATGATAAATCACTCACAAAGAAAAGAAATAATTTACCAATGCCTAGTAGAAAACGAGCCCACAAACCCTTGCTTTCCGGTCAAGTGCTTTGCCACTAAGCTACAGGCGTTAAACATCCTTTCCCTGAAGTGAGTATATAAGGCGTTACTATGGACAAACTTGCAGGTAACTTGTCCATAATAACACCTTCTATACTCCCGCAATTAAAACAATATCTGACACCTGTAGTTCAATGGTAAATCATTTGACAGGTGACCAAGAGATTGTGTATTCGTGTCCCACCAGGGGTCGATAAATCATTTCTGTCTATGCGAATAATTCATGATTTAACACTAATTCTACTCGTGAAAATGTTACAATACTAAAACTAAACCTTGGAAGAACTGAATCTCCGTAAACGTAACTTGTGTTTCCATATAATAAAGCAACTTCCCTTTCTAATATTTTACGTTCACGCTTCTGGAAGAGGATCTCGCAACAAGTTATGTTTTTAATTACCTTACATTTTAGACCCATCTGATAGACACCAAATACTTTGAATTAATTCAATGTAAACGATTCATCAACTATCCACAATATGTATCCATGCAGCATGTATTACAGGTTAAGTAAACTATTATTATATTAACTATTATTATGTCCGTTATACATTGTTATATTACACAGCATCAAGGAGATAATCACTATCCTCTTGATCTGGAGTTCGTAGTTCAGTTCAAGTCTCACCCAGAAACCTGAGAACTGTCCATATATCTTCTTAATATATAGGCGGTGCCCAGTAAGGCAGTTTTTTGTAGGTCTGTTGTCGTTATGTCAGTAATGTCCAGTTTTTCTAGGAAGTTTTTTAAATTAGGTGTGATGGCCCCCAGTGCACCTATCACAATCGGGATGACTGTTACTTGTTTTTTCCAGAGTCTATTAATTTCTATTGCAAGGTCACGATATTTGGAGATTTTTTCGAATTCCTTCTCTTTAATTCTGCTGTCATCTGGTATTGCAATGTCGATGATAAATACCTGTTTTTCCTTCACCAATGTTAGGTCTGGTGTATTATATTCCAAATGCCTGTTTGTTTGAAGCCAAAACTCCCAGAGGATTTTTATTTGGGCGTTTTCTTTTCTTTATTATTATTATAATTGTTGTTGTTATCATTATTAGTATATTAACTATTATTATTAATATTATTGTTATTAAAATTAAAGTTAAGTAATGGTATTTTGAAAGATAATTTCTGACGTTGATTAGAGCGAATAAACGCTCTTTAGATAGATGTCGCTATCCTTCGTCAGGAAGTGGCTGGAGTGAACCCAAAATGAACACGGTATCGTCATATACTCCATGATTTATGTTAGGTATATGCAACTGGCTGAACGTTCCTTCGAGTGTGTTAAAGCAGTCTGAAGATATCAGTCGTGCGTTCACTAAGCTAAACAGATGAATTGATGTTGCTTGACTTTTTTTATCCTTTGACTCCCGTAATTCTCCTTTAATCTATTGTAAATACATTAGAACCTGTCTAAAGTGACCACCTTTGGAACTGGACTGCAATGGTCATCATAGACAGATAGTCACTATACATGACAGACTGTTATAGGTATGACCAAGTCCATACCAGTTCTCTCTTATAAAAAACTGGTCACTTTATGCAGGTGGTCAGTTTACCAAAGTGGTCACTTTAACAGGTTACCACTGTACTTTCTTTATGTAGTGAAACCTGTCTATAACGATGTCCAAGTAACCGGGAAAAGACATCGTTATAGTCACATTTCGTTGCATATAAAAGTGATGTAATTAATTAAAAGCATTTTCGTAAAGTTGTACACTTTACTTTGAATTTCTTTTCGCCTCCTTTAGAATTGCCAGCATATTTTATAAAATATGATAAAAAGTCAGCGTAATTTTAAAATGAAAAATCATTGTTTCAGTGCTTATTTCAGACTTTCTAGATATAAACAAATAAACAAGCATCATATTCATCAAATGAATAAAATACAATGGAACCTGCCTAAAGAGGTCACCTTCGGAAATGAACTGAGATAGTCACCACAGACAGGTGGTCATTATACACGAGAGACAATAGGCATGATTAAGTTCCTACGAGTGGTTATTATAAAAAGCGGTCATTTTATGCAGGTGGTCGATTTATCAAAGTGGTCTCTCAACCAGGTTCTACTCTGGCTTACAAAAATTATTTTTTTTTTATAGTAATAATAGAAGTCTTACTAAAATTATCTCTCATTCTCTCTCTCTCAAAAATCTCTTAAGAAATCTGAAACATTGTGTTGTAAGACTTACAAAATTTAAACGAAGCGTATTTTTAAATTTTCTTGGGATATTTGTAAAGAAGATTAACTTTCCTAAAACTCATAATTTTTATTGTTAACAAATTAAGTCTGGCTTCCATCAATGTCACGGGCTGCGGTATCGATTGATATTCGTCGCTCCTGTGATATTGTCAGGCTGACACGTTTTAGAAGCTATATAATAAATAGTGCGAAAGCATTGATTTATTTACTTTTTGTCGTCTTATATCTCATTTACAAATTTGTTAACATTTTTATTTCTTAAATAAAAACATAGTTACTTCTTGAATGGTTTTCTTAAAAAATAAGCGACATTTAAGGGGTTAAATCTTTTATCCCTCTTTAAGAGTTGCCATTTACAAAATAAAAGTATTCATGTTTAATGATGCAAAGCCAATTAAATATACTACTCCTCTAAGGTCTTTAGTCTTCCAACTGATCGGAGACCCTGCTGTCTAGTAAACCAAACTCTAGACTACGGAGCGTAGAAGAATTGCGTGCTTTCTATTGCACTATTAGGATTTTTACTAGAGATTTCGACACTGTTGAGAATAGCGCCATTGCTGCAGTAGTGCCACTACTGGGCTTCCGGAATAAAATAATAAAATCAGTGAAGGAGATTAGAAAAACAGAAAAGTTCTCTCAAATCTAGTGCTACCGAAGAGTGAAGAAAGAAAAAGTAACTTAGGTGGAAAAGGAAGGTAAACAGATTTGAAAGAAGTACCCAAAAAAGACTGCTCTTAAAGAACATCAAGAAAGAAAAAAATGTCATGTGGCTTGGATACCACCTACGTCACAAATCCTGAGTGTTCGAGGGTGTAGATTATATGATAAATGGAAACTTGAAAGGTTAAAAAATACTTCCTCTTAACAGACCTGTAAAGATGTGTCTATTCACTTTTTTAAAGAAAACTTTAGGAAAAATGCGATGGACAAAAAAATTGAGAAAACATAATACGTTTCTGCGGAAATAATTAGCAAAGAAAACGACGAATTGAAGATTAAATCTTAATAATATTATTGAAACAATGTTTCAGTAATCAACTGAAATATAACATTAGGTTATATACAGTAAAACCGCCTTAACTGACATTCTTGGATAGGAGACGTTTCTATTTAAATTTAGTTTTAAATTAAATTATTAAATTAATAAAATAAAATTAATTCAAATTTCGTTTCTATTTAGTTTTCTTACTCGTATATGTATGGGCCCCCGAAATATGTTTTGCCCCGTGTCCCACATTAGCTAAGGACGGCCCTTCTGGCAGTTTTATGCCTCCTACAGTAATCCCACGTATGCTTTACGAAGCTGCTAATGCTTTCTTTTCTAAAGTTGATATAAAGTGGAATCCATATACATCGAGGTCACATCATCCATAAAATGTTTTCAATATTTAGAAATAGATTTTCTGTGTAATGAACGGGGATTTGAAGTTACGGAATTCAACGAAACGTTGATTGATTGATTGATTGGCAGCAGGCAGGCAGACAGACAGACAGATAGAGAGAGAGAGAGAGAGAGAGAGAGAGAGAACTTCGATGTAATGAACATCGATATATGAAAGTTCTACTGCGTCCAGAGCAGTTTCCTAGGTGTTTTGCCATCCAAGGCGAGAATTGAAAAATCCCGCCCCCATCCTTTTACTACCATTACTCTTTCGACTAGATCTCCCTCTCTACCACCACCAACATCCAGCGGTTCAACAACGTAAATGTTCTATTATGCTTTGAATCATTAAACCCGTTAATTATATTTATATTTTAAACTTATATTAGTTATTTTGTAACATTAGGGTATTGTGAATAGTAAAACAATTGCTACATGTTATAATCGTTTAATTTCAACATTTTATATTTTTAAAAACTGAAATATTAAGGGAGTAATATTTCAAAACACAACGTTGTATTATCAGAGCTAGAAGGCTTAAATGTATTAGATATGAAAGAACTTGTGTGCAAAATTAAACAATGAAACACATCAAACATTTTCACATTCGTCAAAATAAAGACTTATTAACTAATTGTTTCGTATGCTTTTGAAAACAATTCGATGTTTTAATTTTTCCTCTTTTTCAATTTTTTTTTTTTTTTTCTCATTTGCTCAATTTTTTCTTTGTTTGATTTAAAATTAATTTTCTACCCCTAAAATTTTATCTTCCTAGACGGTAGCCTACTCTGGCGTAAAGGTAGAAACGGCCAATCATTGCCGGGTATATGTGCAGTCACACTAAGCCTATATGCAGATGATATGGTATGCGGTGATGACAGCCGCAATAGGTGTATTATGCTGTCATCCTGGGTAGTCGTTGTGCTGCCACCAGCTCGGCTCGTAGCTGAGCAATATACGTCTCTTCGTGAGGCGGGTTCTGTATTCCACGTGCTAAGTAAAATAAGGACGATGAAGGTTTAGTAGACACAATTGAAGTACAGAAGCTAATACTATGTTTATTGAATATGATTCAGGAGATATTCATATGTACATTGATACTCAGAGAATTAAACTACAGGCGCACCGCCTAAGTTCCCTCTCATTACCTAATCCCATCTTATCTCTTACCCTCTGCACACCACAAATTCTTTTCCTACTATGATCTCATTGGTTAAAATTAACTACGTGGTCACACCTGATTGGACAAGTGTGACCCTTCTCCCCGTTCAACACATGTTTTACATAAATATTCAGTAACGTCAATCCTGACATTACAGAAGAGAGTTATAACGATTTCACAATCCCACATCCGGACTGTTTCCCTTATACCCTTTTCACCAAGAAGATCTATAAGTTCCTACTTCCCATGATTTTCCACCATATGATCATTACACGGCCCTTACAGCATCTGATTTTGATTAAATTTAATTATCTTTGAGCCATATACTATAAATTATGCGTATCTTTATAGATTATATTGTCATTTAAATGTAAAATTATCGGTGCAATGAAAACACCATAATTTAAGATTAAACTGGTTTTTTAGATCCGTGTAATAAATCTCAACACCTCAGAAAAAGGTAGTTGAATGAAGTGAAATAAGACCCTAGAAAAAATAGGAGCAAGAGAGTAGAGGATGAAAGCTTACCATAGAAAAGGAAGGACGATAATCGATAAGCAACCTCAAATTCTTTAAGGATTAGAGCGCCAGAAGAAAACTTAACCAAAAATAGTGCTTTAAAAAAAAGGATTTTTATTTAGCTTTGCAGTGTTATTTACACCAAATAAAAAAAATATCATTCTGAATCAATATTCAATAACCTGTTGTATAAAATCTATATGTGTGAATTGAAAAAAAAAGGTCGGAGTTGGTCAGACAGAAGATGAAACACAATAGTAGTAGTCGGAAAAATTTAGGAAAGCAGATGATAAAAGTGAATATGGGTGAAATAAACTCTTTTTAAGATATATCAGAAAAAAAAATACTAAACTTATAAGCTCCTCGAATCATCCACATTTACAAACTTCCATTTAAATGATTAAAAAATTCACTTACTTTACCAAATGCACTCAGCAAGGCTCTTTTCTCCCCAAGTTAATAAAAAAATAAGATTCAGGGATTTCGAAGAGGTTTTTGAAAGTTTGGGATAGCTTATCAAAACTGCACACGAGCCCCAAAGGTAAGTGGGAGATGCGGAAATGGAAGCTTCTATTCCTTTAGTAAGCCATGCAGCTGTCAGAATTGGAGACGAGTGTCTACCACTGATTCATAAATATCTCAAAATTTATCTCAAATCGCTTTTATCTAAATGAATCGAATATCGTAAAATTTTTAGAAACCTCCATTTACTCCTCATAGTTTTCTTGATCTAATAAAATATTGAGTGCTTTTCGTGTGCCATTTCTCAATTTATAATTTCAAATCGAATTTAAAGAACGGATAGACAGAAGACTATTTTTTTTTTATCTTGAGTGTGGTTACACGACATTTAGACCTGATGTTGTATTGTGTTACATTAAATTGCATTGCATTACAGGATTTCGTTTTCTTTAACTTACCACAGAACTAACAGTATCAACGTAGCAGAAATTCGAAAAGAAAACTTTTGATGTAAATTTAATGAATATTTATTAAATTTACACGGAATATTGAAAATGCAAGGATAGTGGATGAACTGCGAATTCTCAACAAATATTGAATTCGTAATATTATATGAAATTAAACGAACAAACAATAAATTAATAATAGAAATTATTGCCTAATAAAATAAGATATGTATACAGAAAAAAAAAGTTTATAAAACTAAATAGATTTTTAAAACAAGAAAACAATTTCATACAAACACAATATTTTTCAAAAAGTTGTAAAATTGTTGAGATAATTTTTTCCCATGTGATACTGTAACTTAATCTCATTCTGTTTTGATTTCATATCCCTTGCGTTGTTTTCCTTTTTTATCTTTAATTTTACCTTCTTTTATAATAATTCCTTTTTAAATTTTTCCCTATTTTTTTTCCATAATTATAATTTTTGTAGCGACAGTTTGTATTTTTATGTTACAGCGAAGGACATATATAAATTCCTTGAAATTGCACCTAAGTTAATCGAGTTAGTTAAACAAAAGTAAAATGCAACAAATATAGATAAAAGAAAACATCTTGTAGAAAAAGTGTCTGAATTCATTTTTTAAAATCAAGGTTTCGCTTTCCCATAAATCTACATGACATAGGCCACTAAAATTGGGTGTTTTCTAGTCAAAATTATTTTTTCTACATTTTTATGATTTTAAAACTACGGTGTCGTGGCAAAAGTTCTTATATCTACATTCAGGCTTAAATCATAACTTCCTATGTTCCAATAGTCAGTTATGCTACTTGTTTCAGGACACGTAGCCATCTTTAAACGTGAGCATGAGAAAATGCACATAGTGCTGATATGGAAGTTGAATAATGTGTTAAGAAAGTTGATATACGTATTGGTTCACTCAATCTCCCTTAGAAAATAATGCCAGGGTTTCCGGTCAAATCTACAAGAATTAAAGACGTAAAGAAAAAAAAAACCAATAGATAAATTTTCGGGACAGAATAGGTGTACAAGACAGAGACAAAATTTTATAAAAAAATATGATAATTGGACGAGCGACGAAGAAGACAGTGAGAATGTAAAATTCTGTGAAAAGTACGGTCATGAAATTACGACGACAGTATGAATAATGATTTGAAAATTTAGTTCTTAGTTATTAATTTACTGTGATTAAAATTTATTTTAATTCTTTTTATGTTTTTATTTTATTTTTTATCAACATAAAGTAGGTAGTTTCATGATGTAGAATTTTTGTTACATTAATATTAATAATTGCAATTTTGGCAGTAAAGTGGCTACACTTATATCCATCCTGTCACAGCAAAACTTCCTGCATCCACTTTATTGTGACAAAAGTTGTCCATTTCCAAATTTCAAATGAATTTTTCCTAGCTCATTTTTCGCAGCTACTCATAACATTAGAAATTGACGTGAGATTAAAACTCTGTAAGCACCAATAAATCATAATATTTCATCTATTGAGAGGATATCAAGTAACTTTGCGCAAATATTGAAGAAACAAAAATGGGCACTTTGCCTTGAGACACTCCTGGTAGGACATAAGTAACTGATAACTACCATAAGACCTTATCTAGGCAATCAATTATACCTAAAGTTAATGATGTGAAAACATCGTCATTGTGTTAGTTGCGTCGTTTATGGAAATAACGAAAACAGAGAAACAATACGACACAGTAAATATATAAAATGAAAACTACCGAAAACATTTATCGTCATAATCGCTTCTTATAAATCAAACATCAAACAAATGCCAATATTTTACTACTTAATAGCAAATTTAATATCAACTAAATGTTAATTTTTTCTGCCTGGTAGCGAATTTAAGATTTTAGAAATTTACTTATTTCAGAAGCACAAAAGTCAAGAATATTAGATTTGTTGAATCATAATAGTCCTATTTATAAATATAATTATACGTTTATATTATACGCGGAAATCTAGAATACCATAGTTAATTTAGGTTGTTCAGATAGTATTCACTGCATATCCCTAACCCATCTCAGTGATGATCGTTAATAGAACGATATTGAGTTATTCGAACAATAACTCAATTACTACATTATTAATTAATGCTTACTACAATTATTAATTAATAATTACTTTTATACCTTAATAATAATTCAATTAATTACTACATTATGTAAACATATAATTTATTTAAAAAAGCCGCTATATAATAGGATGCAATGAGCGCAGATTTTCGCTTTATGAATGACAACGCCTGTCCTTACAGTGCAACCATCGTGGATAAATGCCTTGAAGAAGAGAATATCACGCGTTTGGAATGGCTAGCTTTATCTGCCGATTTGAGCCCGATTGAGTATGCGTGAGACATGCTGAGGAGATGGGTTGCAGTACGTCACCCACCTCCTAGGTCTATTCTGGAACTTCGCATAGGATTGATTCAAGAGTGGTATGACCTACCCACAAGACCAGCTGGATAATTTTGTGTTCAGCATGCCCAGACGTTGCACTAACTGTCTTGCAGCACATAACAAACACATAGCCTAGTAACCTTCACACAAACCGTATACTGTTAGTTTTTCTGCATGAGACATGTATTTTCCATTTGCTCCAGGGCGCATTTCTCTTACTTTATTGCATACTGTGGTAAACGTACGGTATTTTTTGTTCTGCACCTTTTTTGTATTAAACTGGCTTTATGTTTATAGCAATTTTGTTGTGCTTTTTAAGTTTAAGTCCTATAAGATGTCATTATCCTTAATTTATGAGCATGAATGTAAGAAACTCCTACAGAAATGAATGAAATGCTCTTCCTTCTTACGTCCATCATTTATCAATGAGTCAGTCAGTAATAAAACGAAATACACCATTAAATACGTTGATGTATTTACCAAATCGTGATTTGTCTTACGTTTTGTGTAATTTTCTTTCAGGGATTTGAAATGTGATGAAATGTCGTCATCTGTTATGGATAATTTTCTTAAAAAATTGTAGAGTAATGGCACTTTTCTTATTTCTCGGTCCATTACTTCCAATTATTTGCAACTTAAGTTAAAGTAATTTATTTTTTACCTTCGTTTTTAATCATTGTTTTCTGAGTTTTACCGAAAAGCTCAAAAGCTATTTTTTGTCCACAAATTGCTTTGTCAAGTCGAGTAAAAAATATTTAATGAAGAAAATTAACCCAAAGGCGTATGATCTGAGTAATTTTTTTCCCCATAAAACAGCGCTTTCTGAAATCTTTCTTCCTTTATTCAGTATCGATTCTAATTGATCTCTTTCTGAAAATAATTTTGGGCTGTTCACGAATTTGCATAGTTAGGAAGTGCGGTGTCGATAAGGAAGTTCCCTTTTTTTATTTCAAAAGATATCGAACATATCATTCTAAAATTATGGGACAGTTTTGCTAATGAACATGCCATTATATAATGATATATGACAGTATTGAAATGCCATATTTTAAAGATAATAAGGGAAATAATTCCTTGTAAAAAATAAGCTTACTCACGATTAAGTATTGTGTAGCTGTGAAGAGGAAACCATTTTTAAAAAACATTTTAAAATTTCACCTTTCATAGAAGTTTTTCTAAATAACGTGGGAAATTTTCGGATTAGAATTTTAAATTGCGCATTAGTTTTGCCTTATGTAGATTTCAGATTTCTGAAATATAAATGAATATATATAAATAATATCTCCATTTATGTAACTATTTACATAAAAATGTTATACTATATGTTGTGCAAGTTTTAAAGAGGTATATTAATTCCTAGCCAGCAAATATTAAAATTCAATTTAACAGCCGATTTCAGTCAAAAAAATTTAAAGAATTTTTTACTCTATTTTTTTTTTCTACCTTTTAAATATGGACAACTAGGTGTCAAAGGAATTTATGTCATTGCTTATAGATTCGCCCACTCTACTTCACGTATTTGTGGTTTTAACTGCAAAAGGAATCTTCTGAGCAGTGCCGTTTTGGCTTTTATGGGTCCTAGGCTGAAAGGATAGAATGAGCACTTAAAACATGGCTCTTGCTATCTATACGTAATCCCAGCATTGTGTTTGAGACGGGACCTGTGTGTTAATGCGATCAACATATAGCCATACACTAATAACAAAAATGCTCACTCAAAATCAAGTCAAAACTCGGTATTAGAAAAGCTATGAACTCAACACATAAGCAGGGCTGTCCTGAAGAAAATTATTGAGAGTATGCAGTGCTGTCTTAATTAAAGAGTATTGTAATTGCGGGGTTACTGGATTTGGTGACGTCACAGCGCCGAGCTGACTGACATTTGACTGGTCGTCTATCGTCTATCCAAGCCCAAGGTGGCACTTGCCACTTTCATCAGTTTTTCATTCCTCACCTAGCCGTACGCAGGATATTATTTTGAGGCTTGGGGGAGTTCAGGATGTTTTTCCTCATTTGTTTCCATTCAAGTTTGTAAATGACTAGAAAAAAAAAAGGCTGAACTTTGTTGAAAGTTGCCCCAAAACCAGCAAATACAAAAAGTTTCTTGAGACCTTGAGGATACTCATCGTGTACTCGGTATATTTCAAAATTCCGTGAGAGTATGCAGGGCACACAGCCCCTACCCTTTGGGGAGAGCCCTGCATATAAGCAATTAGAATAATTGTGTAACTGCGTTGCATATAAAATAATAAACAATAATATGTGAATTACGTATTATAATATGTTCGTCAACATGAATTCTTCGATCCTTATTTAGATACAAGAATTTTAGTAACAATTGTACATGTCTCTTCGCGAATTTAGTGTACTTCTACAGCTTGACTAATATCAAGCTGGAGCATCATAATCCTGTGAAGAGCCTGCATTATTGAACTGCTGAACCCATATGTGAAGGTGGGGGGGCCCCTTTAATAGGCCACATTGCCACATCCAGAGTAATTGTTAGCAGCGTATAAAACTTAGTTGACCGAAAGCTTACAGTTGATTACCCCTAAAAGCATTCTAAAGCCGGCAGGAGGTATATTATACCGTGGAGAATTGCTACTAGTACAGTGTTTGCAAGATTGCAGATGCAGTGGTAAACTTTGAAATTTCTATCGACAATATCATAAGTATTTACTTGTTATAGTAAAATACTGTAACATGGTTTTAGTTGGCTGTAACATATGTAGTTTTTACTGTAGCACGTTCAAAATACTATGGAAATATTAATTATTTCAATTATATGGTTTATAACTATCAAATAGATATAAACCTCAGAGATCATTGTTAGACCAACAACGTTTGAAATGTCAAAGCAAAGATTCCAGATAAATGTAACCGATTGAATTATGGCTGCCTTTCGCGCACAATAGTGGCGGATTTCTAACGAGGGAACCCTCAATGTGCCCGATGGGAATTGGAACCAAAGTAGGCGTGTTCGAAAGGTCTCAAAAAGTTATTAGACCTATGTCCAAGCTTTTTTCAGGATGTCCCTATATTTCGGAGATATGGCCCCCAAAGTCCAAAAGAAGCCCTATTACAGACGTTGATATCTCATGATTCCATGGATAGATTTTAATAGTCTGCGACCTTTAAGACAGGTTATTGAAAATAACTTGATAGGTGTTTCAGAAATTTTCCAATAGAACTCAAAATTTATTATTTTTTGTTTTGCCGAAAGATTTGAAGGTTAATATTTCAAAATTTTGAGTTACATTGGAAAATTGCTGGAACACGTATCAAGTAATTTTCGATAACCTGTTTTAAAATCCGCAGATCATTAAAATCCATCCATGGAATCATGAGATATCAAGGTCTGTATTATGGCTGTTTTTGAAATTTGAGGGGCCATATCTCCGAAATATAGGGCCAGTCCGGAAAAAGCTTGGACATGGGTCTAATACCTTTTTGAGACCTTTCGAACGCTTCTACTTTGGCTCCAATCCCCGTCGGATACGTTGGAGGATTCCCTCGTAAGTAGGCACATATGGCACAGGGCTAGGGGCGGCTCTTACCGGGGGCGGCGGCACCAAAATACTTAAGCATAAAATTTTCCGAACTCAACAATGTTGAAAAAACAATGTTTCTTTTAATTTTTACCCTGTTTCCCCAATAGCGATGACATATAGGCGACTACTTTAACTTGCCTGCAAATACAAACTACAGGATCGAAAGACGAAGGGCCCTAAAAATTTTGCGCCCTGGGCATTTGCCCAGCCTGCCTATTTATAAACATAGGCTTAACACGCTTTTTATATACCGTATTGGCCAAATTAATAGACTTATTAGATAAAAAAATGAAACATTGATGTTATTCCAGCAATAAACTCATTTTGAGGATGGAGATGCTACAAAATTAAGCTTTTTCATTCGCATTATACTATCGGTTATTATCAATACTTGGTATGATAACTTTTGGCCTTGATGAGTGCCAAAATTCTTTTCGGACTCAAGCCAATATGCTTGATCAGGACAGGTATTTGAGGGTCATGATAAAGTGTTCAATTAACTGAATTTCGGTTGTAGAGACTGTTTCATGTATTTTAGTCTGAAGAGCGTTCCAGATGCCCTCAACTGGGTTCATACCTGGATTAGTTCCTGGCCATGGGGGTATTTCCAGACTCTTTTCGGTGAAGAACTTCTATACACTATTGGCAATATGGCATGTGCATCATCCTGCATGAAGACACAGTCTGGCAAGTCATGACTTTTTGCGACTTTCATGAGTATCACGTCATTAGACGTTTAACCTCAGCTAGAGCATTTAGATTGGCGTTTAAGTTGGTGCCTTTTTTCGGCTATTGGCTATTTTTACGAGCCCAGCAGGATCTCTCGATTAACATGTGGGAATGTATTGGTAATTAATAGGTTAGTTAGTTAATTTTATTTTTGAGAGAAAAGTGCGTGTTGTTAGTGGAAGGGGGTTAGTTGGTAGAAGAAAAGAAGAGATAAACTTGATAATAATTCAAGGGGAAGCCCTCGATTGGCCAGCAGGATAACAATATTTTGGTGCATTTGCAGATTGCGCATGCGCGTAGCTTTTATTGGGATTGGTCCCATCCACGATATTTTTCCTTTAAACCAGGGATGCAATTGGTCAAATTGCAGGTGAATATGCAACAGAACGTGAAAAAATTAAGAAGCCAATTTTACAAACCAAGGAGGTTAAGGCCGAAGTATTATAAATTTGTCATGGGAAGGACGTTGGAGATAAGCACGGGGTTAGAGTGGCTGTCTATTTTTCCGAAGGTGCTTTTCCTGGTTTTATTGAAATGGGAGATGAGGGGTTCAATACCACTGTCAGTATAATTTTGAGCATTTCCTTGGTTTCAGCGGTTCTCCATGCGCCAATGGCGTAGGACATTATGGGCCTAACGCAAGTTTTATGCAACAAGAGTTTGTTTTTTTATGCCAAGCTCGCTATTAAGATGGAGAAGGGTGTTTAAAGAGTTGATTGTGCGTTTAGCTTTTTTTTTTTTTGTATTTGCTATGTGCTTTTTCCAGTTTAAACTCGCGTCAAGAGTGATACCTAGGTATTTACTTGAAGAGCACCATTTGATGTGCGTATTGCCCCATTCGAGAGTTTTTGAAGTTACTTTTTGATTGGTCTGTCTTTTAATTTGTTGTTGAACATAATGGTTTGCGTTTTCGATGCGTTTATTTTAATATCCCACTTGCTTGCCCATTTTTTCACCTTATTGAGATGGTTTTGTAGTTTACTTGTGGCCCAGTTAAACCTGTGTGATGAGGCATCTGTAGCGGTGTCATCCGCATATAGGGCCATGAAAGAATCAGTTTGAGGTGGCTTTGGGACGTTATTAACAAATAAATTGAAAAGACATGGCCCAAGCATGGAGCCCTGAGGTACGGATGAGATTATTGGTCTGTTTGTGATGGGGCGTTATTTATTTTGACTTGGAAGGATTTGTTTTGAAGGCAGGAAACAATTAAATGTGTGATATGATCTGGAGCGTTTATGGCTCGCAGTTTGTGGAGAAGGCCGTTGTGCCAAATTTTATCAAAGGCCCTCTCCACGTCAACAAATGTAATAGCAGTATGTTTTTTTGTTTTTCCATGTTATTTTTAACATGATCGACCACTCTAATTAGTTGCTGAGTCGCAGAATGTTTTTTCCGGAACCCAAACTGATTTGCTGTGATGATCTCGTGTTCGCTCAAATGATTTTCAAGTAAGTTTAAGATCAGTCTCTTCAAAATCTTCGCAAGAGCAGGGAGGAGGATGATTGGCCTATAGCTTTGTGGGGAGGAGGCACCTTTGCCTGGTTTTAGTAGTACGATTATGATAGCTTCTTTCCAGTTGGTTGGAAAATATTTATGTAGAAAGCAGCCTTTAAAAATAATATTCAGCCAATATAGGGCATTATCAGGCAAAATTTTTATAGCTTTATTATTTATGTTGTCAAAGTCAGGGGCTTTGCGATTTTTGAGATTGCTGATAATTTTACGGAGATTAAAAATGCTGATTTCGGGAACATTTTCAATAGTGGGTGTTTTTGGATAGTCGTTTAATTGATTATTTATTTGGTTAAAGAAGTTCTTTTTTAGAATGACATTATTGGTGAATTGCTTTTGCAAGTAGTTTGGGATGAGCTCTGATTTGGCATTTTCATTATAAACCAATCCGGTGCCGTTATTTTATGGAGCAATTTGCATAGTTTTATTTTCAAGGTTTCTCTTTAGCTTCCATAGCGTGTTGTCACTAGTTTTAGCATTTTTAATCGTACTTTCCCATTTTTTTGTTTTTATGCTCCTTGATCAGCTTATTGACTTTATTTTTAAGTTCAGAATATGAATATTTTGCCGCGGGAATTTTGTATTTTTGGAAAATGCACCTGTGCTTCCATTCAGTTTTTATTAGTTTAAATATTTCAAATGGGATTTGGAAAAAATTTTTGGGGGGAGTTTCGGTAGTGGAATTTTGAAGGGCTTTTTGCAAGGTGTCTGTGAGATTCTCAACTTGTTTGTCAAGCTCCTCGGTGGATTTTGCAATGGGAGGTGTTGGGTGGAGGAAGTAATTTTAAAATCTCGTTCATGTAACATTCCCAATCAGTGGTTTCGGGGGCGTTTCTATGGCAGATTAAGTCGAGCTGGTAGCCAATGGGTACATGATCCGATGCTGGGGCATTTTGGATTGGTTCAGCTATTATTTTGCATTAGAATTTCGAAGTTATTATGAAATCGATTGTTGTGGCTGCGCGTTTTCCAAAATAATGCGTAGGAAATTTGGGCATTTCTATTTGTAGGTTATTAATTTTAGCGTAATTAAATATGGTCTTTCCTGTGGGGCAGGAGTAATTTGAGGCTTCATAGTTCCATGAAGAGTGACGAGCGTTCCAGTCGCCCGCTGCAATGACTGTTTCAGAGTATTTGCAAATTTCGTCAAAGTCACTGATCGGGATTTTTTTTATAGGGAGGTTTTTATATTGAGATTAATTTAATGTTGCCATAGCGATTATTTTTGACAGTAACTGCAAGGGCTTCGATGATGTTTAGTCCAGCTATCGGGGTGAAGGTGTGTGGAATAGTGCTTTTTATTATTAGAGCAAGACCACCAGAGGTTTTTTTGTCATTGAACCTATCCTATCTGTGGCATGTGTCATTTGGGAAGTTAAAATTGCCATCTATTTTAGTTTCCTGAAGGAAAACTGCGTCAAGATAGTTTTCATTTAGGAAAATTATAAATTCTTCCTTTTTTTGCACAAGCCATTGACGTTGAAGATAATTATCTTCACTGGGCTTTGAGGTGTTTTGCATTTCGGACACTGCTCTGGTAATAATATCAGCGCAATCTGCTGGGTTTGGTAGGTGCTGCTATTTTAAGCATGGTGTTCATGAAGACTTTTAATAGCTCCATGCGAATTGCAGCAGTGCCATTTAGCTTTTCAGACGGTGGGGGGGGTTGTAGGGGCAGCTGGATTTGAGGTAGTGGGGGGAGGGGCAACGTACATATTTCAACGGGGGGCAATGAGGGTTCCTTAGCAGGTGGCAAGGCGTTTGGATGGGAGTGTTTGCACTGCGGAACTGGGGCCTCCTTATTTTGAGGAAGTGGGAGAGGAGGCTCTTGAGTAAAAGGGGTCTAGGAATGAGCCTGATAGAGCTGGAGAGATCTATAGATCCTCCCTGCCTGAATGTGCATGCTCGTGTATTGGTGGGGCTAGAGGTAATAGCAGTATTGCCAGTGGGGCTGACAATCCCTGAGCACATCGCTATACGGTTTACAATTTGCAGTCCTGAAAGTTCTTTTGAAAAAGTTCCCTTGGAGGGTGGGGGCAGTTTTCTCTAGCAAAGCGATTTGGGGGGGGCGATACTGTGGATTTTCTTTGCAACCACCATAGTTTGCGGTATGATGCCCATCATAATTGGGACATGTGGGGGTAGTCATTTTGTCCTTTGGGCAGAATCTGCTGAAGTGTTCTTCAGCGCATTTTACGCGACGCGGTTTAGCGTTACAGCATGACACCGTGTGATAGAAATCTTGGCACCGATTACAATGAAGAGGCGCGCCGGATTTTCTAAAAAGGCTGATTTTAACCACAATGTGGTCAATGACCGAAATTTTGAGTATTGTGTTCATGTAATCACTTGTTGGGAGGCCAACCTGATATATAGGTATTTTGTATCTTTCACCATGACAAGATCTAGTTAACTGGTGTACATTGCAGTTTACAAACCCTAAATTTCCTAGTTCTTTTGCTAGGTTGTCCGTTCTATAATTATTGGGGAGACCTGAGATTGCATAAAGCGTTCTTCGTTCATCAGTGGTGGCGTTCTACATCATTTTCGAGAAGAAGTCTGGTTGCTTGCTCGTAGTGAGCTACCGAGGCCACTTAGACCTGAAGGTCCCCATTTTTGACCTCAATGGTGTAATTTGAAGTGACTTTTCCAAACGTTGTTTTGGTCGAGTGGTAATTTTTCGTGCCTTTAATGTAGAAAGGGGGGGATGTAAGTTCTTTTACCACTATCGCTGATTTCGGAAAGGTCGATTTTTTTTGCAGGAAAATTTAGTTTTACAATTTCCGGTGACGTTGGTGGGATTGTAGTTTGTACATCTGATTGAATTTTGAATGTGTCTTTGGAGGGGCTTTTTTCTGATTGGCTTAAAGTATCTGTCTCCTCATTGGTTGATTTTGGTAATTCAGGATCCGAAATTGTATCCAGTTGTTCAGGTTCACTATCTGAGTTTTTTTAGGGTTTTTCTTTGATTTATTTTTTTTTACCTTTTTTTTTATACATATACATGGTATGCGTTTTTTTTTTAACAAATATTCCTTTCTTAGTAAAGGAGGGAGGGGGCGGCAGTACAGGCTGTGCCTAAGGGCGGCAATTTTATAAATCCGCCACTGGCGCACACTCTTTCTTCAAACATTAAATCCTATAAAAGTTCTTTATTTTAAAAGCTTAAATCAAAGGATTTTTCTGATTCTTTTCCCACCTGAGCTACATTTAGTTTCACTGCCACAATATTTGTACGTTTAAATGGCACTGCTTTGTTCTCTTGGTTGTTACGTGTCCCATTTATTCTATTGTTCGCTCTTCACGCAATTTGCAATTCGTGATGAGCTTTGTGTCGCGCGATGGGATTTGCTGTCCAAATTCGTCTGATCAACATTTATTTATATTTGGTACTAAGCCTGCTTTAAAGTACCAATGGCTAATGGCATGAATAAAAAGAGAGTTCCGCTAGTAATAAGAATACTACAGAGGAATAGGATTCGATACATAGAAATGAAGAAATATGCCACTAAAAACTAACAGGGTTATTTTGGAACTGAATGCATAATAAATAAATTTGGTGCATTTGAGAATGCTTACATTTCGTTGAAAATTCCTTTCTATGCTCCCTTTAAGAGCAAATGGTGAAAACGCTGTCCATTTCTTTGGTATTCCTTTGCTGCTTTTTTTACGTGAATTCAGAAACTTTTTAGAGTTTTGTTTTCAAATTTGGAAAGTGTCAATAACGTAGAAAAATATCATGCAATATCTTTTCCTTTCTTCGTAAGTATTTGAAGTTAAATATGTTAAATTGGAAGTTATTACTATATGTTAAAATGAAAATTTTTGTATATTAAATTGGAAGTTATTACTATATGTTAAAATGGAAATTTTTATATGTTAAAATGGAAATTTTTATATGTTAAATTGGAAGTTATTGGTAGGTTTCAATAGATATTGAACCCGCTATTGCTTTTGGCTTTCTGTCTGTCTGTCTGTCTATACGCAGTAATGAAAAGGACAAGGTAAAGGTCTTCCGTAAATGCAATAATGATGGCTATTGTTAACGTTGAAAACCTACCGAGTTACTTGAGAATTAGAGAGTTGCGGATTAGAGAGTTGCGGATTAGATGGTTGCTGATTAGAGAGTTGCGGATTAGAGAGTTGAGGATTATAGTTGCGTATTAGATAGTTTCGAATTAGAGAGTTGCGGATTAGAGAGCTACCGATTAGAGAGTTGCAATTACAGAATCGAGAATTAATGTTAATTGAAACCCGCTAAATTTAAATATCGACCTTAGGCGATTTTCTTTCACTTGCTTGTTATATGTTAAATTTGAAGTTAAATTGGAAGTTATTTGTGTTGTATGTCCAAAGTTTGCGTTTAAACTAGTGTCCCATATGAACTCGTGAGTTTGAAAATAATGATCAAATTCCAAGACAGAATCGACTAATCCACATCGGCGGATCTACCGATAGGCTTAGTAGGTAAAAGCCTATGGCAACAAATTTTTGACGAAAAATTTGCCACCGAGAATTTGCAGAGGCGAGGCTGAATTTTTTGGAGGTCAATTGAATTATTAATTTTGAATTTCTATGTTCAGAAATATAATTAGGCATTGGCAAAGGGAGAAAAATTTCCATAGACGCCACCTGGTGAAAGGCTCAAAAGGAACCAAATTCGTGAATATTTGCAAAAAGACGAATTTTAAATAACCTCCAGCAACTTTAAATTAAGAATTTGACAAAAGAACCAAATGCGCCGTAATGCCTCAAGTTAACGTTTGGTAAAATTAAGCGGTAAAATATGTCAGCCCATAGACGGAAAAATATGTCAAAAACTACAAGTGGCAAAATAGTAAATTCGCCTCTGCTCCTCACATTGGGGTAACAAACTGCAGATCGTTGGTTTGAGTTGTCAGGTGCACGATTATCCCTTTCGGACTCCTATGAGAATATTGGAGTTCAAGTCTCAACATCAATCGCAAATGGACAAAAATAAATATTTCTGATTAATCCCTCTACATTTTTTTCTCAAATATAAAGCCTTTAAAAAAAATCCCTACACTGTTTGTTTTTTCCCTATATAAGTACAACTTTCAATCAATTTAAATTAGTTTTTTTCTGCAATACGTAATTCACAAGAAAATTCACATCAATTTTCAAATTATCACTTCAAGTTAAAAAATAAATTGAAAAAATTTTGTGAATTTTCATGTGAATTACATCTAGCAAAGAAAATCTAATTTAAATTAACTTAATGTTGTACTTATGTAGGGAGAAAAGTTAAATTAAACTGATTTAAATGGATCGCTTAATTAAAAAGTATGTTCAGCCAGTTTACGGCAGAACATCGCATCTGAAGAACCATTAATTTTTCATAGTAAGGGTGTCACTTCGGAAAAGGTTAGTAAAATTTATGTAATGAATCGTTTAATAAATAATACACTAATGAACACTTCTCTAGAAGATGGCAAAAAGCCATCGAAAACATTTAAAACTGCATTAATTTGTTGCATCTAAGTCAATTGTGTTTATTAGTGTATTGTTTATTAAGTGTATCGTACAGTGAGTAAGATCCCCAGTTTTGTAATAAACCGTATTCATAGTTTGTTTGTTTGTTTGGCTTTTTTATGGCGCAAGAGCATCTGGGCTATACTGCGCCAAACATGGTAAAATCAAAGACTGTAGTAAAAGCCAGTACTTTTTAAAAATTTTAAAACGTGCGTATGGTCAGCATGGTCATTTAAAATGTCAGAGAGTGATGAAGAGTTAAAAGTAAGAGTGTGAGCAAGTCTATAATAGGGGCATTGAGTTAAAATGTGTAAAACACTCATGGGTTCATTGCACACTTGGCAAAATATTGGTATTCATAGAGGCTGTAAAGTCGAATGACGACAATTATTTGATAAAAAAGGGGAAAAACAGTATTTAAAATCTCATTAAAAGCAACGTTTTATTTAAAAAAATTCTCTTCAGAAGAGTCCCTCGACAGAAATAGGAGAATATATTTTCGATCCCTTCAATAAATTTATTTAAACTTTTAATTGATGAAAACTTTAAAAATTTGGTATATGTTTAAAAAACATAAATATTATGTAGTCTTGCTAAAACTGATATTTCGATGAGAAGTCCACAAGAAATCTTATAGATCTTTATTGAGAAAATGGCTTCTTCGAATGAAAACTGAATGGGTAATTTGATTGAAGAGCATAGTTAACTGAAGGCTTGCAATTATTTCATTATATACACTTAATGCTCAATCAACTCCCGGCGTGATGTCGTCAGAACGTCGGGCCCGCAATTCACGTTTTCGGTTCAAATGTCACTTCGGTGATTAAGACCCACATATCTCAGAGAGTTCTTTTCAGAAAGAAACTTACAAATTACAAACTGTCTTTATACGATGATTTTCTATTCATTCGCAGGGGAAATGGAGAAACCGTCAATTGCATTAGGAAATGTTTTTACAAAAATTCCAAGAATTCTTTTAAGAGTGAAGCTTCAAAAGCTCAGCCAAGTAGATCGTTTACACGTTTTTTATATATAAGTTTAATTTTTCATCCTATTATAAAAAAGTGCGTCACTAAAAAAAGGTTGAAGTATTGGTATTTATTCATTTGCTGATTTTATGTCTCTTTAAAATTTACAAATTTAACCTTCAAATAATTCGATTTCCAAACACAGCGACATCATTTCTAACTATAAATATATAAATATAGGTTTGCTTTTATTTTTAGTGTCTAGTTAAGATATACTGGAAAATAGTAAGGTATACCAGCAAAGATTCCCATCTGATATTTATTTAATAAATTAGTTAAATTGAAAATTATAAAAGGGCCTGTCTCAAAGGTTTAGTCACCGTCCGATTTTCGCCTCTTAAAAATCAAAAACGTATTTTAAATTTGTAAGGTTTTGCCACTTTTTTTTGTATAAATCCATAAACTACCTTCCACTGAAGAAACAAAATTTTATAGCATTACTGGGTTGATTGTACATGTACATGTGTGTGTGTGTGCCATGCTTTCTTTATAGAACTTCTAACTATTCGACGGAAAATTAGTATTTACCATCGGCCTAACCAGTGCGGATTAAGATCCCCGCCCCCCCACATGTTCGCAATAGGGTTAAGGACGGACTGCACGCTGACTGATCTAAAATTCCAATATCGTCTTGATGGAACCACGGCTTTGTTAAATTCGATGTATGGATTGGTACACGAGCTTGCTGAAAAACCCATTTTCGAGTCCCAGGAAATTATGCAAAGGGCAGCAAATGGTTTTGAAGTATCTCTTGGTAGTCTTCAAAACCACGTTTTCCGTTTATAAATACAAGCGATGTTTGTCCATTAAATCCAAATCCATCTCGGGTTGTCCTTCTTGCCGCTTACTAAAAAAACTACAAGGATTTTTTTTTTTTTTTTGCAAACCACGTATGTCAATATGATGTTCAACCATCGGAACCATCGAGATTTCACTTTTTTTTTCGTCATTGAATTTGACTGACAGCCATTTGTCACCAAACGACGCATGCTTACTGTAATCTTTCCATCTTTTGTCGTAGTTTCAACACTGGTTTCCGATCTATTTTCCGAAAAACTATTTCACGTGTTCGCTTAATTTTTCGGTGAATAGCATCCGTTAAAATTTGCAGCTCACTTCGTTTTTTATTTGTTTTAGGGATATTCTCTGGAAAGACACTATGATCACAATTCTTTTATCATAGCGTATAGTGGTCAAATGTGGTCATCCAGAACAAAATTTTGATTTCTAATTATGACAGTTACAATACTCTATAAATACTACACTTGGATTTATTTAATTGCACCCCAATTTCTGATACAGTCTTTCCATTATACTTCAATTTCTACAGCAGAACTATCTCTTCATTGTTCAAAATTTTGCTTTCAGCATTCGTATAATGCCTTTCAAAAGAAAGCCTGAGCTTTATACTAGGTGTTCGTATGATCATAAAAAAAATATCAATTCGCTACATTAAACATTCATATATTAACTAAAATATTTGTTAAATTTTTTATTTATCTTTACTTGTATCCATAGATACATTAAATGGTTATCACGATTATTGAATCAAATAAAAATGCATTGGTAAATTTGTTTTATCTTTAAAATGCGTTCCAGTACTTGTTAATCTAATAACGTTTATTAGAATAGAAGCAAAAATTACACGATATTTATTAGTGCAGTTAATTTATACAACGTTAAAAAAAGCCTTGCTGATAGCTATTTCCATAGCGCGGCTACCAGAAAATGATGGCTTCTGTTTACGTCAAGCCATAAACAGAAGCCACCATTCTTTGACGATGATAGCTGCGCGCTATCGAATTAACTATCGGCAAAGTATTTGTAATACTTTTATAAACTTTTCATAATGTTTAACTTTTTATGACGTTTTCATGACTGCACCAATAAAGATTGTGTAATTTTTGCTTCTATTTGATTAGTGGAGTGTGTCGCCATCTTACCGTTTTATTAGAATATTACATAATGTTCATAATTGAATCCTGTGATGAAAAAATTCGTTTTCAATAAACTTGAAGTTTAACTTTTATTTAAAAAATATATCTTTTATTAAAATAGTAGTGTATTTTCTTGTTTCATAATCAAAACAAATTTCGAAGATTTTGTGCTTAGCAAAGTAATATTCTTTCATTAATAATTTAGACTATCTATTCTGTCTTACCAATCTCGGATTATCTATTCTGCTTTAGCCATCCTATTTTGTCTGGTCTATTATATATAATATCTATTCTGCATCGTCTTATCTATCTTATATTACCTCAGATTATATCTTACAAGAAATATATTTCATAATAAATTTATGCAGATAAAAATGAGTATTCGCTGTTCGATATCTATAAAGATTTAAAAACCTGACTAAATCTTATAAAAATTGTGTTCTGCGTCAGTATTTCAATGTACAAAGTTTGTACCTTTAAATGAAATTAGATTTGAGAAAGCGCTTGAATAAAAACCATTTTATCTACAAATCACGGTACACTAGCGTGATAAGCATTGACGTATGCAGGGGGGGGAGTTGATAGGGGTTGTAACCCCCATTGAAATGAAATTTTATATATTTAACATAGGAATATGTAAGTTGTAGCTCTGTAACCCCCCATTGAGCCTATAACCCCCCCTTTATAAACTTTCTGCGTACGTTTATGGTGATAAGTAACTCGTAGATATGATAATTATGCTTTGTATGCGGTTTCCTTGAATCCCTTCGCTGTGCTTCTATATTCACTCGGGATCTTCTTCAATATCCTTTCTGCGCATGTCCTTGATTTCCTCCTCACTCTTCTTCACTGTTATCTTATCTCTTTGAATGGACTGAATTCTGTAACCCAAACACTTCTGGATTTTGTGCAGCCACAAATTGTATTACTAATCCTCACTCCTTTCCTTTCAACCAAGATCTATTCAAACACCTGTTCACGCTGTATCTTTATGCACCCCATTTCTAAGAATACTTTGTCACAATTTGTGGGTAACCTTGTCAATATTTCTTTTGCGCAAATGGCAACAATCTAATAATTATTAAAGCCCATTTGCGTTGAGAAATATTAATTGAATTTTTTGTGGTTTGTCTGAAAAACACAAACACCTGCAGGTCAGTATTACATGTAGAATAAATAATTTTTTGTTTCTTATATATCTTTGTATCCTTATCGAAAGCCTTTAAGCGTTTTAATATGTTTGTTGTATGCAAGGTGCTAATGATATATTAGAGTAGATTTTCAATATTTTTTCATATTAATAACGTTTAATTTAAGAACGAATTTTTTTAGCAAAACTGTTTTATAAAAAAAAATAAAAATAGGCTAAAGTTTCTTGAAATTAAGTTAATTCTTTTCATAAAATCTGAAGCCTTATAAAGAAAACAACAAATTTCTATTAAATAACTTACCTCAAAAATGGGATTTAACTTTTCTAAATGAAATAATGTAGATTTTAAGTTGTAGTTTTAAGTCGATTTTAATTTACGTTATTTTTAACAAGGAAATATTTTGGCAGTGTTTAGTAGTAAAGATATTAAAATCATCAAGCAAAATGCCAACGTAAGAATAAAAATAAAGGTTAGAATACAATTTTCTACGATACTTCAAAAAGTACTTTTATACTTACCGAGTGCTATGATTGTGTACGTATACATGCTGCAGTTAAAAAAAACCAAATATATGCGTGTTGGCTCCTTAAACTCTTGTATATATAATAAATATTTTTCTTTTCTTTTATATACATAAAAACATTCTTGGATTTTTTTCTACCAAATCATATGTAAAAAGTGCTATTTTTGTAAATTAAAAACAAAGACAACCTATGCTTACCGCAAAGTGCACAATGTTGTTATTCTACATAAATACTCTCCGAGATTAAACTGCAGTAAACACACACACAGACACACACACATATACGACTTTTATCTTTATCTGAAATAAGATAATTTCTATCTTCAGTGTGTATATGTGTCAGTACTGTAGCTAGGTTGAAGTTAAAGGGTGCTAAGCTCCGTGGAATTGTGATCAGCCTTCCCCCCAGAAAATATTTTTTATAAAAAAAAAATATTGTAAAATTTCGTTTTAAATTTTTTATTTTGCATAAAATTGTACATGATAATAGAAATTACTATTGGACGTTAAATATGGGTTCAGAGGGAATTTCTATGGTAGATCTTGTGTATATCATGCTTTAAAAAAAGTTTGAGTTTTCATATACTCTATAGTAAGGATAAGGTAAATTATAAATTTTAGTATACCTCTGAAGTTTTCAGTTCAAGATTTATATGAAGAATTTATTAATTAACGTTAAATATTTTTATCTTCTTAGATATTTAGTATTATTAATATATTAAGGATGGATCCAAACATTAACGAATTCTGAGCTCTCCCCTGCAGCTTTCGAGTCCCCCCTTTAATTTTCAGAGTCTACCCCCGTAAAAGTGTCTAGCTACGACCCTTATATGCATGTTTATATGTATGTGCATATGTATTGTGCGCATGTATGAATATATATATATGTGTATGTATATGTATGTGTTTATGTATATGTATGTGTTTATGTATATGTAAGTGTTTATGTATATGTTTGTGTTTATGTATTGACATCTGATAAATATGCTGTTTGCTCATAAATGTAGGAAATTGAAACTACAGCAAACTATTCATTGATTTTTTTTTGAGATTGTGTCTCGTACAATTAATTCTCTTTCGTAGAGAGCCGAAATTTTTTTATAAACAGGTTATATAATTTCTAAACTGCAATCACATTATTGGACGAACTGTTTATTTTCCAGTATGGCAAAAGTTCATACTCCATTTAATTGTGTGTGTAGCCAACTAGAATGGAGTTTGTGAGGAATGGTCTAAATTACATTAAACTGGTTTCCTCAGAATCCTCAGAATTGTTGATCATACAAAAAATTTCTGCAGAGAATTTCAACTTTTATCGTAATTCAAACGAATACTACCTTTTTCCAAATAAATCCTTGTCGATGTTTCGTAATATAAATGATGAAACGTTTATGATGATAGATAGTGGAATTTGAAAAAAAAAATATTTAAATAGGGTGCCTAAATTATCAAAACAAAATGTTTTTCCTGCCTTTTTCTACCTACCGCCTATTATATTTAAAAATAAAACAATTTTCTACAAGTATGAAATGTCTGAAGCTGTTTGATTTAGAGTTTTTCAAACTTTATATATATTACGTAGTAGTTGATTTAAAAAAAATTTAAGATACAGTGAAACCTGTGTAATGCAAATCAAATGGGACCAAGCCTATGTCATTAAACAGAAATTTCCAGATATTTGAAAATGTGTCGATCTAAGCAGGGGTCTGTCACCGATCATATACAACCAACACTGGTTGAAAGCACACAATTTCATAATAGATAAATATTTAATAAGAAATGAGTGTTGTTATTTTAAAAATATAAGCTATAGCTTCCTGATTTTTTGCCTTCAAATCATTTATTTAAAACATCTCATAAGATTTGGAAATTAATTTTTGTTTGAAGTAATTTGTATGGGAGGCCGCTTCAAAGAAGGGAACAACTACCATGAAAATGACTTCGATAACCAGAGAATTCTGGATAAATGTTAGACGTATAATGGAACTTTTACTGCATTGGATAATTTTTCATCTCAGTGTATAATTTTTTCCTCACCTTCGATAGGATAACAGTTTCAACAAATATATATTATAATCCAAACGCTCCACGTTTGGCGTCATTTTTATAAACAATATTCTTTATTAAGGTAACAGTTTTTTCATATTAGCCGATGATGTGGCAACAGTAGATGTTAAATTACTCGTAAAGAAAAGAATGATTTTCCGGCGCGGAAATATATATATATACTCGTAAGGGAGAGAGTGGTTGCGCCTGTAGCTTAGTAGGTAGAGCACCTGACCGGCAATCAGGAGGTCGTGGGTTCGGGTCCCACCAGGCGCCGGAAAATCATTCTTTTCTTTACGAGTAATTTAACATCTAATATTCTTTATTCTCATCTCAAAAAAAAAAAAGAAACGAACAATGATAGAGTTATCCTTTTAGTAAGACATATGGTATCTCAACCAGAAGAAAACTATTATTCATCAACCATTCTGTCTTTTTTTCAATTAACTGTTTTCTTTTTTTTTTTCTATTGTCTTTTATAACGCGGATCTCTTTTCTCTCGCGTCAATTGAAAGTCATATCACCTTAATGTTTTCGGTTACTATTATTTATGTGTTTCCATCTACCAGTCAATTATTATTTGTCACAATATTTTATATTTTAGTGTTAATTTTCACAAAAGGTTATATTTTAGAAAGGACACTTTTTCTTGAAAGTTTAGCAGTTATTTATCATATCTTCCATATTTCGTTAAATCAGATTTTCTAACATAATAATTTGCTCTTCCGCAATATAAAATGTAATGTATATATAATAAAACAATTTATAGCACAATTATATTTAATTATCCATATAAGTAATCTATACTCTCAAGGTAATACTATCGTTCTTTTATGCAGGTGTTTTGGTCAAAATATTTTAGATCTACAGATAGATGTTGGCAACAGCATGTCAATGTTATTTGTTATGAAGTATATGTGTCCTTTCCTTTTATCGATTTCTTTTTATATCAGTGATCTTCCATCATAATATGACAAAAAAATACCACGTTTTTAGGATGTGACGAGATCTCGTTTCTCTGAGTTTCTGTTTCGGCTGACTGGCTTTGCTCTTATTTTTCGGTCCCTTGCTGATATATTTGTTTGTAAGATTTTCATTCGTCTGCTTAGGAGTTTAACCACTAAGTGATTTTCATATTCGTGTAATCCAATTGTGGTATTTAATAGTAGATTAAATCAAGTGTTGGCGGATTTGAATAACATTTTCAATGCCTGGTTTTAGTTATTATTCCATTTATCTCCGAGATCAGTAGTGGGGATTAAGGATTTTACTAATTCGTCTGATGCATGTATAGATGGCACTGTTCCATTCTCAAGCATCTATAATTCTGTCTACCATGTTACTATCGAAAACAAGTACAATGGAAATTTTTTAAAGTCAATTCCTTTAATGCGCTGCTCAAATAAAAGGGAAGAAAGGGAAAAATTGCGAAAAGCAATTTTGGCGACATTTGGCAACATTTGGCTGTAATTGGCGGCAAGCATTAATCGCCAAATACACCAAAGGAAAGCAAAAAAAATCATTTAAATTTAATTAATGAATTAATATTTGAAAAAACTGTATTAACATCAAGTGTCATCCACTACAAGTTTAAAAAAATTTATTTGAACTTGATTGGATGGATAGAAAATATTTTATTAACGATTGAAAATTTGAACAAGATATATATAGGGAGAGTGTGAGCTAATAGTAGGAATTGAAAGAAAATTCTCCAACAACTCTGCAAACTTCAATTTTGGATTATCAACTTTACATGCATGGATCAAATTCTTCGAATGTCGTCTTCACGTTGTATATAGACTGGAAATCAAACGTTGGAAAGCGAGAGGAGAAAATAATATCAAAATGAAAGCTAGAAAGAATAGAATTCTCTATGAACTGAAGGAAGATCTTCAGATATTGTTCGATCAACCAAAGCCTGGTTGTGGATCCACTAACACAGGCAATACAGCCAGAATTTTTCTTTAGAAATATGAAGAAATCGGCAGAGATCACAGGAGTTGATGAAGAAATTATTATGAGATTTCATATATTACAAACAATTTCTTGTGTCTATAAGGTAGATGCCGAAAAATTTTGAAATTATATTTTAGACACAATGAAAATGTTTATTTAAAAATACTCATGGTTTCATATGCCTACATCTGTTCACAAAATCTTGGTTCATGGATCCAAAATCATAAAAAGCGCAATTCTGCCAATAGGAAAACCTGGCGCGGAAGCATAAGAAGCCAAATATAAGTTTATTAGAGAGCAAAGGACAAAAAAAGACGCAGAGCAACACACCACTGAAAATCTGTTCAACCACTTCATGCTGT
>QLNU02014802.1:153465665-153489360 GCA_006491805.2 Dysdera silvatica | reverse complement strand
CTAATTTTTATTTTTTAATTACTATAATAGCTAATTTTTAATTATTATGAACTAATGATTCATTATTGGAAACCAATAACATATACCTGAAAATATAAGTACCGTATGAAGAACGCTAACGTCAATAAAGAAACCTTGCAGCGGTGCTGACATCTATAGGATAATTTCGAAAATAAAATTTGGATGAAAGTCAAAAAGTAGTAAATGTTTCTTTCCTTGCGAGAAAACGCATGTTTTGTATTGACTATATTATACAATGCTCACATATAAAAAAAAACCAATAAACTTTGAAATAAACTTAATTAATTAGCAAGTAGAACAATAAGAAAGTATGAAAGTTTATTACTCACAAGGTCGAAAATTTGCGTTAAAGTGATGCCCAGCCTTATGACTACAGCACTGGATGCGTTCTTTACAGGGCGGACAGTATTATCATACCCATACATTAACTTGTCGACAAGAAGTTTTTCGTGGCTGTATTCTCTTACTGGATACGAATTTTGAGCAAAGGGTCCTAAAACAAACATTATAACATATTGTTTAATTATCTCATTGATTATAGTAATGCATTTTTGTTCAATCAACATTATTAAAAACATATTGTTCAGAATTTAATTATAATTATTGAATGATGGAGACATATCAACACCCCTTATTATAAGGTGTGTTAGACATACACAGTCCATCGGGATTTTTTAATTTTCTTTAAAACAATTTTGAAATAAACAAAACTTTTTAGAAGTAATTTTCTAAATACCATCACCACAATATACGTCTCATATAAAGTGCATATACACAAATATTGCTTTCGTTCTCATACACGAAAACCAAATGTTGCAATTTTTATCACTAAAATCCTTCTAATTAATGAATATCACGGTTTAACGACGATGTCTTACGACCGTGTAAAAAAAAAAAGTTTTTTTACGGCACTGAAAAATGCGTTATAGAATTACACACGTTTCAATTAATGTCTTTTTCTAATAGATGACGTTTTGTTGCGCCTCTTGAAGGTCATTAATGTGAAAGATGACTGTATCTAAGATAGAGAGCGATGTGTCAAATCGTTCACAGATTGTTTCTGAAATAGCGATGTGTTAAATCGTTCAGTGACTGCATCCGAAATAGCGATGTGTCAAATCGCTCAATCACTGTATTTGAAATAGAGTTGTGTCAAATCGTTCAGTGACTGTATCTAAAATAACGATGTGTCAAAATCGTTCAATGACTGTATCTGAAATAGCGATGTGTCAAATCGTTCAATAACTGTGTCTGAAAGAGAGATGTGTCAAATCGTTCGATGACTATATCTGAAAAAGCGATATCTCAAATCGTTCAATGACTGTATCTGAAATAGCGACTTGTTAAATCTTTCAATGACTGAATCCCTAAACAAGTAACCTCGTTAATATGAAACGATTAGGCACAGCAAATATTCATTTCTCTTTCGTAAAATTAAAAGATAATGATTCGAACATTTGTTTATGTCTTACATTCCAAGACTATACAACGGTTATTATGAGATGGGACCGATATCTTAACGAGAATTCTGAGATGATCTACCCTTACATAAGAACGATGCAGATTACTTAGGAATCGAACTCAGCAAAAGACAGTGACTGTATCCATTAAAATATTTAGAACCCTTGTATATTCAGGGAAGTGTCACATCACGCAATGATCTCTTCATTTGCAATTCTATTTTGGTTTTTACGGACATTTCAACTAGTTCCGGTAAAGTTGGTTGCAGCTATGAGGTTTTATTAAATTTCTGAAAAGTATTATGAATATACATGCAATGAAAATGTAAGAATTTAAACGATCTAAAAAAGTTCGCTGAATTTAGTCATCATTTTTAGGTAAATTTAGGGCAATGAAATAAGTCTAAAGAGATCGAATATATTTTTAAAATATGAGTATCTTCTCTTAATTAATTATTCGCAAATTGTATATATTATTTCTAATTCTGACTGGTTTTTCTGCTGAGCTATATTTAATATTGCTCAGCGTTCCGGTATTTGTAATTAAAATAAATGCTTTTAATGTATAGGTCGGCTGATCTACCACTAGGACCTGAGTAGTTTTTAGACACAACGCGAAGGAAGTCTGGCCTTGGAACTCAGAATAAATTCAAACGCAATTGAATTTTTTCAGTAATCTCTTATTTTGGCGCAGTATAGCCCAGATGCTCTTGCGCCATAAAAAAGCCAAACAATCAATCAATATCTTACTTCAGAAACAAGGTGTCCAAGCAACAGTAAAAGACATTTTTTCCAATGATTCGCAGTTTTTTCTTACAACGGTAGTTAAACAAAGAACATAGAAAATGTGTGTATATTATGTATACATAGTGCGTCTCAAAAGTTTAGGCACAGAAGTTATTTGACTTTTAAGGAGAAGTTATATAACAGACAACATATTAACCACATCGATTTTGTTATGCAATACATACACCTTGCACATGTAGATTCACAGTTGCCGGTATTTATTTCATGAGGTATAAACTTATACAAATATGTCTCAAAAGTATAGTAAAAGTTGGATTCTTCTCTCTCTCTCTCTCTTTTTCTCTCTTGAAAAATCAAAAATATATTAGAAAATTATAAGATGATTCCAGCTTCCGTGGAAGAATCGACATTTTTGGGAATTGCTGGGCTGATTATATACTGTGCTTGCTATATAAATTTCTCTGAATCTTCTACAAAGAAATACTGATTATCATCGGCATGAACTGTGTAGCTCAACGCCCCATAAATCTTTATCACAGAGAGAGATGAAGGGAGAATCATGCAATCAAAGAAAAATTGGGCCGCTTGGGAGATGGGGAAATCGATACAACACACAGAGGTATACGATTGCATGGATGTCATCATTCGACGTGAATTGAAGCCAGCAGACAATAGGACTACTACTACTACTACTACGGAGAGGAACTCCTGCGGATGGAACAAGGAAAAGCCAGGGCACCTACAGGGACCGGCCCAGCCCTGCAAAGAAGGTATGGACCGCAGCAATGTTGGAGAGATTCGGAAGGTAGGACAGATTGGGAGGGGAGGCGATACCAAGTTGACCACAAACGAGAATGAGCTCAGCCCAAAGACGGTTGCAGGCCAGGTGTCTTCTGCTCCAGGGTTTAGTCAACACCTCCCTGACACTGGAGACTCATTGGGAACTGTTGCCATCTGAGAGAAGCCAGTTGGTGAATGCAAAGCCCGGTCTAAAACGGTGTAGCCTGGCATGCACCTTCCTGTGGAAAATCTTTAATAAGATTTAGATCGGGACTACATGCTCGCCAATCAACAACTGCAGTATAGTTTTGTGTGAACCAGGTTTTCGTTGAATGCAATGTAAGAAATGATATGGAATCTTACTAGAAAATCCATTTTGGACCTGCAAAAAGTTCTCCAGAAAACACCAAATTGTTTTCAAAAGTCTCTTGGACGTTCTCAAAGTTTAATTTTCCATTTATAAATGCAAGCAGGTTGTTTGTCTGTTAACTGCAAATCTACCCCAGACCATTAAGAATCCTCCTGCCAATTGAAAAACCGTGAGTCTTATTTTCTAAACTCATGCCAATATGATGGTCAACCATCCAGATTCCACAGTTTTTCATCATTGAATATGATTGACAGCCATTTGCCACCAAATGAAAGTGTATGCTTGCGTTCCCCTTTGTATTCTATTCATCCTGTATCGTGATTTTAATTGCGGTTTTCGAGCCATTTTTCGGCGAACAATTATATCTATTCCTTAATCCTTCTGTGAACTCAGAACTCTGAAGCTCACTTCTCTTTTTTTCTTAAGAACATCTCTGGAAAGTCGCCGTTCCCGCAATCCTTTTATTATTGAATATGAAGGTAGAATGCAATTTTCCAGAACGATATTTTGCCATGATTCTTTTTCAGTTTGTTCATACTGTTTAAGTTTCAATCTATTTAATTGCTCCGATACAGTTTTTCTATTGGACTCTAATCTCCACGACCGAACTGTTTGTTTGTTATTCAACTATTGAGCTTTCAACATTCTAATGAAGAAACCCAAAACAAAGCTCCAGTTCCATACTAGATCAGGGGTAGGGAGCCTGCGGCCTTTGGGACGAATCAGAATTTTGCAAATGAAACCCTTTCATTTTTATTAATATGATTTTATTCATTCTATTTTTATTTATTTGTATTCTCATGTTAAATGAACATGTTTAAATTATTAAAGATAAAAGAAGTATCAACGTACGTAGAGTACGGCGTTAGTTATAAGGGCTCACGGAGCCCGAGCCCCCCAATAATTTGAAATAAATTGCAATTTTACATATACTGTAATGTATAAATGTACAAAATGTGTGCTTGGGGCCCCCAATAATTTTAAAAACTCTACGCTGATGGATATATGTCATATTAAAAACTTATTTCTATTATGTATCATTTTTATCATTTATATCATGTATATTAGAAAGCGAATATGAACATTTTTACCGAAAACATTGAACAAGTATCTACTAAAATAATAATAATAATAATAAGTACAGTTGACCATTTCGGTTAAACGGAGTTCGAATAATTGGGGGGGGGGGGTTCTTTTATATATCTAATCAGCGGTGTAAGAAGGGGGGGCACAAGCCCCACCCCGTTGAATATCAAAATATATTGTTTCCTTTCACACCAAATCACCTGATATGTTGAAAAATTACTTGAGCCCCATCCCTTAATTTTTGATTTGCTCTACCCCAGTATCTAAATGAAATTTCTTGAATGCAGCTTTCTTCGACTATAACTAACTTAATGAGCTTCTAACATTAAAAGGTTCCCCACCCTTGTACTAGATGTGCATGACGGTCTTTCTTTCAAATCCGCGTTTTATAAAATTTGCATACTGTGCCTATACTTCTACAATTATGCGTGTAATTTTCATTTTAAATAATACATTAAATATCAGTAGTTATGAATTTGTATAATCAGGAGACGTATATTTACGTAATAAAATAGAAACGTATTTACTTTTTTAATATAATAATTCCCCCTTAAAAGCTAAAGATATTTTGCGTCTAAACTTTTAAGGCATACACCTTATATACATTGTATGCTATACGTATATACAACCTGTATATGTATTAGTTATATCAATACAAGAACTTTTTTAAAAAATAACGAAATTTGAAATGAAAATTTTCAACAAAACTTTTTCCACTTTTTTTTTACAATAGAAAGTTTATTGTTAACATATTTGGTATTAAACTAGTATAAGCTTTTTTAAAAAGAGGAAAAATTATTGGATCAAATTGATCTACTCGACCTCTTTCAAATCCATGAATCTTGTTTCTTTAGCAAAACCAGACGTACCACGCATTTTTGGAATGATGCAGGTGCTGCCAACGAATGGTGGAAACGCAATCGCAATGACTTTGACTCAAGAGGCAAAAACTGCTTACCGATCTTAGACTGGAACCAAGATGGCAGGCGACTCGTTGCATGCAATGTCGGCTATTTTTCCTCCAAGAAGTCCTCCCCCTTGTCCTCCCCCCTCCTGCCCCTAGTAGTTGGCTCTAATTCCCTTCCTTTCCCTGATTGTCCTTGGGGTACATTTTCTGATTGAATTATATCAACTTATTTCCATCTAAGATGTTATTCACATCAGTGGTCCGTGAGACGTACTATGGTCCGTGAGACGGTCATTATTTAAAAACATAATTAAAAAAAAGTACTTATAAAAATTATTATTATTAAATATTAAAATTAAATATAAAAATGAAATTGATGGTATATTTGTAGTATTTTACAATCTGACGGAACTTCAGAAAACGGTTCGTATTAAAAGTAATTCGTCTTAAGCGTGTTCATCTTAACGAGGTTTGACTGCATTATCATTAGATGGTTTTTTCTCTTTATTATTTCTTTTATTTTCCTCCAAAGCACGATTTTTCAGACACGTTTCCCCCCCCCAAAAAAAGACCAGGCTCCCTTTTTTATTCAGGTCTTACAGTCAACTCATGAGAATTTTTCAAAGTGGTCCGCGGGTACAATTGAAGTGGAAAAGTGGTCCGCGGCTTAAATTGAGTTGGGAATTACTGGTCAACATTAACCATTCCATGCCGAAATTCATTCATTTTGCACTCCCATCATTTTTACTTATTTTTCTACTTCATGTTATTTTCGTCTGCTAAAAAAAATGTCACATTTTTTAATTCAAGACTACAAGACGTATGGAAGTGTTGCGCAGAGAGCATAGGGACTCCATTTCTGAAGAATGGATTTGGTTTGGTTGGCATGAGTTCTTGTTAATTTAATTAAAATGTTTATTCTAATTAAAGTAATTAATTCAGTGACTACTTAATCATTATTGTTGTTATACGTTTGGAAGGAGAAAGGAACCGGAATTTCTTTTCAGGAAGCTTTCGTAAATGAAGATTTCTAAAATTCGAGAGAAAGAATTTCCGAGACCCTGCAACTGCCTTTTAGAAAATTCTGAATAAATGACATTTCTGGAAAAGCAATTTAGCAACGTTTGGCTTCTGGCAGGAAAGTTTTAAATTCAAGTTTAAAGTAATAGAATATCCGGAACAAAAATACGCAAAAATAAAATGTTCTATGTTTGCTTTCGAGTTCC
Source organism: Dysdera silvatica (assembly GCA_006491805.2). NCBI lineage: Eukaryota > Metazoa > Arthropoda > Arachnida > Araneae > Dysderidae > Dysdera > Dysdera silvatica. The sequence goes on along the minus strand of QLNU02014802.1, from coordinate 153,482,763 downwards.
CTAAATGTCGGCTACGTCATTTTACAATAAATTGTTTTTAATTCATTCAAATGATTAATTTCTCTGAAATTTCCTCTTTTTGATTACATGATGCCATATATAAACTGACTTCAGCAATTTAGTGGTGAATGCCTCAGAATCTTAACTCGAAAACCGATGATCTGGGTACCAAAACCATTAAGAGTCACGAAAAATCTTAATTAATTAAAATATTCTTTATAAGTCAAAAGACGCTTAACGAGTTACAAGATGCTTAATGAGTCACGAGACGCTTGATAAGCCCAAAAATCATTACGAGTCACAAAAGTCTTCATTCATCAAAAAAATCTTAGAGAATCTTAGATTCTCAAGACTTAACTTAAAGATTCACAAGACTTCTGATCTGGGTACCAAAACCACAAAGAGCCAAAAAAAATCTTAATTAATTAAAATACTCTTTATAGGTCACAAGACGCTTAATGAGTTATAAGATGCTTAATGAGTCACGAGACGCTTGATAAGTCCAAAAATCATTACGAGTCACAAGAGTCTTCATTAATCAAAAAAATCTTAGGGATTCTTAGATTCCCAAGACTTCACTTCAAGATTCATAAGATTTTGAATATGTACCAAAAGCCATTACGAGTCACAAGAATCTTAATTGGTCGAAAGATTCTTAAAGAGACTTAAAGGTTCTTAAGTGTTCAATTTAAGGAGCCACAAGACTTTTAATGAGTCACAAGTAACTTAATAAATCACAAAAAACTCAATGTGTCACAAGAAAATAAGTCACAAGAACTTTATTGAGCCATAATGATAGGTTACGAGTGTTTGTCAACGAGTTCATTTCACCAGATAGAAAAGTGAACATTGCGGATTTTAACATTTAATTCGAGATTAAATTATTAAAAAGCCCATTAGGATAGATTTTAAACATACAATAGCTTTTCAAGCAGAAAGAAATCAGTCTCCCTCCGTTTTAGTTCTTTTAATTTCCACAATTGTATCACCCATTAAAACATAATCATATCACTTCATATGACTTTTTGTTAAACTCTCCTTAAATTTAATTTCCATGCATATATTTTTTCCTCTGCTTTTGCCTTTCCTTTGGATTTTAAGCACCTGCCCAAGAAACGTTATTGTGTTGTTTTCTGAGATTTTTTTTACGAGGAAAGAGAAAATTCCTTTCTTGTCTTTTTTTCTAGGTTTGTTCTGACGTTTTTAGGCAAACTTGCTCCATAAATACTTTAGATAAGCAATCCTAGGCTACTCAGTCTTGAAGACACCTAGAGAAAAGAATAAAAACGAACAGGTTGGAGATGCTTATATCAAGTCTGTTGTAGTTCGAGAAGATGTGTCTATATATCTTCTACTATAAGACTCATATTACTATATTTATATATTTAAATTATTTTATACACATTTTACCTTTACAGTTTTGTTGTGTTATATCTGAGGTTACAGGGAATAAGTTGTCAACTTGAAAAATGTAAAAATGTGTTAGAGTGCATTGTGATCATCTCCTAATCGATCTCTCAAAGCCTTCATCTCTCAAGACTTCCGCTTTGAGTCACACTGACGTCAACCAATTTTTTGTCAAAAATTGTATATACAGGAAAAGTTCAAAGGTAAAACAGTGCTGCCCTGAAAAATTGCGATTTTATGCTTAACAACTTATTCCCTATGATCGCCGATATAATGATATCCGTAGTTATGTTTAAATAAAATCAGTAACCGATGAAAATAACGTAGTATTTTCCTTTTAAATCTTTTATTAAAAATATTGCTACAAAAATACGACTATAAATAATACATTATTATACTTTAAATGTTCCAGATTCCTAGACAATTGTCAAGATTACAGGTTGCCATGGATATGGTTCCATTGTTATTGGTAGTTATGGAATTGTTATTGGTTGTCGAGGTAAAAGGGTTGCCATCCTAATTTCTGAAACATTTTGAAAGGAATGAGTACAAAATGGTTTTATTTTTCGAATATGTTTTATGCCGGTCCGCTTTATTGAAGGAATTTGTTTAAACCCGTGTTCCCCCCATTGCCTATTATATTTCTAAGTAGCCATACAATAAATATTATAATTGGCTATACAGCACTTATTACAGTTAGCTATGCAGAAATTATTAATTAGATTTTCAGTAACCATTAGAGTCAACTATATATTAGCTTTTACAATTAGTTATATATTAGCTTTTACAGTTAGTTATATAGTAGCTTTTACAGTTAGCTTTTACAGTAGCTTTTACAGTTAGTTATATAGTAGCCACTACATAGTGCTAGAGTGTACACAGTAATGGTCCAATTAGTTATATGGCAACTATTATTCAATATTATTCAACAGAATAAGTACTATTCAACATTATTCAACATTTATATAAATGGTATGAGTAAAACTGTTAGGCCCGTGTCCAAGATTTCAAAAAGAGAGAGAAATTTTGGTGGAAATTTGATTTGAATTTTTTCTCTTACAAGAAATTTGAAATAATATTGAACAAATAGGGAGTTTAACCCCCAAACCCCTTGTGCACATCCTTGTAAAATGGTATATATAATCTGAATTTAACTGTATTATTTTAAAAATTGTAATCCTCGCAAGAAATTCAGTATTTAGTTTATTCATAGTTAATTCAGAGTTGTCAGGGTGGGTGAATGCCGAAATAATGGAGTAAACAGTGTTGACGACATAGATGAGTTATTAATTGACTAATTAGCATAACTGATGGGAGTGTTTCGACAGCATCGGCTTAGTTTTGAGATCACTACGCATAATCTCTTCTTCCTTTCCTTAAAATGGAATAATTCAGGATTGAAATTCCCCTAAAGTTAAATCTCCAAAATTTACATAGCATTCGTGGATCAGTTTTTTTAGCAAACATATGGGAGAACATCAAAACATGAATTTATACAAACTAGGGCTATCCCATAGCATGTTTCAATCTTTTTATTTTAGTAAAAGGTATTTATTATCAACCTCAAATACTCCCTAACCTAATCATTAAAAATAATTCTTTTTGATGCCAATGCACCAATGATTTAACTTAGAACTTACGCAGTCCATTCCCATGTTACCCAAACCTTTTTTCGTTTTTCAATTGTAGATCTTGTTCGAGGACGTTTTCTCGGCTTTCCGTGGTCTTGAAATTTTTGGAATCCAGTTAAGGATTTCGGTGGCTCTTCAGTAGTCAGTTCTTATTGTGATATGTCTGACCCATTGTTATTTGAGCTTAATCTATACAGGGTGATTCGAAACTCTCTGTGCAAACTTCAATGAGAGATGAGAAACACTAAAACATATCTTTTTAGTTAATACATCTGTAATCAGAGATAGGAGTATGTCCTATAACCGCGTAGAAACAGAGTGCAAGTCATATGCGCAAAGCATACGCCAGGTGCATGTAATTTATCTGAGTATTCGTGAAGTTCGCCATATTATATGGGGGTAAGGCAGCCGTTTCGTATGCTAGTCAGTCACCACCAATAGTGGTGCAAGGAACATTGACACCACAACAGTACACATGCACAAAATCCTGCATCCTAAAGTATTAACTTTTATGGCAGGTCTAAAAAGAGTCATTTTTCAACAAGATAATGCTCTCCCTCACACAGCTAAAATTTCCCGAGAATGTCTCCATCATGTTCTCAAACTTTCTTGGCATGCCCAATCTCCTGATTCCGTATCGGTTCAAAGAAATAGAAGAAATTTCAGGAAACAAAGGGGCTCTGAAAGGCATAGTTATCCGCAACCACTTTACCAAAATTTGCAAATGACCCAACGTCACGACATCGACTCATGGAAAAGCACAAGAGGAGAAAAGCAAATCAGAGTATTCTAGTCTCGCACTCAAGAGGTTAACGCGATTTGTGAAAGTAAAAGACAGGAAGAGAAGTGGGGGGGCATTGTTAACCGTGAACAGACTCAATAAAAAAAAAAGAATAAGCATTTTAACATGTAATAATTTTGTTAGAGGGAAGTTAGAAGTTGAAAAAAAAAAATTTAGTGTTTTGCATTAAGCATATGCATTTTCATTTATTTTTATTCTCTACCCTCCCTAACACTTACCAAATTTATATAAAAGCAAGATACTATAATGGCAAAGCAAATAAATGAATGTAAATTTGAACGCATATTTACCCTGAATCAAATATTCACGAAGAAAACCATTTATAAAAAAAGAAAAAAAAAGAAACTCTAAGAGAAAAAAAAAGAAATAATAAGGCGAACATAATTCTAAGGTAACAAATAAAATAAAAACCAAACCATTGCAGTTTAATTTAACAACAACAGTTAAATCGCGACAATCCATGCTCCACACTCAAAATATTAGTTTTTGCGCAGCGTGTCACCAGTTGTTTATAACCCAAAGACTGAACAAAAACCCTAAAATGAAATCCTAATAACTCATATTTTGAATACTAAAAATTATATTTATATTAAAAAAAACAAAATTTCTAAAAAATAATTATATTAAAAAATATATTGTAAATTAATACTAAAAGAGGCTACGGATCGAAACAGAACTTGCAACGTTCAGAGAAATCTGTCATAGCGAGCATATGACATGCATGACTCCATGTATCCAAACCGGCTACATACATGTACCCATACCCCTGGCTACATCACATGTATCCAAAGGACAGGAGGTATTCAATGAGACATTAAAGGAAATTTTAAATTATACTGTGTTCTCCCATAATAAATTGACCATTTGCTGTAATATAAGCTTATATTATTACCATTATTATATTATTACCATTATTATATTATTACCATTATTATATTATTACCATTATACATATAAAGTTCCAGTCAACTCCAAACTCCTCTTCTTGGTACAAAGATTTGTTTCGCCACAAAGTGCATTTAATTTTAACTATAAAATTTTTCTGAATTTGGCAAATAAACCTAAACTAATTTTATCATGCGTATATTTAGAGAAATCTAATTAAAATACAAGTTTATTTCCTCTTAAATTTAAAAATTTCCTACATTTAAAAATGTTTTTCTTCGTTTCTGAAATCGTTTCTTTATTCCGACTTTTAACATCTAAAGGAATCGTTTACGTATGTTCAAATTTTTTCTAAAAGGAACCGGGATCTTCAAATACAAAAAAGTTAATTTGTTTTCCAAAGGCGTCAAAATAATTTTTTTCAGGCGCGTTTCGGAATAAATTTAAACCCAAAGTAAAAAATATCCACGAATTGTTTTTTTTTTGTTTTTTTGTAAAAAAACATTTCCGAAAAAACAAACAAACATACGCAACGGAAAAATTGCAAAATGTATTAATTCGTTTCCTTTTGTTACAAAAACTGTATTTTAGAAATGCTGTATATTTTTATCAGCATGTCATTTTATTCAAGAGATTATGCACACCAACGTATCGTAGTTAAACTGTATAATTATTTTAAAGTAAATTTAGAAAAAAACTGTATTTACCTTTATAAGATGATAAAGCCAGACATGTTCAACTGAAACTTTTCTAAACCATTATTCGATCGAGCAGTTTCTAACAATTGAGTTTCATTTTATATTTATCAAACTAATAGGTTATTAGACAGACAGCAACGGTGATGTTATCTATTCATTGTAAATTATGTTGTGAATAGCATTTTAATACATATAATTTATGAGACATTGGTTCAACAAAAAGTCTGTAAAAACTTTTAGAATTTCATAGAAGATGGAAAAATCATCGTACGGTATGTATTGTCTGGATATGTAATTTTTTGGCAGAATAAAAAATTGATGTTCCCCAGCGAATAAACAATACTATTCACTATTTAATATAAACAAATAATCCATCGATAAACAACAGTAAGCCATAATAAGAACTTAGCACAAGAAAACGACAGATAATTTGACATTTTACACGCTGGAAATACGATAAAAGTAACTACTTGTGTTCAATTTGTGTATTACGCTAACAAGTTTTGAAAATAATCTTCATCACGAGGTATATGACACAGTTTCGGCGAGTAATGAGACGCTAAATGGAAACTTTGGGTTCCGCCATTGTTAAAAGGCCTCATTGGTAAGCTTGTTTATGGGAGCGAAATATGATGCCTACGATCGAAATCACCTGACACTAAATGGAAACTTTAGGTCCCGCCATTGTTAAAAGGCCTCATTGATATGTTCGTCATTTTGGTGGGAGCGATATATGATGCCTACGATGGAAATCACCTGATGCTAAGTGGAAGCTTCAGGTTCCGCCATTGTTAAAAGGTCTCATTTATAAGCTCGTCATCTTGGCGGGAGCGATATATATGATGCCTACGATGGAAATCACTTGACGCTAAATAGAAGCTTTAGGTTCCGCCATTGTTGAAAGACTCCATTGATAAGCTCGTCATTTTTGTGGAAGCGATATATGATGCCTACGATGGAAATCTCCAGACGCTAAATGGAAGCTTTAGGTTTCGCCATTGTTGAAAGGCCTCATTGATAAGCTTGTCGTCTTTATGGGAGCGAAATATGGTATCAGTAATGTTTATGTAGAATAAGACAGCAATTCTAGGAAAGACATTTCTGATCGACACCTTCCTTGAAGACAAACTTACCATTAGACATGAGCATCAGTAGCAAAACATCGAGACTTGGCACCGATGTCAACATCAACAAAATACCATCGATGCAATGCAGAATTTACGTATAGGCCGAGTAGGTCCAGCCATAGGACTCCACATTTTTGGGGCCCCACAAAAGTTTTGTAGAGACCTGGTGCTATTTAAATTTAAACGTCATTTTAGTCTTATTTATTTACAAAGGTCCAAGAAATTTTCATTACTGACATACCTGGATACCGAAGATCAGGAACTTCAAAGAAAAAATTCATGATTCATGAAAAAAAATCTTAATCCGGCATTACATCAATGTTTGAAAAAAATCGGTCTCTAAATATTTGTGATTATTCGTTGTTGCATCGATCTTTTCAAAAATGTGTTTATAACTTAAAAAAATTGATTGATAACTTAAAAAAATTGTTTATATCTTAAAACCATCGTTATTTTAATTTAAAAAAAAATACTATTTTTTCCTTATTAAAAAAAAAGGTATAGTAATTTTCCTTATTAACAAATCTCATGGGACCCAGAAAAAAGGTCAATAATCGGAATGATGTATTAAGAAAGCACTGACTTGAATGTTTTATTTGATTTTCTATCACCATTTTCTTTGCTCTCTTTGAATCAAGCTTTTAAGTACCTCGGGCTTTCTTTCTCGATAATAAATCGATCTCTTTTTATTACAAACATTTAAATAAATCCATGCTTCGTCAATTGTATTTTTTAATTGTATTTTTCTATCTGTTTCCTGCTAAATGACTTTTATATAACAATCTGCGTCTAGTCTTCCGCTCAGCAACATGCCGAGGTAGCAGACGATGAACTGTACGTTTTTGTTTTAATTATATTAAATTCTTTATTTTAATAAAATTTAATTTAATTTTTTTTTTAATTTAATTAAATTCAAATCTTTATTAATTATTTTATTTATAGCTGAGGCTCATGTATACAAAGCTTTTGCAATAGTTCTTTGAGGTTTTGGATTTTCTAGTAAAACCGTAGACTGCACTTTAGAAATGTTAGAAGAAATATGAACCATTTTGGGATATTTCTTTTGGTTTGTTTTTCCTCTTGACATTAAAGCTTGACTATTTTTTCATTTTACATTAATAATATCACTTATTTTATGCTTTGAAACTTGAAAACCATGCTTCTCACGTTGTTTTTTAATTATTGAATATGAATATTTCTCTTCAAAAAGGGCAAATATATAGCCTTCAAGCCACAGCTTCCTTAACATACGCCACGTCACAGCGTAAATTAAATTTTTAGTTGCAAACGACTTTCTGCTTTTCAAGTAATAGCGTGTTGCCAGTTTTTTTCAGAGTCTTTGTTATTTTTTTAAATTTAAAATCAAAGTCTTTATAAATATGTGTAAACACCCTCTGTACATGCATCTAATCAAGGGTTGGCCCGAATTGGCTGCTTTGGCTCCAGAGCATTGAATTCTCTTCCTACAACCTTATAATCATTAAACTTTCTCCCATTATTTAAAAAGCATCTTTCTCAATACTCACTAAATTAACATGTATTCATTTTAAAAATAACAAAAATTTCTACCTCGGGAATCATCGTCTGTGTCAGACCCTACAGTCTTTACCCATTGCTGCTCAGGCGAACCAATTTAATATTTTTGTAATGTATAAATGCATAGTATATCCACAATTGTAATTGATTCTCCTGAATAATGTTTGTATTGTATAAAGGATGCTTCAATGTTTAGACTTTGAAATAAGGAATAGATGAAAATAATATAGGGTAAATCCGGGTTACATGCCACATGCGATATAGATTGCTCACCCCCTAGTTCTGAAACGGGCTGTGGGATGACACTGCAAAAAATACCAAATGTGCGCCATTTAGTATTTGAAGCGTGTTTGGTAAAAACATCGTGTTCCTGTGCCTTTTTGTTTTTAAATTAACAAATATATAAGGTGAGTTATAGAGTTTATTATGAAATATTTTCGTGTGCTATCGTATTTTGTATATTACAGCTAAGACTTTAACGATGTCAGTGGATTCCCTGTTTGAGCGAAGCATAGTCTTAGTATAGAGAGGTTTCATTGTTATTTCGCCATGTTTGAATTCAAGATCAGGAAGGCGTGGGGTGAGGCATCTATACCTTACAAATTGGTATACATGCCGCAGTTAAAATCAGGGACATATGCCGCGCGTATTCTTTCGGATGTTAATTTTAATTTTTAGAATTTTTCGCTATTTTGCGCCAAATGCCGTTAAATATAATCGCAAATCCTAGTCAAATGTCTCCAATTTAATTATAATTTTCTTTACTTACAAATACATAAAAATATCATCAAAGTTTTCAAAAAATCCGCCAAATTCATGAAAAAAGGCTCTCCAAATTCTTTTTTTTTTCGCCATTATTGAGACTGGAACCATCGCATAAACATGCACTTGAGTCGAAAGCATAAGACCTTGCAGATACAGAGCCATCCACCAGTAAAGGTTTGCCTGAAAAGAATATTACAATTCCATCGAAATATTTGCATGCAATATCTCCAATTTCAAAACTAAATAAAGAAAAAAGGAAAGGCAATGAAGAAATAGGCACTTGTCTTAACCATTGCAGAAAACAGAAGACCGTTAAAAGAAAGTGTTGGAGAAGAAAGTTGGAAAAGAAAGAAATAGAAATAACTAAAGAAGGTGGTTAGATTATGAATCAAATAGTCATAGTACTAGTTACGAAGTTGATGGTGCCTTTGGGTTTGATTCCATTGCAACAGAGAAAGCCAGAGGTAATTAATGAGATGCATAAAAGAAAGGAAAGTGAAGCTGGGTCATCACAAACTTTGGATGTGAATACATGCAATGAATATGAAGAAAATTATTATCACACAACTGAAGATGCGAATGGTTACGTTGTGCTATATGTAAGTTAGCGATGGCTTCACGCAGAATGTACGATTTTCGATGAGTTTTGTGCCGACTGTGGGAGAGAGAGAATAGATTAAAAAATTAGTCCAGCCTATTTGAAAAAAAAAGTAATTCATTTATGTCATTATTTTGTCCATGTTTGTTCCGATTCTGAAAATGAGTGCAAAATAAAAACAGCAGATGTTTTTTAAATTTATTCAATTTTTATGTTTTATAAAATCGCAATTTCAGTTATTCTATTTTTTCATAACATAGTTTTTGAAGAAACGTATTTGATAGGAAGTAAATTCATTTACTATACGAAGCGCGGCAAGCCTCATGGTGCGGCGTAACACCCGACACACTTGGGAGAGATGCCGCAACGAAGGGTGTTAAAAAATAAATTATAGCGGCTTATTGAATTTTTTGTAGATTATTTTTTTCTAATATATATGCTTCTTAAAAGTGTATCGATTATTATGACTAAGTAAATTTCATGTTTGTGCGCCATGGGTCTCAGAATATCGATTTTAAAAAAAGTGAGGCATGTAACCCGGATTTACCCTAGATAAATATAAACATTAAAATCCGTAATTTTATAAGTGAACTCAGAATATTAAGTGAAAATGAAAATAAATGGCTTTATAAAGTTTTGTGAATCCACAAATAAAAGTTAAAAATAATAAATGGTTTCGAAAGTAAAGATACTTCAAGCTCAACAAAATTGGTCAATGATGGGAAAATATCCCAAGGAGGGATTGCATAGATTATTAATGTAATAAATCAGGTTTATGTTGAAAGTTCCTGCATAGAAATTTCTGTAAAGCTTTCGGAAGTGTTCAATAACTGGGATGGAGGCCACCAACCAAACGGAGAGTAACATTCAGAAACCCCTTTATGGTATGCACTTTTTCAAATATTCAAACAAGATCCTTGTATGAATGTAAAATCTCTGATTTTTCATACCGATATACGAGATCTGAGAATTTCTATTGCTGCATTTATCTATTTTCTGTGGTCTGCTGAAAACCGCAAGATTTCTTCTTACTTGACATTGTCGTTTTGGTAGAAATAAGATCTAGGACTCGATATCAGAAGGCCAATGACGTTTTCTTTTCACCTTAGCATATTGGGGAACTGCCCAACCTTGGCTGGAAAGGATTACTCGAAATTATGCGTGGTTTTGCTGGTCGGGCAATGGTTCGAACCGACATTACCCGCTGGACGTCGTTGCAAAGTACCCCTTCAATGGAAGAACTTCAAGTTTTGCTGATAACTAAAGGTCTTGCAGCTTTTTAAAAACATTGAATTTCAATTATGGTCTGTTGCCAATTGTTTCATTCTTCTGGAATAGCTGGCTGGAAGGTTTTCACTACCAGCCAGCATGACCAATGATCCACACCCCTACCGGAAATCGATTCAATAACTTCGTTTTCTGGACATATTGATTTCATATGTCGGCCATTTTGTTACTTGTTTTAGAACATCGTATCAGTTTCCCCCGCACTGAATCCTGCCCTCCTTATACCGTGGTTGTCACTTTCATTCTGACGAACTTTTGGCACACCCCCTCATCATTTTTAATGAAAATCTATAGGCCGCGAAGCCAAGTTTGTTGACTATATTATTACCTATTACACAAATTTAAAAACTTTCGAACTGCCTACTAACATAACGTTTCACGCTGAAATTGTATGTTTCTAACCAACTGGTCTCCTATATTTTTTTTTTTATAAAATTAGTGTGCTTATTTCAAAAAATTAAAAACAAATAACTTCCTGATTATTTTCTTTACTTGCAATAGAAATTTATTCTTCGAAGTTGATATTCTATCCTCCAACGCAGAAAATACTTTAAATTCTTTATGAATGTAATCGTTAATATATCGACCTGACTATAATCATTTCCCTTAATCCCAGTTTAACAACCATAAAAAGAAATATGCCTTAGATGCCAAATTTCAATAATCTTCCATCTATGTTCATTTCTGCGAACGTATTCATAATTATGGCGATTTTGAAGGTACTAAAGACATAAAAATGTTTATGGAACTTCCAATTATTGCCCAGCTCGCCTTTAGAGAAACTTTTGAGAAGCTTTCTGTATTTGTATGAACGATCAAACGATCTTATTAATCATATAAACCCGAGCCCACCTCCTCCAGTATTGAATGGGGAAGACTCTATTAAATTACATTCACTGATTACCGCCACTTTTCAGTTTTCTCCTTCAGTTCTCGGCTTTCGGTATTTTTCGACGATAGGGGGTGTTGCCTGTAGGCAAAGGACAGTAGCGTAAAATGGCAACACTCAGTATTCGGAACTCGCCTGCGAATTCCCGCGATACCCCTCGTCATCCCTCAACGTTCCATATGCGACGGATTACCCAAGTAATGACGAGTACGGCCAGGGCCTCAAAACAGGCCTTCAAACAGATCGGGAACGTCACTCCTGATTTACTAGCTATCTAAAATTATAAAACATATTTGTAAAATTTATATTTGAAAAGCAAAGAGGTTCATTTTTGTACGGCTTCTCCATGCTATTGATACCAAAGAATATATACTCATGTTTCTAAAAATTGCAACACCATACAGGACTCGTCCGAATTGAATGAAATTTAATGTACAAACGACCTGTGTTGATACAAATAAACGATTACAAATACAAAGCAAAAAAAAAAACCAATATTACATGTCGAAAATCAGTATTTGGTGAAGCCACCACGCGCTGCAATAAGTGATGCTATACGACGTGGCATGGAATCAAACAGATGTTGAATGTGTGCCTGAGGAAGAGCATTCCAGTTTGCTTGTATGCCATCCGAAAGTTCCTCTGTAGTAGCAATGGGACGAGGATCACGAGCGAGACGCCGACCAACGAAATTCCATATACGTTCAATCGGGGACATATCCGGAAAATAGGCAGGAAGAAGCTGTATCTGTTGTGATGAAAAGAAGTCTTGAACATTCCTGGCAATATGTGGGCGGGCATTGTCCTGTTGAAATACAGCTCCGGGAATGCCTTGAAGGAAGGGAACAACTTCGGGCTCCAGAACTTCATTGATGTACCGGTTGCTGTTAAGATTACCCACAATTCGTAGCAGCTGAGATCGTCCATGATACGCAATAGTACCCCACACCATCACGCTGGTGGGTTGGTCCACTATGACGTTGGATAACGCACTCCGGAAGGTGGCGTTCACCGGTATAGCATCTAACACAGATGCGGCCATCACTGTACCCCAAATTAAAGCGGGATTCATCAGAAAACACTTGTTGCCAATTAGCACGCCAGTCTCTATGTCCATGAGCCCATTGTAGCCGCAGGCGCCGATGGTTTTGCGTCAGGAGGATCCTGTATAAAGTAACTCTTGCACGCAGTCCACGGTGCAGTAAACGCCAACTAATTGATGAAGCACACAATGATACACTTGTAGCAGTGCACCAACGTTCTGTCAACTGTCCAGATGAAGCAAAACGCATCGTTACCGTCAAGCAGAACAGGTGTCTATCATCCCGACGTCCACTCCCGGATTTCCGAGTTGTCTGGTTTTCTTGAACCCACTGCTTCCACACTCGCATCACTGTGCTGCTGTTACGCCCCATACGAGCTGCTATTGCACGATAAGAAAACCCTCCTTCACGAAATCCGATCATTCGTCCCCGTTCAAACTCCGTAACTTGCTGAAATGTCACCATCTTTCGTCGTAGTGGCATAATGACGTCTTATGTAACGTTTATCGCCAGCAGATAGCCATACACGCCCCGCTACAGCCCTCTATTTATACGGATCCATCAGCTGATCAGAGGGCGCTGCTCAGCCCATGTATCCGCGAGGACTCTGAAATTCTAATCATTTGAATAGCATACCCTAATTTGCATTTTCTGAAAGTTTCAGCTCAATAACGTAATTCCTTCATGGTGTTGCACTTTTTACAAATGTGAGTTCAGATATAACTATGCCAATAATATATACTATATAACCTTACTTACGCTTGTAACGTCTTTGGTACGGGAATAAAGGGAAAAGCACTGCCTCGTACCTCTCATCAACCATATGTGATTAATTCATTCATCTAATGGAAGATACGGCGCGTGAAGGCGTTGTAAGGAAAGCATGGAAAACTAAATATTTCCCCCTCAGTATTGATTCATCTTCAGATGTATCTCACTGCGATGTGGCTTCTTAACGAAAACGTGTAGTTCCGATTTGAGTGATACCAGAAATAGTGCAAAGGAAGTTTCTTGTCACTATAACGAGGACATTGACAACACTTTTTAGAAGAATTCACGCAAATCCGTACATATGATAATAGAGAAAATAGAATCCTATTGTTGCAAATTTATATCAGCTACTAAAGAACAATGACTTCGTTTCCACATTCCCGAATGTGAGCATTGCCCTTAGGATATACCTAACATTTCAAGTGTCGAATGCATACGGAGAAAGATCGTTTTCCAAAATGAATCGCATTAAGAGCGAACCACGATCAAAAATGACAGACAAAAAGTTAGATTCTCTTTGTTTTTACTTTCCATCGAAAGCGATTCGAAGAAACAGTTGGATTTAAATGACATGATAGAGGAGTTCGTGGTTTCAAAATCTCAAAAAATTCCAATTTAATGAAGTTTTCATTTGGAAATACAAATAAATGATTCTTCTTATAAATTCCGTTTTTTTTTAATATATATATATATATATATATACAACTAGAAGTTATGGCATCACAACATCACAAAGCAAAGCCATGACGTGGAACCCGCGGGCACCCTGATTTCCACTTCATCCCTAAAAACACGTAGCTATGCATCTGGCTTTGCTTCTTTTGCTGGTTTCGGCCATACATGAGTTACAAGCGTAACTATTCACATCATTCTTATGCACTTTTAAGTTTCTGGATAAATTCGACAGTTTCAGACATGTTCTATCAGTTTTTACATTTGACGCAAGAGCATTTGCGTCATCATTGCAAATATTCATCTTTTGCCATCTTCAACGACTTGCTGACAACGAAAATAAAAGTACTCGTCCAACTGCGTGTCTCAGTTCCCTACGTCATAATTTCTTAGAGTCAGATGTGCATAGTTTGCAGCGGCGGTGGGAGTTGTAAGTTCGTACAATTTGGTAGTCTTAGCACCATAGCCCGTTACGTTAAGCCAGTACTACTTACTAGTTTAAGTTACTAGTTTAAGTTACGTGATTACTCTCACCAAATCGGCAACAAGGTACGAAGTCTCCCCCCATCCTGCACGTAGGCATTTCAACCAATTACGTTAACATATTTTCGGGCTATTATGTGGTGCTATCGATTTCAAAATATACGGCCCGGAGGGGGGGAGGGAGGCCACAAAATTCCTTAATCCGCCACTGCCCATATGCTCTATATATTATTATAAACAATGCTCTATAACATTAATATTTAATAACTACTGAACCTAAACCCCATTTGTAAAGAGATAATGAGGTAAAAGAGTAATATTGGCATATAGGCATAGTTACATTAGCCAAATTTCAAACCACAATTAACATCATTCAAGCTTCATATATATGGGCAAACAACATTAATTAGCTCTTGCTGCACTTTTTTTAGCGCATTAAATTTTAATAGAAGAAGTTAAAGACAATTGGAAAAATAAAATTTACAATATTACATTATGCAATGATGTGCATTAAGGGGAGGAATAATAGAGTGAGAAAATATCCAAGCGAATGCTTGGAAATTTTTGTATAGTACTGTTGATCGCAGGTGGTCATAATATTTAAATAAGTTCAAGATCCCAAATCTGTTATATCTAATTATATTTTCTTGGGGCCTTTCCTGGTGAGAGTACGTTCTTGTTTCCTTCTTTTTCTTTATTGCTGTGCTGTATAAAATGACGCATATACTATAACAAATAACTCTTACATAATGCAATGTAAATAATATAGTAAACGATAATATAATGCAAATAATATAGTGCAAAACAATATAATGTAAATAATATAGTGCAAAACAATATAATGTAAATAATATAGTGCAAAACAATATAATGTAAATAATATGGTGCAAAACAATATAATGTAAATAATATAGTGCAAAACAATATAATGTAAATAATATAGTGCAAAACAATATAATGTAAATAATATAGTGCAAAACAATATAATGTAATATAGTGCAAAACAATATAATGTAAATAATATAGTGCAAAACAATATAATGTAAATAATAACAAATAATATAGTGCAAATAATATAGTGCAAAACAATATAATGTAAATAATATAGTGGAATGTTTATATGACTGTATCAGAAGAGAATAAATAAACGTGCATTATTATTATTATTATTACGTGGAAAATTAACATAATAACATATTGCATTGTTTCGATAATGTCTTGAGGTACAATAACATAAACGTATGATAAATTTCTACGAATCACTTATTTTTAGTTTTCTTGTGGTTGGTGTATTGATATTTCTACAATTTTTATTTAAACGCAAGAGTCACGCTTGCATTCATTACAGATGGTATTGCGCTTTATCCGGAGATGTTATAAAGGAATTCATTTATACTAATTAAAGATAAAATAGTACCAGAGGTATAATTATATCATCCGCTTCGCTATCTTTTTTTTTTTCAAACTGTACCGCCTTCTTTAGCAAACAGAAAATCTGTCCAATTTGCCAAAAATGTGAATTTTTTTGTTCATATTTTATGATAAACAAACTGAGTCCTGCAGAGGTTAATTCACGACAACAGCAACATTAGTTGCAATTCAGTATCGTTGTATAAACGGGTTGCCACAATGAAGACCTTACTATACTGTTAAGATAATAATTACTGTCCGTTCAACAAAAGAAGTCTGATGGAACAATTAGAAAAAACAGAAGGTGACGTCACAAATGGGCAGAGTAGGACTCCAATTTCAGAACTTATTTTCAGCGACCGTTTGTCGGCGCTAAAAACACGAGTGTAAAACTTGGAGGCCTACATTGTTGTAAGCGGCTGGCTGGTTTGTGACGTCACCTCCAGCTATTTCTAACTGTTCCACCGGACTTCTTTTCGTAAACGGAGACTATATACTACTTTTCCACTTCATGAGTGGAATCAGAACATCAGTCTTTGTGCGTGCGTGCGCATGTATGTATGTATGTATGTATGTATGTATGTATGTATGTATGTATGCATGCATGTACGTACGTGTGTGTGTGCGTGCATGCATGTGTATGTACGTACGCGTGCGTGTGTGTGTAACATTTTAAAGTAAAAATTTATGATATTTGTAAATACATACATCTATTTTTTTTTTTTTTAACTGTCAACTTTTTAAGAAGTGATAACATGCTTTTAGAAACATGTGCACGCGTTTCATCAACAAAACTAGCATATTTAAGTATTGCGTATATTAATGGATAAAAGAATATTTGGAGTTCATATTTCTCCCATTAAGGTTTTAATTAATATTTCTGCTTTCCGCGGAAATGTTAGAATGCGTATTAAATAATTCATCTCAATAAAAGATCAGATTTCAATTACCGTTACATACCTCGTCTTAACGAAGCTCGTAAACAGATAAATAAACTTCGTTTCCGATTTCTCATTTCAAATGTAAATTTAATTTCCGAAGGCATCCCTCATGCGTTTCTTCATATAATTTGAATTTTGGTTTTAATAATCTGG
>QLNU02014802.1:153452608-153465565 GCA_006491805.2 Dysdera silvatica | reverse complement strand
GGGGGGGTGCGCATAGAATTCAATGTCTTTACACTAGTTCTCTCTACCAGACATTGCATAATTAAATAGGGCATGCAACAGATTTTTTAAAGGTTTATATAAGGATTTGAAGAGGTTAAGCTTTTTTTAAAGAGTTGTTTAAAATGTAGAAAGGTTTAACTATTTTTCAAAGAGTTATTTGAAAATATAAAGAGATTTGGTTATTTTCTGCATGAGTATTTAGAGAAATTTGCTGTCTGTGTTATAAACAGCACCGAGTCTTCCCTTTATCCAGATTAAAAGCAATATAATCGAAGAGCCTTCTGAGGTGTCAGCTCAGATCAAATGATGTCCTGTATGGCAACTTCTGGGTGAAAGATGATTAGAAGCACGACTACGCTCCGTGTTGTAGGGCTCAAATTGTGCAACAATGGTTTAAAGGGTGCATCTGTGTACATAATATGTGTGTTTCTCCTGCATGTTAAATTACTTTAACTGAAATTTCCCCAAAACTTAGAAAGAAATTTGTTGGGTAAAATGGAATACAAAATTTCTATCGACGCCAATACGTCGTTCTGTCGCCAAGATGGTACCATTCTTCCAAGTTTATACAGGGTACTAAAGTACAATTTTCGGGCTCTGATAACCAGTGCCGAGCAGAATACAGGTAATTATCTTGAAAAAATATTCTAAAAGCATTTTCAAATAGGTACCAGTAATTTCTTAGCTGATTAGTGTTTATAAAAAAATTAAACAATGTAGAAATTATGCAATAACTAAACACGAAATATTTTCGCATGATATTTGTTCTAAAAAATATGTTTTACACTAAGGCTTTATTTTCTTTTTGAATGTGGTGCCACATGACTAGATGCCCTTGCAGCATGAGATGTAAACAAATTTTCGAAACAATAACCAATTTGTTACTAAACTATATTAAACTGCAATAATAATAATAATAATAATCATAAATTAAGCCAAAAATATTATTGATGGTAGCAGTAACAATAGATAATAACAATAAATATCACGAAATAATCAAATTAATATCGCCACTGACGTCATCACATTAACTAACTGGTAACCATTGTATATCAAACATTTTTCAAAATCTCGGTTTTACGAAACTTTTTTGTAATATCAACATATTTATATTTTGCTGTATCTTAGGTAGAGATTGCAACGGGGTACTTTTAGTGGATGATAATACACTGCCTGAAAGAGGTTAGGGATCTGTAAAAGTCTGAAAGCGCATTTTCACGAGTCGTCACAGAACAATGATAAAGTGGGGAAGAGATAAAGGTCAGATAAAAATTTCCCAGGCAAGAAAGACCTTCAATATAATACCACTTTTTTACGAACAACGTTTTCTCTACCGTGGTTGTCCGCAAATGATGTTGTTTTTTGTTTTTTGTTTTTTTTTGTTTTTTTTTTGTATTGAACTTTGGAGAGTGAGATTGTTTATAACTGACTTGTTTATTCCCAGTTATGTCTCGATATTGCATGATTGGTTATTTGTAGTGGAACCGGCAACTTAACGTAATTATAGCAGAGTTCGGTCTCAGCTCTGGTGGCGTGCGGATGTCTTTTTGCTAGGGTCCGGGTCTGGCGGGCTTTGGTTCCTGCTCGCTTGTGCGGAGTGAATGGGGCATTGACTTGGCCGCTAGACTGGGGTGAATTAATGTCTGTGCCCGGTATTCTAAGTCCGAGCTCCGCTTTTTCTCGTGGACCGGTCTTTGTCTCTGGGGTCGTGCGGACGTCCTTTGTTCTGCTCCGGACGTTTAGGCCACAGTCTCCATCCGCGTGTGGCGTTTATCGCCTTTGAAAGCGTTCATAGTCCCTGAATGGGACACTGGTTGGACGGCCTGGGCGGAATGGATAGCAGTTCGTTCGTTCTGTTTGCAAGGCCGGCTCATGTCCGTTCCCTGCCGCTTCGCGGCGCTTGCATCCGTTCAACGGTGTCCAGTAGACTCCTGTAGGAGCATCGGCCGACCCGGGATGTTCTTCCGTGCCATCCATCTATTTCAACCACTCCTCGGGGTGGATTGATCGTGGATGGTTTTCGGTTGACGTTAAATGGCGACTTCAGCGCAAGCGATGCATCTCTGCGCCAGTATGGATCGACAATCCCCCTTCGTCCATTGGCTGTAAAGTTATTTGACGTTAAAACCTGTCTGGGATTACAGGTTACCCTTTAGGCTACCTTTCCCATTAATTCTTTGCACAGTACCAATATCAACGTGATCATAACGCAAAACGTTTATGTACGATGTTAACCGAATCCACCCCGGTATACCCGTGACATCATGTGACCTAAAAAAGCTTATAGTAGAAAATATCTTTATATAGAACTATAATTCCGATAGACACGATTTTCTTACTCCCATTTTCCTGTCCCTTTACTCTATCTAGTCGTCTTGTCTTGAGGCTTACACGAGGAGTTAGGTTTCGCAACTGACCCTGAACGATTATCCAATAACAGCTTTGCAACTTGTGACGGAGGAGGCTGTTTTGTTTTTCAAGAGTTTATTTGTACCGCGATGGATGAAATACAGTTTATTAAATGCCCATGATTCCAAAATAAATAAAATAAAATTACGGTCTTATACAGCTTTTAAATAAGAAAATTTCGAATCAGAAATATTAAATTTAAAACACAAATGTATTATTTCACTGCCTAATGCGAAAAAGGCATAAAAGCAAATGTATTTCCTTCTCTTCGGCATCCTGTTTTTGAATCATGGCCTTTCAACTGCAATTTGTAGGAATGTTTGGATCAGAATTTTGCTTTTTTCTCTTCTATTTCAAATTAATATGTTTTCAAATTGTAAACATCTGAAATAATTTTTTTTAATAAGCACCCACAACTTAAAAAAAAAAGATTATCTGTTAAACATTTTTTTAAATATATTTTCCAGCGTTTTCCAGGTTTGAAGTGAAAATAACGAGTCCCGCCCCCTTTACGACATCATAGGTTGCAACGCTGTAATTGGATAATCGTTCAGGGTCAGTTGCGAAACCTAACGTCTCGTGTGGCAGTCTTGGAAGATGAAATACAGTCGAGTCTCTATTTAACGAAGTGCCATCGTTCCTCTGAAAAACTTCGTTATAAGGAAAATTCGTTAAATAGAAATTAACATAAATGTTGAAACTTAATTTCGATAAAATGAAAAAAGCTAAATTTGGACAGTAAAGACTAAATTCAGTAGACTCTTCTTTTCTTACGAATTTAAATATTTTTCGTATACAAGTACGTACAAATTAATAACAAAAGTAAAGACTGAGGATTACTTTATATCTGTATGATCCTCATACAACATATTTGAAACAGAGAAATAATCACTAATTTTGCTTTGTACAGGTTTCTTATAAAAAACGTTTTGTTCATAGAAATTCTCACACTTTTGTAAATATCGGAACACGTCATCTATAACATTTTCTTCAACAATGCAACACGTATGTGCGAGAAGCAAATTTCGTGGCTTAGCCACACCTGCAGAGTGATACATCCCCGCCGATTCAAAGTTCCCAGTTTAGAACAATAGAATTATTTATCACAACTGACCCTATGTCCACAGTACAGAAGGCTACCTCACCTCCGTCTTTTTGCTTAAAATCCTCAACTACCCCTTCTACCTAACCATCCCGCTGAAAAATTGTAAAAGGTAAATTAAAAAAATCAAATTCTTTATAAAAAGAACTTCGTTATATAGAAATTGTTTTTCGTAATATGGAGACAAATTTACATGTTAGTGCCATTCAAAGTCAAGGTTCCGCCGAAAATTTCATTAAATAGAAAACTTTGTTAAATGGAAGTTCGTTATATGGAGACTCTACTGTATACAAATACAGAATCCCTTTGGAGTTGGAGTAACTTCGTAAAGAGTATCTCTTTCTCTTAGAGCTAGTTGGGAATGCTTCTTTTGCCGTATGTAGACACATCTTTCTTAATTTGGGCTCCCATTTCACCAGATATGTCACAAATAGTTCACGTTGGTATGGCCACAAAACTTCATGACAGAAACAACATGGAAGATTGCGCCGCCTTGGAACTTCAAAGTTTGATTCTTTATTCGAATTCCTTCTATTAGCTCACACTCTCCCTATATATATATATATATTTATATATCTTGTTCAAATTTTCAATCGTTAATAAAATACTTTCTATCCATCCAATCAAGTTCAAATAAATTTTTTTAAACTTGTAGTGGATGACACTTGATGTTAATACAGTTTTTTCAAATATTAATTCATTAATTAAATTTAAATGATTTTTTTTTTGCTTTCCTTTGGTGTATTTGGCGATTAATGCTTGCCGCCAAATGTCGCCAATTACAGCCAAATGTTGCCAAATGTCGCCAAAATTGCTTTTCGCAATTTTTCCCTTTCTTCCCTTTTATTTGAGCAGCGCATTGAAGGAATTGACTTTAAAAAAAAAATTTTTATTATACTTGCTATTTACAATTTAGTTTACAGGATAAGGCAATAAAAGAAAGTAAAATCATCCTACATAATGCGAGTATAGTATTATCGTATGTATTATGTATCCTACATAATACATATATATCATATAACAGTTGCCTTGATCTGTGGGATAACTGGAAAAAAACAGCCGATGCAAATATCTTGCTTGCACTAGTTCCAGTCACCCGCAAAGCCAATAGTGACAAGTTAAGCTGATCTTGCTATAAATCAATGGTTTTTTTTTAATTAATTCGTAATGAAAATGTTGCTTTTGTGATTTAAAATTTTCCAGAGGAGCCAAAAGAAGCCAAAAAGCAGCCAATCAGGCATCCAAGAGCCAAACAAGTGTCGCCAAAAACCACGCCAACATCTAACGTAAGCATAGTCTTTATCTCAATGAAGTCACACTCACCATGTAGGTTATAATACTCTGGTACGGGGGGCGTCAGCTTGAAGTAAATGTTAGGGGGTTATCTTTGAATGAAAAAAAACATAAAGTACTGTCAAATTGGTAAAAAAAAACATAATTATATTTTATATCTTGCATCATTCGCCACTAATTACATTCTTCACTCCTTTATTCAGTTTAGTTCGTTAATTTTCGAAATGCCCACTCCTGTAATTATTGTAGTGGGGGTGGGGGGAATGAAAGAACTTGTAGCACCTTGAATTAATGTTCCTCGTATTCACGAAACTAAAAGATGATTTGAGAAAAGCCCCAAGGTGGCGCAGTGTGGTAACGCGTTCGCCTAGTGCGCCGTTAACTCGGGTTCGACTCCCAATAATGCAAAGAATGCTTACTCAGAGCTTGCATTACTCACTGTAGTCCGGAATTGGTTCCCTAGGCCTTAAGAGGTTCGGATTCCTCGGAAAATTGTAGGTCCAGAGGTTCGGATTCCTCGGAAAACAGTAGGTCCCGGCGCAGCATGACCATTGTAGTCTTTGAGCCGTAAAACCACAAACAAACAATGATTTGAGAAAATGAACTGTATTAATTTTATGAGTATGATGCTGTCACTTAAATGATCAAAACACAACATAATGTTGATCATTATTTTATTTATTGTACAATTATTTTTTTGGCTATGTTTTATATACATTTTATTTTTTTGGGGGGGGCGGGGGGCATACTTTACATTGAAGCCCACTTTTTCTACTAGTTCCGCCACTGCTTTATAGATTATTTTTAAATGTTGAACACAATTTCATTTTATTGCATGAAATTATGAAGATTTATAATTGACCATTTGAAAAGAGTCATAAAATTTGAACATTGTATGTTCTTTAAACATAGAGCGATTTTTACACAAAGTGGGAAAACGAACTGGCAAGTAAAAAAGATTATTACGCCCTGATGAAACTGGATGACATCGATCTTGTCGTCAACACGGAAGAGTTCCAGTGCGACATTTGCTTTCTCGATATCGAATGTGGCAAGGGTGTCGTTCTACAAGAGTGTTTGCATTCATTTTGCAGGTTAGTAGTTTATCCATTGATTTACCTTTACAGGAGTTGCCCAATCAGTGATATAGGAGAGAGGACTTAATCCCCACATTCACTGTCAAGATTCTCTTTAACTCCACATCACATGACCTTCTTCAAAACTTCTTGAGAACCCCCCCCAATTTTTGAATTGCTACACCACTGAGCCTAAGTGATGATGCGACAAAACCAATTAACTGGAGGCCGAAATGTCAGCAGGTCTGGATATTTAGTCTTAAAATTAAGCTCACATTTGAAGCTTACCCAGTGTGAAAGCTTCTCTAATGTTCATACATTTGAATTGGATAAGTTTAGATGTTTGTGGGTATATTACATTATCTAATTATATCAGAGACTTTTGGACAAGCCAACTTCTTGTCTTGTCAAGAAAAATCAAAAAATAACCAACAAGTCTTTTTTTCTTTCTTTCTTTTCCAGTGTCTGTTTATTTCTACTAAATGAGGAATGAATATAAATTTAAAAATAGAATGTAAGAGAAAAACCCATATTTTATTTGCAGTTAATTTTGTATGTCGCCTTACATATTTCTCATCTGAAAAAGTATTTATAACGATGAGTTCTGCTGTTCTTTGTATAAATGTTTAAGAAATTAATATTTTTTAGAAAACTAATTTTATGAATTTTTAGGGAATGCCTTGCAGCTGCTGTTCAGTTTTCTGAAACGGCACTGATCAAATGTCCGTTTCGTAATGATGAGTATTCGTGTGAAAGCCACTTGCAAGAACGGGAGATTAAATCGGCAAGTGATCATTATTGGCTTATAATGTACATTCAGCTCTAATATGTTATGATGTTTTTATATAATAACTGGCATCAGTAAATAGTCTTTATATACGTTCGTAAAGAGATTATATATTGTCCTTCGTAGCTCAGTGGGTAGAGCCTCCGCCCGGCAAGTGGAAGGTCGTGGGTTCAGGTCCCACCGAAGGCAGAAATATTTATTTTCTTTCGAACGTTTCACCATCTAATCACGCCATACCATCGGCGTTGGTATCACTACGCCAATAAACGTTGATTGATATTGTTGTTTGATGTTATGATGTAATTTTTTAATTGTACAGTGGAACCTCAATATCCAAAGGAAAGGGGGTGGGTTGCTTCAAATTATCTACTTTTACAGTTATTGAAGTTTAAGGGGAAAAGTTTCAATTGAAAGGAGAATCACTTTGATTTACCGAGAACTTCTCTGTTATCTAGGTTGCATTGTATTGTCATGGAAATTGAAATTATGACCAAGTTCATTCGAAACCACACTTAAAACCTCTCAGGAAACGTTTATTCAGCTAACCTGTACAGTAAACCTGTACAGCAAATGTTTATTTAGCTAATAAAAGCTTTCCACATGTTCTGCTAATATTGTATAGGACAATCTATTTGCATTGGCACTCGTAATGTTCTACCACTCTGAGAAGTGCATCCTCGATTATTATATGCATTTTAATAGATCCAGTATTGCACCGACCAGCATATTGACCTCTGGGGAACTTACCCTGTGTTATGTGTATTATAATGGACCCAACAAGTTTATATTAACGATTTGCTATTTAAAATAAATATTTTTACTATTTTATTATTAAATTTATTATTAATTATTTAAATATTTGTACCACTTGAAGTTAAAAATTGCCGTTTAAATTAACGATTTACAATAGACACTTATGGGGGCATTTGTGGAGATGCCTTATCCAGCTGAGTATAGACAGTAGTTGAATATGATAGAGTTCCCACACATCTGGAAAACCTAGCATTGTCAGGGAATTCGTAATCATTCATGAAAGTCAAGATTTTTTGGCCCTGCGGTGGCGCAGTGTGGTAACGCGTTCTCCTAGTGCGCCGCTAATCCGGGTTCGACTCCCAGCAGTGCAAAAAGAACGCTTACTCAGAGATCTCATAAAGATCGCACTGCTCACTGTAGTCCGGGGTTTGGTTCCCTAGGCCTTAAGAGGTTCGGATTCCTCGGAAAATTGTACACCCCCGAGGTTCGGATTCCTCGGAAAACAGTAGGTCCCGGCGCAGCATGACCATTGTAGTCTTTGAGCCGTAAAACCACAAACGAACGATCAAGATTTTCTGGTTAAACCTGAAAACATTATAAAGAAAACCTTCTCAACTTTTGTTTTGGTTAGTTAAATTCTCTGCAAATATGAAGTTCTTATCCCTACAACTAAAAGTTTTGTTTGCTATAGCTCAGAATTTTGCCAGAAACGACGGTCAATTTTTTGTCCAGTGTGAGTGTCAACCCTGTATATGTACAAGACAGAATTTATTTAGGAGAATTAATTACAGGTATATTACAAATAAATTTGACACCCACGTATTATTAGCTCAATCTAGAGCTATTTTTGTTTAGGAGAAAAAGAGACGCCGTCCTCATTCTGGATAATAACCAGGATTCCCTCGGTGTCTTGACCTACATTACATTATTCGTATAGATCAGGAATTGAAGAAAAGAGGGCTTTTATATTAGAATTGTAAAAGGCTCATATGTTGTTGTCGAAGATCGGTGGGAGAGGCTTATTTGAGTATATTAATGCTTATAGAAAGGGGCATACATGGAAAACATGTAAAATGAATGATTTTAACCTATATTATTAACAATGTACATTGTAATATGTGTACCTATTTGGTGGCATGCATTATTCGATACATGCTTAAAGTATCAAGACTCGTAATATTTCCTTTACGTTATGACTCCGTACAACTTGAAATATTTGCTCGTTTCCTGTTTGACCCAAATTATTTTCCTTATAGTTGGTGTCGCCCGAAGTCTTCGAGCGACACCTGCAACGAAGCATGGCTCTTGCAGAAAGTCAGGCTTCGGATAGCTTCCATTGTAAAACTCCAGATTGTCCGGGATGGTGCCTGTACGAAGACAATGTAAACACCTTCCTTTGTCCCGTATGCATGAAAACTAATTGCGTCACCTGTGCAGCCATCCACGAAGGTAGAAATTGTCGACAGTACCAAGACGACGTTGCCAATCAGTGTAACAGCAGCGAAGAAGCAAAGAAAACAAAAGAATATTTGGATGTAAGTAGCTATACGAGATTGCATTATTGGTAAGATATGTACATCTGCCCGAAAAGAAATATATTGTCAATATGCTAGGAGAATAATGATTTATTTTATTCACAGTGTGATTCCTTTAATTTTTTCTCTCTCTCTCTCTCTCTCCAGAATATGGTGAAGGATGGGGAAGCCATGAGATGTCCTAAATGCGAAGTAATTTTAATGAAAAAATGGGGCTGCGATTGGCTAAAATGCTCCATGTGTCAGACAGAAGTGTGTTGGGTCACAAAAGGCCCCCGATGGGGCCCTGGGGTAAGTCTTAAATTCATTTTTTTTTCGATTTAAGCTTAAAAACTTCATTTAACTGGCACGAGGTATATTAATATGTGATTTAAAATGAGCAAACATCGAAGAATGCTAACAATGTTCGCACATTGATGTGTTGCATTGTGAATTCCTCTTTTGTTTATGTTTAGGGTCGTGGTGATACAAGTGGTGGGTGTAAATGTATGTTGGATGGTGTACGGTGCCACCCCAAATGCAACTACTGCCACTAACTCTAACTTCTTTGGTAAGTTTTGCATTCTACATGGTTAATAATTATGATTAATTAATAATATAAAGTGGTTTAATTACAGAGTGTTTAATAACAAATTAAGCCTCACAGTTGTAACATGTTTGTCTGTCATGCTCTTAACCTGGTTTTGTTTCCAGTGGTACCTTGGGATGTGCATTGATTTTCTAACCATTTAGTTTAGCTTCCTAAGCAGCAGAGGCTCCTCTGCCATTACCATTTTGGAATGCTTATGCCATAATCATTTAAAAACCTCTGTTAGAACCGTACAGGATTTTTGCGACGCCTTAAAATGTAGGTGATTCTTCATTGTGAGAGTGGAGCTTTCCCTCATGAAGGAAACCAAGTTGGAAATTCCCCATGCAGAATTTCCCCAGATGGGGATTTCCAACTTGTGAGAGAAGTTAGGACTTCCACTCGCTCTTCATTCTGTCTTCTCCCGATGCATTGTATATATAGAAACCTTATATACCTATGCATGTATATATAGAAACCTTGTATACCTATGCATGTGTATATAGAAACCTTGTATACCTATGCATGTGTATATAGAAACCTTGTATACCTATGCATGTATATATAGAAACCTTGCATGCATTGTATATATAGAAACCTTGCATGCATTGTATATATAGAAACCTTGCATGCATTGTATATATAGAAACCTTGCATGCATTGTATATATAGAAACCTTTCATGCATTGTATATATAGAAACCTTTCATGCATTGTATATATATACCTTTACATGCATTGTATATATAGAAACCTTGTATACCTGTGTATTGTCATGCATTGTATATATAGAAACCTTGTATACCTGTGTATTGTCATGCATTGTATATATAGAAACTTTTATTATATCTTGGAATGTCCTGACTTCAAATTTGTTTATTGCCCACAAGATTTAAACTAGACAGATTATACTGTATATAATGATTATGCATTTTAGACAGCTGTTGCCATTAATAATATAATTAGTATTTATTATTTTTATTAGTTCAAGTTTTGTGTACTAATTTTTTTTTTCTTTTTCCAGGTTGCTATGTCAGTGTATTTGAAAAGTTTTAGTGCATTTTGACCTCTGTTTTTTGAAGATAAAGGCAGTCGGAGCTGTTATTTATTTTCCTGTTATTTATTTTCAAATGTGTATTGCCATGTAACTTTCTTTTACAATTGTGCAGACGGTGTTACGGAGATATTTATATAAAATATTATTATTAGGTTTATTACATACAGAAATATTTTGCATGTGCAATGACTTTGAATTTTACAAAGAAATGAAAATTTTGCCTGTTTTACTTTTGTCAAGGCGAAAACTTTTTTATTCTTTTTTAATTTATAACTCCTTAAAGATTGTGGGTCTTTCAAAGTGTTTGAGTGCCAGAGATGAAAATAGTTCTCCGTCTTAATGAAAAAAATAATACCTCACATATTTGAAAAAATTGTGATATTATACCAAAGCCCAGTTTTATTGCCCAATGTCTCTGGTGATTTGGAAGCTAAAGTAATGGCTTTTCGTCAAGTTTTGGAATAGGGGGAGGGAATAGTCAAACTCACCAGTTCTATTTCAAGTGTCCCAATAGAAATTTCTTTGGACTTAGTCCAGTAAAACCCCTTAAATGTGATGAGATAAAAAAATTCTGCAGCGAAAACTTCATTCACAATAATACGCTTCTTTTATCTCTTGCTGTCCAGTGAATATTTGCTGAGGAGGAATTTTATTGTACTAAGAAAAAATGTCACCAAACTAATACTTTATTGGAAAAGCCAGTTTAGTATAACAACGCGTTGAAAAGGCATTTTCTCATATAAGTGCCTTGAAAAGGCATTTTATATCAGAATGCCATTGAAAAGATTTTTTTTTATGACGAATATATCAAAATGAAATTCTTATATGGGAGTATTATGATGCTATGAAATGATTTTCACTGTTAGGTATTCTTTGTTCCATGTGAATACATTATGGCTTTAAGATATTTAGTCATCAATCCCATCGCAGAGGGCTCTGCGGTGGCACAATATGGTAACGCGTTTGCCTAGTGCGCCGTTAATTCGTATTCGACTTCCAACGGTGCAAAGAACGCTTACTCAGAGATCTCATAAAGATCGCACTGCTCACTGTAGTCCGGGGTTTGGTTCCCCAGGCCTTAAGAGGTTCGGATTCCTCGGAAAACAGTAGGTCCCGGCGCAGCATGACCACTGTAGTCTTTGAGCCGTAAAACCAAAAAACAAACAAACCCATCCCAAATGACAATCTGTACAACCAGTTTTCCCAATCACCTGAAATTGTTTCTAAAATTCGGGGAAAATAAGATTTTTTGGTCACACCTGGAAAAGTCAAAGAAATCCTTACTGACTTCTGTTCCTAATAGCTATATTTCAAGCGAACGTAAAGCTGTTTTTTCTAAAAAAAAATTCAATTCAAAGTTTTGTTCGCGATTAGTCAAAGAATTTTGTCGAAAAAATCAGAGAAAAACCAAGGAATTTTTTCTCCAAAGAAAGTAGAAATCCTAGCAATCTTAGGTTGTAAAAATAAACTTGGGGGGGGAGAAGAGATTAAGCCATCGTGTGTCTCAGCAAATGTACTTAGGTCAGTAAGTAGAGCTGGGTATTGGAGTATATTAAGCTGGTGGTTTTATCACTGATGATCAAGTATGTTAAGCTAGTGCTTTCATCACTGATGATTAATACTTAGGACATAAGGTAAATGATTAAAAATCCTGGGATTAAATTATGGCATTTCGTTCATTTAATTGCACGTTCTGGAAAAGGAATTGTTCATGCTTAACAAATTGTCGTCAATGAGCTAAAAGTACTTTTATGAAAGTGAATTTTTGCCTTTTTGGAGAATTTTTGTATTAAATTTCAAAACAAAATTAATTAGCCCTCCCCAATTTCTAATACTCAAAATATTTTCAACTCTGGCGTTACTTGTGCACAGCTTCACTAATTCAATTTCAAACTCGGTGTTTGTTTTAATAACTTTGTATCAATTAATTTTTTTTTTTTGTATTTAATTTTTTTGCATTTCTTACACTGCCAGTAACATTTTTTTTAAACTAATATTTTGTAATTATGAAACCTTTACTCATTAACTGGGAAGGGTGTTGGTGTATTACTGTCTTTCGTTGATTCAGAATGTATTGTAATGTTTTTGAAATATTTTTTAGGTTTATAAACTGAAATGTTAAGTGTCGTTCTCTCGAGAAAATTAAAAGTCCTACTTTTGGGGTTAGTTTTAAGATGGCACATATGAAATTGAAATAACCCAATAGTAGTAACTGTGTGATTTTTTAAATTAGAATTTCCCATTTATGATTAGTTTTTTTACTAAATTTATAAAGTTTTTGTTCATGTTTCAGAATGACGCAGAGAGCTTCTGGTGTTTAACTAAATTATATTTATGCTAAATAGCTGTCAAGATGT
>QLNU02014802.1:153420095-153442199 GCA_006491805.2 Dysdera silvatica | reverse complement strand
TTCAAAATTTCAATCGTTAATAAAATACTTTCTATCCATCCAATCAAGTTCAAATAAACTTTTTTAAACTTGTAGTGGATGACACTTGATGTTAATACAGTTTTTTCAAATATTAATTCATTAATTAAATTTAAATGATTTTTTTTTGCTTTCCTTTGGTGTATTTGGCGATTAATGCTTGCCGCCAAATATCGCCAATTACAGCCAAATGTCGCCAAAATTGCTTTTCGCAATTTTTCCCTTTCTTCCCTTTTATTTGAGCAGCGCATTGAAGGAATTGACTTTAAAAAAAAATTTTTTTATTATACTTGTTTTTGACATCAAACCGTTATTGCCAAAAAAAAATTGAACAACTTGAACCCACCACAATGCAACACTACTCACAAATGTGTCCTATCCATTTTTACCGGAGAATAAATTCTGTCCAATATTGCCAGAAAATAAATAAATACAGTAGTGTAAAGAGAGAGAGAGAGAGAGAGATCATGTTTGGCGTAGCACATTCATATATGTAGTCGTCTTGGTGCCATTATTTATAAACAAAGAAAAGGGGAAAAAAATGCCCCGTTTTGGACGGCTGAATTTAAAACAGCGAACCATTGAATCAATATTTCAATTTTATTTTCCGAAAGTAAGCTTTCGTAAACGCATTTAACTAATTAGAATTTATGCCAAATGAGCTTTTAAAGATAGAAAAACAACGGGAATGCTCATTCTTTGAAATTGAAGGATCACATTTGGTGACGGTCTGTCGTGGTTTTTGAAAATCTAGTTTCTTTAAATTCGCCTTCCGGCTTTCAGCAAGTATTTTTCAATGTAAATTTCCTACTTTAATCTGAAGTTAATTAAAAGAAATTAATCTACATTCAGACACAACGATGAACGCACTTACTTCGGAGGGAGACTCTTAAACGCATATTAAGTCACCGAACGAAATGCACTCAATTAAATACAGAAAAACCTCTATTTAATGGATGCTTTTTCAATTCTTATTCACAATACTTGTTATTCCTCTAATTCCCCTCCCCCTCCCAAATAGCGGACACTTCTTAATAGCCAATGGATACTTAAGTACCATGATCCTTTTTTGGTTTTATAAAAATGTGACATTATTATGTATAGTTCGTTCGCCAAAAGTTGACCGATGGTACCTTTAGAATTCACGGGAGCTGACGTCACAAACGGGTTGGTTCATTACAGCAGAGGGGAGGACGTCATTTCATAACTGGTTGTTCGCGAACGTTTATCTGCGCCAAAAACCAGTTCCGAAATGACGTCCTCCCCTCTGCTGTAATGAACTAGTCCATTTGTGACGTCAGCTTCCGTGAATTCTAACGGTACCATCGGCCAATCACGCTGATAAATTTTAGGTTATTGCTTCAGTATTTCTTGGTTTTCTTACCTTTTTTAGAGACCTTACTGAGCACATCGTTGAATGCTTACTAATAAGTTATTACTCATAAATTGTGGTTTATATTTATTTTTCGATTTTTTAAAAAATTTAAATATACGAAAGCTCCTAAAAATATGGTACATACAGAAATTGTACAGTAGTGAAAATCTTTAAACATACAGCAAAAACAAAAGTCAAATTTTTTTTCAGAGTCGCCAAAATTGTGGCATTTTATTTTAAAGATTTTGCAAATTCTTAAATTCCTCGGGAATCTCCTTTAAAGAAAAAAAGATCCTTCAAGAAAATTATAGTCAACAATGACAGATACCGTGAAATTCATGAACATTACTGAAGGTATTAGGTGACAGAGATATCAAACAATTTATTGAATCGAATAAGATCTGCATGATAAAGCACGACGGCACACCTCAAAGCACAAACTGCGGTTTAGCTTTCAAAACGACATGGGAAAGTTCTGCCAAATCTGCTGTGTACTCCATGTGTCATCTCGTCAGATCTCTATGCTCTAAACTGATTGAAAAAATTGTTCAAAACATCCTAGATCTCAAAGCAATACAAACTGTAGTTTAAGATCCCGTTCGGAGCCTTAAAAATTGAACCTGATCTTAAGGGATTTTAAACCTCGTAAAACAAGGAATAAATGTTCCGATTATTTCGAAGATTGTACGAAAGCATGAACCTGTTTTAAGGTGCAACACTTTCCTACTTTTCCCCCTGACTTTCACTAATTAGATATATTGTCTAATTTAAAGTTCAACATATTACTTCAACTCTGCCCTCTCGCTGAAACGTTCGTAGTAACGTTTAGACAAAACAACGCAATCAAAGGATTCTTCCTCTCAAATTTGATAGCCCAAATATTCCTGACATAGGCGTACGCATAAAGTTCGTAAGGGGGTTATAGACTCAATGGGGGGTTACAGAGCTACAACTCGCATATTCCTATGTTAAATATACAAAATTTCATTGCAATGGGGGTTACAACTCCCATCAACACCCCCTGCGTACGCCAGTGATTCCTAATGAGTCATCCGAAACGGGATCCACTATTTCAAATGACTTTCGAAGCAAGGACCCCCGGTGGGTGCAGTGGTAACGCATTCTTCTAGCACGTAGTTGTCCAGGATTCGATTCTTGTGTGACTAACAAAACTGTGCAAAAAAAAAATACTTACTGACTAACCGGTCACCTTAGTTTAAGGGTTGGTTCTCTAGGCCTTAAGAGATTCAGATCCCATGAAAAACTGTAGGGTCAGGCGCAGCATGTTGTCCTTGCGCCGTAAAACCCATAAACAAACGGACTTCTTGGAAATAAGAAAGAAGAAAAAGAAATGTTTTTTGCAATTTGTCGCTATATTCGCCGTCAGTAAATTTTCATAGCCGTTCCACCTTTGAGTCCCGTGCGATTGCTGACTCACAGTGAGAGAGACAAAACCTTTCAATTTCACGGGATTTCACGATGTTGAATGTTTGATCAATTCTTGGCGAACAATTTTTGTAAGCACTATTTTTATGTCTCCGGGAGTTCCATTTCCACTAGGTAAGCAATTTTTATACGTAGTTGCATATTTCGTTTGCGTTTTTTATGTTCGAAGAGTGAGACAAGCTCTTGCTTATAACGGAAGACGTATTCACGGATGCATTCACCATCCCCCTCGAAACAAATCCTACACGAGAAGCTATAAACAGATCTATTTGAAAACGAGATCTGTGTTCTATAGAAACTATCGAATTTCGTGAAAGACATCTGTTATGGAAAATGGTTGAAAGTTTTTAAAGGTTTCGTTAAAATGTTAAAAATTTTACGGTTCGTTTGTGAATTACCAAACCAAAAATGTTAAAATCGCAAGTAGAAAGATAGACTATCCTTAATATTTGAGCATAGTGCTAAATTTATTTTTTAAAGGACAGCAAATAAGTGTGTATAATATGGTCATGCTGCGCCGGGACCTACTGTTTTCCGAGGAATCTGAACCTCTTAAGGCCTAGGGAACCAAACCCCGGACTACAGTGAGCCACGCGATCTTTAGGAGATCTCTGAGTAAACGTTCTTTGCACCGTTGGGAGTCGAACCCGAGTTAACGGCGCACTAGGCGAACGCGTTACCACACTGTGCCATCGAGAGGAGCAAATAGCTGCCAACACATTCGATAATTCTAAATTTACAAAATTACTATTGCAAAGAATAGATATTTGTGTTATTGTAATTAAACCTCAGAAGGACAGAATAGGTCATATGAGCCGGGACCCACAATTTCACGAGAAGTGAGAACCACTTCAAACCTAATGAACCATACCCCGGACTTCACTGAACAGTTAATTAATGTTCTTTTTATGGCACTGTTGGGAATCGAACCCTGGGTAACTGCACCTTAGGCGAACGCGCTACCGCTACTTCATCGCAGGGCCATTTACAGAAATAAGCTCCGAAATTGACGAATAAATACTCGCAAAATAAGGGCAGTTCAAGCATTACGCAAGCAATATTTTAACCATTTTATACTTCCCCTAGTAAGCAAAAATTAACATTGGCTAACATAGGAAAATAAGTACAACAGCACCCCCACAAAAGTGCTTACGTAATACGCTCCCATAGAGCACTCCCTTAGGGCATGTAAAAAGTTTAGTACATGTATGTCCTGAACGTTTGTTATGAAATCACTGCTTGTTATTAATCATTCACTCTGCAATTTATGAATAAAGTGAAGTGGAACCTGGTAAAATGGACACCTTGGTAAATCGACCACCTGAATACAGTGACCACTTTTTATAAGAAGGAACAGGTAGGGACTTAGTCATGCCTGTACTAAAGTGTGTTGTGTACAGTAACCACCTTTCTATAGCGACCATTACAGTCCAATACCTAAGGTGGTCGCTTTAGGCAGGTTCCACAGTATTTTCAATATATATTCTTTTCTCTGTATTTATAAAGAGTATGTGCAATTATAGAACTAAATATTTAATAACTCGTCAATCAAAAACGTAGGGTTTTCACGATTATTAGAGGGCTGGTACATATTTATATATTATACCTAGGTTGTTTTTTGAGTAGTGGCCACTATTTATTTTCTAGATACATAGCACATATACAAGGTTCTAAGTTTTATAGGCCTTCCATGTATCTACTAGTGTTGAATACAACATGGTCCCAGGTACGCTGAAGCTTTTAGATACCGTTGGCACTGCCAAATCTCTAGATTGTGCGAAGAGAGCGATCTATTGCCTGACGAAGGTCTTCAACCGTTCGAAAACGAATCCTACGCAGTGTTTTCTTCATCCGAGGGATTAGGTCGAAGTCTCAGGGGCTTAAATTCGGAGAGCATGAAGGCTGGTAGAGCACTTCCCAGCTTCAGCGATTGAACAAATCAGATACAGCTCCTGCTGCATGCTTGCATTGTCGTGTAGAATAATGGGTGGCTTATGCATAAAGTGTCGTCATTTTCTTCTCAGAGCTGCTCGCAGATCGTTTTGCAAAAGCGAACAGTAGTACATCGAATTAACAGTCTGCGTTGGCGGAAAGGTATGCTTTACGATAACACCATCCCAATCGCAGGCAAGAACTTTTAAGCAGCTCCTCTGCTCTTCCTCCTAAAACATTGCGACTGTATGCCGCGACCGCTCCTTTACAAATGCTCTTTTTCTGCTTTTTTCCTGTTATCACTGTGCACGAGCATAGAGGAGAAACGGAGAGTTGATATGCTCTGAAGGAGGGTAGGCATTTAACTTACCTGTGGTATAAACGGCGTCGTTACAGCATGGTTGCCACTACTAAAAAAACAACCCCCGTATATATTTTGATACCCAATAAGGAGTCTTAAGCTTCCTGAGCCCCCTCGCCTACGTCACCGTTTACGTCCCAAGACGGTCTTATTAGTCAGCTGGGACAGGGTTTATCGGGACAGAACCACGATTCGTATTTACCACACAACCAGACTGGGCAAGTTAAATCTCATGAAATCGAGGCAATTCTCATAACAGCTGGAGCGATAAAATCAAATGAATATTACATAGTATCGATCACAGTATTCTCCTTTTCCTTAAGTCTTTCTTTCCTTTTTTTTCCTTCCTTTTTTTTTCAACTTACAGCTTTTTCCGTCCTTTGTTCGAAAGAAACAAAAAGGTAGGATTAATAGTCTTGGACACCGAACTTTAAATTAGATCTTGAAAAGCTTTGCTGATAATGATACTTTCGTACAAGTCGAATAGTTAGCTTTTTCTAATACCAGCTAATAAAGAGCTTCGTCAACAATTAATAGCTTGGCTTATCTCAGAGCCCAAAGTCCGTTGTCAAACAGCTGGACTTTAATAGATTTGACGCTGAAATGTTTATCCTACTTTTAAGTAATAATTAGAATTAAATTAATAATGATAATTTTTAGCGTGTCGAAATAATATTCTATTAATAACGGTTAATGAATTTAACTAACTCACATTTCATTTTTAAAAAATAAATTATTTACCTTTGCTAAACCGTCTTTAATACTCGGTGAGAAGTTTTTGTATTGGTATCTTCTTCTTATTCCGCGCTACACTCCCTGAAGGAATTGGGCATCTTTAACAATCGTCGCCATTTTTCTGTAACCAAAGCCCTTCTTCTTCTACTCCACCAAGCCATGTTTTCTTAGGACATCCCACTTTTATTCTTCCTACTGGATTGGTTCTCACATTCTTCTTAGCCATCTTAGATTCTTCTATCCTTTCTACATGCCCGAGCTATCCAAGACCATCTTCGTTTTCTTATTTCTGTCACCATCTCATGGCCTCCCCCATAAATAGTGCATTTCCCTGCGTTTTCATTAATTCTCCATTTTCATTTTAACTTCCCCGAATATTTTCCGACGTACTCTCCTTTCCCATATTCTTTATTCCATTCTTTATTTTCTATTTCTATGCCATTCTTTTATTTATCTTTATCCTATTTTTTTATTTCCTATCTTTATCCTGTTCTTTCATTTCCTATCTTTATCCTGTTCTTTTATTTCCTATCTTTATCCTATTCTTTTATTTCCTATCTTTATTCTTATATTCCATATTCTTGGCAATTCGTTATCTCTATCAATGTCCATGTCTCTGCTCCACATAAAACTACAGGTCATATTACTGTTTTATAAATGATAAGTTTTAATGATAAGATATTCTTGGAACTTAATTTTTTCATTGTTATATGTGACAATGTACAGACATGCAAAAAAATGGAATCTCGATACAAATTAACGAAGATACTATACAGATACGGAACGTACAGATACCATGGGCTCCCCGAGGAGGGCGCAAGGAGGTGCACTTGCGCCCCCTTGGCATAAGAAAAAAGGAGGAAAAAGGACTGAACCCATGAGAAACTATAATCCAACAACATTATTCAATTGGAATTTTTCGTGGATGCACTCCCTTACATATAACTCTGGGGGGGCCTATGACAGATATATATTATATCTGTAGCTATTGAATATTGGCTAGGGTTTGTTACCATGGCAATAGACAGACACTGACGGAGTAGTGGGTAGGAAAATTTTTCGTCGCAGACACAGTAACTCAAAGGCTATTTCTCAATTGGTGTAATTTATCTGTCCTATAGATAAAATAGTTCAAACAGGTGCGTTATGCTGTTTATAACTATTACAGGGAAACCCTTCTTAACGGACACCCCCCTCAGATACGGTCACTTCGATTTTACGGTCAGAAAAAAAGGCCTCAGCAGAAACTGATTTACAATAATGTATTTCAAACCCTTGCTTAGCGGTCACCCTCTGATACGCACGATGACACTGTTTCCATGATGCATTCCATTGGACTAGAACCCCTGCAAAATACCTTTGAACTTTGACCTTCACCGCTTTCCTCACAACAGGAAACTAAGGATGAGAGCTAAAGAGAATTTCCCCCCCACCCCTCAATTAACAGAAATTGGCAATTGACTCGGATTAGCCAATTCAAATGACTAATACTTAACAAATACTTCGATAACCAATCATGTAAGGATACACTGCTCGAAACTAATAAACAATTATCAACACAAAATTATCGCAGTTCAAATTTATTTACTCGACTAGCACATAGGTATTGTAAAGGTAACGACGGAAAAACCGTGAATTTAATCTCGCAATTAAAAATACATTTTGAAAGAAGACTGGTAAGTAATACCCACCAAACAGCTATTAATAAATTTTTTTCCAAGGCAAATAAATTTTAATATTTAACGTTTTAAGAAACAATTTTTATCAATGTTTTTAGGCGTAGTAATAGTAACTCCAATGTTATGGCATAGTTAGATGGTGAAACGTTCGTAAAGAAAAGAAATGTTTTTCCGTCTGGTGGGGCACGACCCCATGGCCTTCTACTACCCGAGCAGGTGCTCTTACCAACTGAGCTACAGACGACAAACACTCAATCTCCTTACGAACGTATTTAAAGCGTACTTTCCGAAACCGGTTATTTCGCGGAATGGGGCAGTACATGGACTGCTTTTTAAACCAAATTGCGAAGAGATTGGTATTAAATTCATCGCCCGTTGCAGCAAATTCATTCATGCAAATCGAGCACTACTCAGAGTAACGAAACAATACAGAGTTTCACCAGGAGATTCCATAACAAACAGTTATTTCGACACTGGCGTAAGGTTTAAAAACACGACGTTTCGGGAGCCAACTGCTCCCTTTGTCAAGTGAAGGCAGAATTACGCCACTAAGGCTTAAGACAGTGTCGACATATCTGTTGTTTGAGCAGATGAAATTAACAAAAACATTTTGGCAACGTTTTTTAAGCGTAGTAATAGTAACTTCACCATCTAACCATGCCATAACATCGGTGTTACTATCATCGATGTTTTTATCAACTTTTTTAGACGTAGAATAAAAAGTTGATAAAAAATATTTTTTAATTTAATCTGCGCAGTGTTTTTTTTTTGTTTTTGTTTTTTTAAATTAACGTTTTATTGAAAATTTACTTGTTGTATTCAACAAGTGCTTATGTTCATTATTTTAAATTTGACTCATGTGCTTAAAAATACATGTTTCAAAATGAAGTGTTTAAATGATTGAAATGTAATATTTCAGATAATTGAGAATGCCTCACTCACTTTTACGGCCAAA
This sequence comes from Dysdera silvatica, assembly GCA_006491805.2. NCBI lineage: Eukaryota > Metazoa > Arthropoda > Arachnida > Araneae > Dysderidae > Dysdera > Dysdera silvatica. The sequence continues at coordinate 153,433,698 of QLNU02014802.1, read as the reverse complement.
ATTTTTTATATCCGGCGAGCTATCGCTAATGAGAGGTTTCACTGTATCTCCCTTTTGTGTTTTTCTTTATTAATTGCGATCCTTTCCGCTCTTAAGTTTTGTATTATATACAGGGTGTTCGGTTACCACGTGTACAGACTTTAAGGGGTGGTAGGGTATACCAAAATAAGTAACATGTGTTTTTTCTTTTTTTCGGAAGAGGTTTTGTTACCGAGTTACGACCCAAAAATCGTTTGGTGGATGGAAATTGGAAATGTTGATGCTAGCACCAATCTGTACATGTGGGCTGTACTTTTTTGAATATGTGTTCTACCAGACTGAATACTAAAGAAAATGTATTTTTTTTTATTCGTTTCTGTCGATTTCTCCATCAGACTGGATGCATACATCTTATGGAGACCGTTGTTTATCGACTGAATTATGCTGATGCTTTATCCTACATAAACCATGTCTGTTTTCTCGAGTTTTTTCTTCGCTACTAGAAAACGAATAAAAGAAAAATACACTTTTCTTTAATATTCAATGCGTTATAATACGCATGCGAAAAAATACAGCCCACATGTACAGATTGGCGCCAGCATCAACATTTCCAATTTCCATCCACCAAACGATTTTTGGGTCCTAACTCGGTAAGGAAACCTCTTCCGAAGAAAAGTAAAAACACGTGTTACTTATTTTGGTATCCCACCAGCCCTTAAAGTCTGTACACGTGGTAACGGAACACCCTGTATACAATTGTGAGATTGAAATTTAAAAATTAACTTTAATAAAAATTAAATAAAAAATAAAATAACGCACAGGCGGCCCAATCAAAAAACAGACACACACACACTCATAATTATATGTATATTAATCTAGATAGAAATTATTAGTTTTGTTATTATTTTTCTCGCTTCTGCCGAATTTGTTTTAAATTTCAGTAAAAATTTCGTAAAAATTTATGAAGATTGTACTAAAAAACTGGATGGATCCATGGCCTCAAACAGCTGCCCTTATTTATATAAAAGATTGAAGATTTCCTTTAACAACTAGTATTCAACGCCTCATAAACCTGTTCCAAAGTGCGAGAAAGCTTATCCATCATTGACATTTGGTGGAGCATTAAACGGAAAGAAAGTCCAGATGAAGAGACTACATCATTGCTGAAGTGACTTTTTTCTAATAATTAATTCAATACTTGTGTAAAGGAAACATTACTTGTAACAGAATTTATATCAATGTTTTATCGCTTAAAAATTCCTATGCTCTCTTCTCCCCATGATTAACAATACTTTTCTACTTAACTTATAAATTTATTACGTTCTATCTCAGATCCACATCAACGTTTTTGACTTTTTTATGTTCCCCTAAAATTGGCCCATTTAATAAACCAGACACACATGCTAGTGAGGATACGGCTGAAGTTTACATCTGGTAAATCTACAGAATGATTCAGAACTCCCAAGCATGCACTCAAAGTGAGTTTGAAGAAACGCAAGTCCAGCTAGGCGTCACTCTGACCACTCAGACCAAGAACTGGTGGTGAGAAAGTGCTAGATCAACATAACATCACTAAGATATATCACGGAACTTGAACATCACAGTTACGGTCCAGGAAAAGTTTAGGTTGTCAGAACCCAGCTTTATTGCACATCCCAAAATTTACTCCCTTGCTAAAGGGCAAGGGGAGAAATAATTTAACTGGATGGTGCAATCACCTTGGCTGGTAACCCTCTACAGCGTCTTTTTTCGCAGGAGAAAAGACTTCCAGCAAGTGAACAGTGTGCGTCTGAAAGTCCCTTACTAAAGGTGGTGTAACGACCTTTCCCAAAAATTGGTCAAGACAAGGACGCCTTAATATGCAAGTAAAATAATTTCCTTTCCTTCAATTTTCTTTAATTTAAATTAATACACAGTGCCTTCGGCATAATGATTTATTATGTTTTAAAGTAATATTAAAAATTCCTGGGAAGAAGTGAAAATCCCAGCTTAAACTCAGACCGAAAGATGTTAAGCTAAGTTGATAATTTTGTAAGGGAGGAATTGATAAATTTAGAAATGTCCTAATTCTTATAAAAATATCCCCTAAGTATAATGGTTCTATCCTATATACTAAAATTCAGTTGGAAATTTAATAAAATTGGAAGGTAATATTGTGTAACTGTGAAATATTTGCTTTAGAAATTTTGTTTATAATTTTATTTATTTAACAAAAGTATCCTTGGATGATTGAAACTATGTTTATCTTATATAATAAGAAATTTTTTCATTGCATTAAAAGTTTCATCATTAAATAATCACATTGAATTGAAAACAAAAATCGAAGTAGATAGTTTGTTGCGCTGAACTTTTGGTTATTTAATTTTTCTTTCAAATTTATAATAACTAATTATGTCTTGAGTTTAAGCTGGGATTTTTACTTCTTCCCAGGAATTTTTAATACTACTGTAAAACATAATGAATCATTTTGCCGGAGGCACTGAGTATTAATTTAAATTAAAGTAAATTGAAGGTGTGAATTGAACTTTTCCTGGACCGTAACTGTGATGTTCAAGTGCCGTCATAAATTTTAGTAATATTACGCTGGTCCAGCAATTTCTCACCATCGCTTCTTGGTCTGAGTGGTCAGAGCGACGGCTGGCTAGACTTATGTTTCTTCAAGCCCACTTTGAGTGCATGCTTGGGAGTTCTGAATTATTCTGTAGATTTACCAGATGTAAACTTCAGCCGTATCCTCACTAGAATGCGTGTCTGGTTTATTAAATGGGCCAAATTTAGGCGAGCATAAAAAGTCAAAAAGGAGAGGTGGTTCTGAGATAGAATGTAATAAATTTATGAGTTAAGTAGAAAAGTATCGTTAATTATGGGAAGAAGAGGGCATAGGAATTTTTAGGCGATAAAACATTGACATAAATTCTGTTACAAGTAATGTTTCCTTTACACAAGTATTGAATTAATTATTAGAAAAAGTCACTTCAGCGATGATGTAGTCTCTTCAGCTGGACTTCCTTTTCGTTTAATGCTTTACCAAATGTCAATGATAGATAAGCTTTCTTGTACTTTAGAACAGGTTTATGGGGGGTTGAATACTGGTTGTTAAAGGAAACCTTCAATCTTGGCCATAGATCCATCCAGTTTTTTATTACAATCTTCTTAAATTTTTAATACACTTTAATCTGAAATTTAAAACAAATTCGGCAAAAGCGAGAAAAATAATAACAAAACTAATACATTTCTATGCAGATTAATATTTATAATCATGAGTGTGTGTGTCTGTTTTTTGATTGGGCCGCCTATGTGTTATTTTATTTCTTATTTAATTTTTATTGAAGTTAATTTCTAAATTTCAACCTCACACCATAGCAAGCACCCTATATTTACTATTATTTTATGTGAATACCAATAATGCGTATTCGGGTTTGATTTTGCTTACTTGTTTCTGCTTCTAAGGCGTAAGGACAGAAAAGGTCATGCTCCTTCTGAACCTACAGCTTTCCGAAGAATTTGAGCCTTTTTTGCTAAAGCAGCTAAATTCTGGACTAAGATAGTCAAATAAAGACATGCATTCTACTATAGCATTGGGGTTCAAATCTGGGCTAATGGCATGATAAAAGAATGCTATAGCTACTATAGCACTGTAGGGCAGGGGACCTGCATTTTCGCGAGGAATCCGAACCTGGGCTAATGTTACGATAGAAGAATGCCTTGCCATTACACCATCGTAGAGAAAGGGGGGGGGCTGTATTTTCCCAGGGCATCCAAACCTGGGCTAATGGCACGATAGAAGAATTCCTTACCACTACGGCACCGTAGGGCAGGGGACCTGCATTGTCCCGAGTAATCGGAACCTGGGCTAATGACACGATAGAAGAATGCCTAGCCACTACGGCACCGCAGGACAGGGGGCTCGCATTTTCCCGAGTAATTGGAACCTAGACTAATGGCACGATAGAAGAATTCCTCACCACTACGAAACCGTAGAGCAAGGGACTTCATTTTCCCGAGGAATCCGAACCTGGGCTAATGGCACGATAGAAGAATACCTAGCCATTATGGCACCGTAGGCCAGAGGGACCTGTGTTTTCCCGGGGCATCTTAACCTGGGATAATGGTACGATGGAAGAATGCCTTACCACTGCGGCACCGTAGTGAAGACGTACCTGCATTTTTCCAGGGCATCCGAATTTGAGCTAATGACACAATAGAAGGAAACCTTACCACTACGGCACCGTAGGGAAGGGGACCTGCATTTTCCCAAGGAATCCAAGCCTGGGCTAATGGCCGATAGAATGCCTTACCACTACGGCACCGTAGAGCAAGGGACCTGCATTTTCCTGGGGAATCTGAACCTGGGCTAATGTTATGATAAAAGAATGCCTTACCATTACGGCACCGTAGGGCAGAGGGATCTACATTTTCCAGGGGAATCCGAATCTTTTAAGGCCTGTGAAACCAAACCCCGCCCCTCAGTTATTAAAATGTCTAGATAATAAGTTTTTTTTTTTTAACCGTTGGGAGTGTCAAACCCCAGTTACCGGTACTGTCCATTTGTGCAGACCTGGCGCCTGATACCGTTAGCAGACGGGTTAGTCCATTGCAGTTTAGGGAAGGGCGTCTTGCCGAAACTGGTTTTTCGCGCGGGAAAAACCAGTTCCTCCAAGACGGCCTTCCCTAAACTGCAATGGACTAACCCGTCTGCTAACGGTATCACGCGCCAACTGAGCGCTAATGCACAGTACATTGGGTGGAGGCATTACGACTGCGGAATCTCAAGGCCATTCGAATTTGAAGGACAGAGGAGAGCTTAATTTTTAAAACTAATAAAATACTAAAAGTATGATTATTAAAATGATCTTACTTTTACAAAAAAAGCGCTTTCGAAAAGTACCTCCACGAGAACGTATGAGACACCTCCAAATTAGGTAGCCCGCAGTATGGGTTTCTCATTGGTCCCTATTGGGGTTCTTCCATGATTCTATTGGAGGCCTCCCATTGGTTCTCATTGGGTTTTCCCATTCTGCGGGACTACTCTGATGAAGGGTTTTCCAGAAATTTCAAGTATAAAAAAGAGACAGAAACATAACATCGTCATTACTCCTGATGAAGGACTGCTGCTGATGCGTCCGAAAGCTTGAGTGATCTTTTTCATTGCTATTTTACCAGTGTTTAACCTTTTTATGTAACGTTTATATAGCTTACATAATAACGGCACATTTTTAATAAATGTACATTATTCATAACGCAAATTTCAATATAAAAAAAGTTATACTGAATATATTTTTAGACAAATATTTGAACGATACGTTAAATAGAATATCGCCTTAAACATACCCCACATCGTTTTTTAAATTCATTATAGAGTATTTTTACAAAATAAACAACCTTTTCTGCGCACAAAATAGATTTTCTATGTGCAAAAAGTAGATATATATGCACAAAGATCTACATACACAAAGTAAAGCTGTGTAAAAAAAAAATAGACGAATATGCATACGTTATAAGTAGAGGTGCTTGGTTTGTTATTTTGTCATCTGATATGGTACAGATCCCAAAACTTAACCAAAATCTTGGCGACTCAACCTTTAGTGATTCCCAATGAGATTAAACATTGCTTAAATGTCACCACTTTTTGCTGGTTTTTTTTATTATAATTACACATTTAATTAATTTGTAAATAGCATGGTGCGGATGTAAACAGATCTTTTATGTTTGTTGGAGGGGCACTGGACTAGTCAGATCAGTTAAACTGGTCTTTTTCCGGTGTCTCCAATATCTTTGTACAATTGCTTCCTAATTTTTATTTTTAGATAATTTTGTATTAAGTTAAATGTAATACGTTAATCAACTTCAAAGTTTCATGAATTATTTATTGTAATACGTTGTACATTGATATGAATAAAGATGAAAGATGAAAATTCACAATTATTCAGCTTACACTTGTCAAATCCGATGTTAGCTCCGATGTTTTAATTGAGCATCACTCACTCTTTAATGAAAAAAATAATTTAATAACAAAGGTTAACGTAATTTAATTACACGTCGTTACATTACATTACCCCTTATACGTATTACGTCGTTTAATTACACGACGTTTTTCACCCGTCGAGGTGGGAGCACAACAGTAGGAACTAGTTAATGACATAATATTAACACGTAGAACGTAGGATGATAACAACACTACCACAAGCGTAATTTTAACAGCTCATTCTAACACAAACGCACTGCAGCGTTGTGCTACGCTATCGGTCACTCAGCAAACCAAGCGAAATCAAACAAAGCTTCAACATTCTCTGCTACACAATTTTTATCTGATGTGAGAACGCATCCAGTACTTGAAACGCCATTGGCCTGTCCATGTAAATGATGCTTGAGTCGTGACACTGACAAGCCTAATTTTTCTCATGCGTACAGGGCTGATTATCATTTCTTGTTTCAGTAATTCTGATTTTACTCGTCATATAAATCTCTGTACTCGTGTACCTATCTCTTAAGCATTCAGCAATTCTCGAGTTAGTTTGTATTGCTAAATCAACCCAAGAATGGTAATTGTTTCTTGTAGAAAAAATTAATTATCTAGCACCAAATTTTAGCATGTCTTTCGATAACTGTATTTTACATTCCAACACAAGAAAGATGAAAATTATTTTTTTTTAAGTTCAGAATAGCTCATAAATCTAAGCGTAAGAATTTAGGCAGTATTCATCTTCCATATACTTTTTATTTTCAATGCAGATAGGTTTTGAAGTGAGCATTAAATCAGAATGGTGCCTTTTTACACATTTATGTGTAATAAAACACGTTGTTATTATTATACAAATAATAAATATAATGATTACACCCGTTGATAATTTCAAAATACAGAGCGAAAACGTTGTTAAACAGAAAAAAACAAACAATCGGAATACAGTAGGACCTGGTAAAGTGATCACCTTTATAAATTGACCACCTGCATAAAGTGACCAGTTTTTTATAAGAGAGAACTGGTAGAGACTTCGTCATGCCCATACTAAAGTCTATTGTGTACGGTGACCATCAGTCCCTTTATGGTGACCATTACAGCCCAGTCCCAAAAGTGGTCACTTTAGACAGGTTCTACTGTATGTGCAATTAACGCATGCAAAACTTCATCCAATGAGCTTTTACTTTAAAGATAAAGATTTGAAGAATCGGGTGCCTTTGGAATCCAAATAAACCTCATCCCCTTAACATTTTGTTTGCAATTCGGTTTTTGTTTTATCAGTTAAGTTTGTATCGTACTATTCTTTACCAGAAAAGGATATTAAAGACACTAGTTTTATATACAGCAGAATATTTTTTCTTAGTAGCACATACTCCAATACTTCCCTACTGGAGCCCCAAATTGCTTTAGTAGATTCAGGAAAAGATACCGTAATGTTTAAAAGCCATAAAGGGTACTACTAGTACTCTAAAAATTTTGTCTTCCTCTGTACTTTCCCAAATCTAGTTTTCGCTGCCCGCAGATGTTTTCTCACAGTTGTTACTTTGTTGCTTAAAGAAGAGAAGAGCACAAGAGAAAACTCCTTTTTCAGAACTGCTGAGCTAAGATTTCATCGCTCATTCTTCAGGGAGAAAGACTGACAGAAGGAAGCGTTTTTTCTCTGTCATTTCGGAAGGGGTAAAAGATAACCTATTGATGTATATAAATATATACAGGGTGTCTGAGCATCAAAGTTACAAACTTCAAAGGCTCATAGTACTCATCAATATAAACGATATTTGTCATAGAACCTAGGGTCGCAAACCACCCACAGCACCAGTTCTAAAACCGTCCAGCATTCACAAATATTTACAAATAGTGCGTGAAGAGCGCCAGATACTACTCAGGTCATCTGATCAAGTGCATAGCTGATTAGGACAACGCATGTTGCGCTTCTCATGCACTGATTGTAAATATTTGTGCATGCTGGCGGAGCCGTCGGGAATGCACGGGGCCTGCTACTGAATTCTGGGAGCCCGTGACGTCAAAGTTGTGGTCTGTCTGCCGACTTTGATAGCAGAATTTCCATGCAAGCAAGGGTGTTAAACGCGTTGCTTGAAACTAAGCCGGAACAGTCGTACTCACAAATGTGAAATACTTATTTTAATAATATTACGTTGCTTTAAGTTAGGAGAATCTCCATATTTGAACCGTTAATTGAAGTAGACGAAAACAGAATTATAAACAGTGAGTACACTCGTAAGTTTCCTCTGTTACTTGTAATTGTTCATATTCATGTATTAATAATCATTCATATTCATGTATTAATAATCATTCATATCCATGTATTAATAATCATTCATATTCATATTCATAATCATTCATATTCATGTATTAATAATCATTCATGTTAATGATCATTCGTATTAATAATCAATTCATGTATTAATATTATAATTTCATATTCATGTATTTGTATTTTTACCTTTTTTTTTAATGTAATATATTCCAAGAATGCAAAATTTTTGTATCCAAACGAAATTTTCACTGCACGTTCTAAGCTTTATTCTGGAATATTTTTAATGTATACCGATTTTCTAAATTTTGTGTTTTATCCTATAATATAAAACTAAGACAATGGATTAATTTCTTCTTTCAGACTTGGTTTTTGTCGCTAGGAAAACGATAAAAATCGCCAATCCTTTCTTTAAACTATTGATTTAATTTTGTAATTTCCATTTTAAAAAAATTTGTAAAAGCGGTTGTTTAATAACCACCGTTTTTAACATAATATTAAATTAATTCCAGTTGATTTGCAAATGAAGTAAAATTTATTTGTTTTAGTTCTATAACAAAGTTTTATTCGTTGAATATGTTGGGTTTTTTTTACACATACAATGCTCGTATTCCCAATATTTTCTGTCACTTATAATTAAAATTTTTCCTTTGGCAAAAATTGAGAAAAAGTTATATTAAAGTACTGAAATAAATCTAATTCTAATTGCCTTGAATTTTTTACTCCTGATTTAGTCTGGTTGTGAATAAAAGAATTGTCAATTTAATATTTGTACTTAGTCTGATTTTTCGCCAATAGGATTTTAAAATAACGGGGTTCCTACATGCTTGGAGAACTTGGAATTATCAGGGAATTTGAAATCGTCCCTAAAAGTTAGGGAAAAACATTTTTTTGGTCAAACCTGAAAAAATGAGGGAATCCTTCTTAACTTCCATTCTTAATAGCTAAATTACTTTTCTCGAAATTTAAGTTCAATTAAATTTTTGTAATTGTTCAGCGAATATTTTTCTCCAATTTAAGTGGGAATCGTGGATAGAACCCGATTAAACAATCGAGACTTGTTTTGTAAATACTATAATAATCTGTTTTTACTGTCTTATATACCAAATATTTGTGAGAGAACAAAATAATTACAAATGGTTTTAATTGTAGAGGTAGAATGGTTTTTAGAATTAGAGAAATTGTCATTATGTTTATGTCTTACACAAAAACATTTAATAACATAATGCTTGTATTAAATTAAATTAGAATATGAAAGGCTTAAAACTATTAATATATATTTTTGTGAAATAAATATTTTTTCTTTAATTATAACTATAGCAAATTTTTGCAATTAAGCAATATAGTACACATGTAAAGGTGTTTTATTGAAACTTTTTACAATCCTGGCTGTTTATAGACAAAATATTTATTGCCATATTTTAGTTTTTAGTACAGCAACTAGCGACTATCTACTTTAAATTCCAACTTAAAATTTAGGAAATTAAAGGTTTTCTTTTCTTTTTTTTAACAGATGCCTCGGAGATGTTCTGTGCCTATTGTGCGTTCGCGCAGACCTGACGCCTGATAACCGTTAGCAGACAGGTTAGTCCATTGCAGTTTAGGGAAGGGCATCTTGCCGAAACTGGTTTTTCATGTGGGAAAAACCAGTTCCTCCAAGACGGCCTTCCCTAAACTGCAATGGACTAACCCGTCTGCTAACGGGGTCACGCGCCAACTGAGCGCGAATGCACAGTATATGCAAATCCAATTATGACACAGAAAATAAGCACACGACTACATCCAAATTTCCAAAGGACACATCTTTACGGGAAAAGTGGCTAAAGTGTATCAATAGAAAAGGTTTTGTCCCTGGAGCACAGACAGCTGTTTGTGTCATTTATATTGAAGAACATTTTATAGTAAGAGAGGACGCATTAGTACGAGATAATGGCTCAGAGATTGTTTATAAACATAAAAAATTGACACTCACTAAAGATGCCTTTCCATCAATTTTTCCCACCAGCCTCATTACATGAGCAAAAAATTACCTACCAAAAAGAAATGTCCAGAAGCACGTAGAGAAGCCCTACAAGAAAGAGACGAAGAATACTTCCAAAAATAGATGAAAAACAACATGATTAATACCTTTTGAAGATGTACGAACAGGCATTAGAGAGAGGTTATCTACTTCCTGGTTTTGCCATGAGAGTTACAACTGTATCACAGTTTTTCGAATTCAATATGATAGGGAACCGAAGATGACTGTAAGTTGCAAAATCATGGACGATTTGACTGTGGCAGCGTATGAAGGTGAACTTCAAATAAATAATGCACTACGTTCTACTCTGGGAAAGGAAGATAAACTTGATCGATAGACAAAATTTTATAGTATTTTAAATTTTTTTTCTTCTTTCAATGTGACTGTTTTAATTCATGAACGAACTATAGAAACTGTAGTCAATTTGTTGAGAAATGTGCTAGAAGAGGTGGATGACGAGGCAGTTAACAGAAAACTTGTTTTTCTCGTAGAACAGTTTTCTCTAACAGCCATGAAACAGAAAAAATATTCCTCAGAGATACTGTTTTGGGCCTGCCAATTCTTTTACAGTTATCCAGCAACATATTCAAGGCTAAAAGAGAGTATGGTGTTAACAATACCAAATGAATCTTATTTAAGAAAATTAGCAACATGTCTCAATTTCCACGCTGGGGAGAATTATGTAAACCAGCACATTAATCATTTAAAAAAGAAGTGCAGCTTTCTTGAAGACCATGAGAAAACAGTGAATCTACTGTTGGATGAAATATATATCACACCATCAGTCGGTTATAAGGGTGGAAATATAGTAGGTGTTTCGCACAATGCAAAATTGGAAGCAAGCACTGTGCAAACTTTCATGGTAAGTTCACCGTTTTCAAAAAATAAAGATGTAATAACTGTCATACCTGTAAAAAATTTGACAGCTGAGCAACTGAATTCATATACATTAGGGGGGGTCTACAAGTTTTAAACGAGTGTGGTTATTTAGTGCTCACTTTAATATCTGATAATAATAGAATCAACAGAAATATGTTTCGTTTAACGTGTGGAGGTAATCTAAAACTTTTTGTAGATAACCCAGTTGATGATGGTAAGAAAATATTTTTCCTTTTTGATACTTGCTATTTAATTAAGTCAATAAGAAACAATTGGTTAAACCAATCAATTACTAATCAAACTTTTTTTATCCTCATCCTCATAATCTCAAACAAATAAATCGTGTTAGTTTATTGCATGTTAAGCAAATATATGACTCGGAAAAACACCTGTCAGTAAAACGGGCCCCAAAGTTAAATAGAAAAATTTTGTTTCCAACATCAACTGAAAGGCAGAATGTTAAACATATATTAAACTTATTTCATGAGAGTAACATAGTCGCATTGGATGTAAATGTTAAAAAATTTGGTAATGATTTCTTGCAAACTAAAAATTTTATGAATTATATAGCAAATTGGTGGCAACTTGTAAATTGTAAACATCCTCAGGCAAATATTTGAAAAACCCATTTAGTGATTCTATAACTCATATAAGTCATGTAAATGTTATCGATTCGAAACATTTCAGAGCATTTCTGCAGGCTTGGCAAAAATTGTCAGATCTTCCTCGAGAAACAAAGAGTGTGTCAAAAGTGCCAGAAAAAGAAGGCATGTTATCAAAAGAAACCCATTTTGCTTTAAAGCCTACTACTGATACAATGGTATCTCTAGTGCAATATATATTTGAAAATATTCAAACTGCTTACATTTTATTGAGAAAACTTCAAACTGATAATCTCGAGGCTCGATTTGGACAGTATAGGCAGATATCAGGTGGGAATAGCATCTAGGCAAATTTTAAAATCGGAGAAAAAATTTAAGTTTTAGAATTGATAAAATTACATACAAAAAAGTTAGGCCATTTTACAATTAAATTATTAAATGTATGTGAAACCTTTATGGCGTGCTCGTCAGCCATATTGAATTACATTGTTCTTTAAATCATTTTTTGTGGATATTAACGTATTACAGGGTTTGTCCCAGAAGTTCCCGGAATGATTTTTTGTAGTTGGCAACGCTGGCTGACGGGGCGGAGAAGTTGGTGGGGGATCTGAGCTTGGAAACGAGACCGGTATCAGTCGCCTGCGGGCAGTTGTTGAGGCAGGGTCACGCTCCGCGCAGAGGTATCTACTGCACCCTCGTCGATCAAAAAATGGACCAGTTTTTGGAGCAGCGTTATGCAATCAAATTTTGTGTGAAACTGGGTAAAAACGGGGCGGAGACACTCGAAATGCTTCGGAAAGCCTACGGTGACGGGGCGATGAAAAAAAGCCAAACTTTCATGTGGCACAAGCGGTTCCGGGAAGGTCGGGAGTCCGTCAACGACGACGACCGCTCTGGACGCCCGTCGACATCACAAACGGACGACTCGGTGCAAAAAGTGCGTCAAGTTTTGGACAATGACCGACGATTAAGTGTTCGGGTGATTGCAGAGGAGTGTGGAATACCCAAAACAATCGTTCATCGCATTTTAACGGAGGATCTTCAAATGAGGAAAGTCTGCTCGAAAATGGTGCCAAAAGTCCTGACGAGTGAGATGAAGGAGCAGCGTTTGTTGAAGTGCCAGGAATTGCATGAACGCTACGAAACGGACCCAGAATTTTTGGACAGAGTGATCACAGGGGACGAGACGTGGATTTTTCAGTACGATCCCGAATCAAAGCGCCAGAGCAGCGAGTGGCACACCAAGGAGTCTCCTCGCCCGAAAAAAGCAAGGATGAGCAAATCGCGAATCAAGGCAATGCTCATTGTGTTTTTTGACAGAAAAGGTGTAGTTCACAGTGAATTCGTGCCACAAGGACAAACAGTCAACAAGGAGTTTTACTGTGAAGTGCTCAAACGGTTGCGCAACAGGGTTCGACGCGTCCGAAACGAAATTCGCGACAATTGGATCTTGCACCATGACAACGCGTCAACCCACACCGCGCTCATTGTCTCCGAGTTGCTGGCCAAAATGGGTGTGGCAACGCTGCCCCAGCCGCCGTACAGCCCCGATCTGGCACCAGCGGATTTCTTTTTGTTCCCAAGGATCAAAAGAACCCTGAAAGGAACTCGGCATGGGACGCTGGAGGCGGTAAAAGCAGCCGCGACGACCTCACTGAAGGAGATTCCCGTTGACGACTTCCAGGGCGCCTTCAATGATTGGGTGAAGCGTTGGCAACGGTGCATCGAAGCAGGGGGAGAATACTTTGAAAAGTTCTGAAAAGATTGTAAACTGATATTGAATAAATGATTTTAAAAAAAATCATTTCGGGAACTTTTGGGACAAACCCTGTATTATAGGAGAATATTAGTTTGCCAAATATATTCTGTGTATTTGTACAAAGTAAGCA
>QLNU02014802.1:153408443-153419995 GCA_006491805.2 Dysdera silvatica | reverse complement strand
AAATACATTAGCATCTTGAGAAGCAGCCATCAAAACTATATAGAACAAGTTGAACGGCAAACGTTTCGAAGCTGTCGCAGCTTCAGCTTCAGTGCGAAAATTGTTGAAATGCTGGAATATTGTTTGAGCGTTACATATTCTGCGGGTAGATTGTGGAATTCATTTAACGCGTTACGATGGCTATTGTTGATAGATTGCCAACTTTCAAGGAATATTAGTCCACTGTAGTTATGAATATTTTTGTGCAAGATTTTCGCATTATGCCAGGATAGGATATGGTTCTGTTCAGCGCAGTGTTAGACAAGAAGTGAACTAAAATCTTGAGTCCTAAATTTGTTTTCATACTCTTAGAGTCTAGTTTTGAGGGTTATTTTAGTTTTACCATAATATTTGTTGACACAGTTACTACAAGGTATTGAATAAATAACTTCGGTGGTTTGATCTGCTGGAATTGGATATAAACATCGCTATAATTGATAATTTCGATATTTTTCATGTATGGGTACTCAGCAATTTAAACCAAAAGGTGCAATTTATATCGTAAGGTAACAAATGAAGAATTTCGCGATACTTCTAAAAATTAAACTCGTGAAAATTATATTCAGTTTTCTTTGTGTGTGTGTGCCAAAGAGATGAACTGGTGGGAAACAGGCGGCTGAGAATAATTAACACATTAAATAGAATTTAACGCACATTAACATGTTAACATTAATTCATTAACACACATTGAATAGTGGCTTTCCAAAGATCTGGCTTTTTTTAAATTAAAAATGATAAAAATATTAGTTAAAAAATATATCTGCACTTTTGCCAAGTTTACGATGATACAAACCACTTTTAGTCGCAAAGTTACATGGACACTTTCATGTCACTTACATGGACCACTTTCAGTCACAGAGTTACATGGACACGTGGGACCCGAACCTTCCCTTCAATAATTTGAAATAAATTAAAATTTTACATATATTGCAATGTATAAATGTACATAATATGTGCTTGGGCTCTCACAATAATTTTAAAAATTCTGCCTTGATAAGCGCTAATATTTAATACAGATTTTATACTAATGTACACCGTTGCGAAAAAGAATTATCGCAACATTGGGCTTAGACATTCTAGTTCTTTTACACGTGAAAGCTTATAAGACCCAATCATTCTTATTTGCAACCGAATTACTGCTAAATATTCCTGCTTCGTAAAATTTTACATTTTTTGGTAAATACCCACCATTTTGTTCTTCTTTACATTTCATGGCCGACAGTTTTTTAAATTGCTAGATAATTATTAACCAGGGAACAGTGGGAGGCGATTTATACGACCCCGTGATACCTTTACATTCAACTGAACTTGCTTGGGAACCGAACTCGAACCCTGTGGATCCGAAAGCGGTGGACGGCACCATTGGTCAAACTATTACCATTGTCAAGCATTGATCATAATATACTGAGATTACAGCGTCACCTCCGACTGCCAACCTTCCACATTTTCTATCTTGCCAAAATTCTCTCTCTTTCTAATCATAATACGAATGAGGTTTAAATGAAATTATTAATATTATAAAGCCAGGGTCGTAGCCAGGATTTAATTTCGGGGGGAATGCAAATTTTTTTGCAAAATAACGAATAACGATACATCATCTTTATCGTAAAGAAGAAATATAAATAGACCATTTGCGTAGGAAAAGGAGGGGCTCAGGGGGACTCAAGCCCCCATTGGATATCAAAACACATTATTTTCTCTAAGACCGCATCACATAATCTTCTTTGAAGCCACTTGAGGCTCCATCCATGAGTTTCTAATTGCTCGCTACTGAAATATGATAAATCATGCAAAAGTAAATAAGAAAATATTGATTTGCCTACGGACATCATTGTAAACTTTTACTTGTAGTTTTGCCATCAAAATTTAATTTCTGAGAATTCAATTCATTCAATTTCAAAGAAAATGGTTTCTATTTCGTTTTTATGTCTTTAAAGTATTCTCAAATTAATGATATATAAATCGAGATCTTATGGGCAGAATTTTGGTAATTCAAGGTTTGAGAGTTTTCTCCTCCTTTTGCAAGTTTGACAAGTAAATACATATACGTATTTTTGCAGACCTATTACAAATTTTGTTTCGAGGGCGACCGGTTCCTAAAACCCCCCCTACAAATATGGGCATGTACCAAGACCATTAAATTGCCATTAAATTTAGTAATACTGTTGGAGACCATAGTTATTATCAGAGTTATTCGTAATGATTTTAATCTCTTCACACTCTCTCCTTATTAGCTTAAGCAGACACATGAAGCAAAAAGTCATTGGTCCTTAAAATTTCATTCCTCTAAAAGTACTTTTTAAAGTGGGGGGGGGTAATCAGGAATACGTTTTTATGAATCATTTGCTATTTTGCGCTAAGTTTTAAGTTTTCAATTGGATGATTGAGGACACATTCAGGAGTATCGAAAAGAAATAACGTTAAGAGTTTCCTTTTGCGTTTTTTTTTTCTCAAAAGCGTTTTTTTGTCATATTCATTTTTGCAGCTCTTGGTAAAAAAAAAAAGCGTTTTTCTTTGTTCACCAAGCTCTTATGTTAACAAAGACTTAGAGGAGCAAAGTTAATGAGCTGTAAGAATAAGATAGCGGAAGTTTTGGGTAAATTTGTGTTTTTAGATTCTTTGTGTACGATAGTGGCATAGGCGTATGAAAAAAGTTTATAAAGGGGGGGTTATAGGCTCAATGGGGGGTTACAGAGCTACAACATGTATTTCTATAACAAATATACAAATTTTCATGGCAATGGGGGGTTTACAGCCACCCTCAACACCCCCTGCATGCGCCAATGAATAGTAGGTGTTTTTTTTACAGATTTGAGCATAGCACAAGCTCAATATAAAGTGGAATTATGTGTGGAAATGTGGATGTGAATGTGGAAATTTGAAATATGGATGTGAATATGGAAATGTGAATTGTGAATGTGGAAATGTGTGGAAGGTGTTAAAATTGTGCTCAATGTCAAGTGGAATTATAAAGTGGAGTGCAATAAGGCATTTAAGTTTAGAATTGTATAAATTCAGGAAAGAAATATACAGTGACGGATTATGGCTATTATGGGCCCTAGGTCGAAAGGATACAATATGCTCCTAAGGAACGTGATCCTCGCGATGTGTATTCAATAAATCATGTGGTTTTCTCTAAGGCTATTTATATTTTATATTCAAATCTATTAATAAGGAACGTTTCTTGGAAAAGTAAATGAGCAAGATAAAAATAATGCTTAAACTTGAAAAACACAAGGAGCTGTCAAGACCTCTGTGGGACACCAAAGTCGAGGGCACTAACATCAATCCGGCATTGGAAATATATTTTCAACGAGTGCTTTCTCTACGAAACGTTGACTATTGATTTACATCAGTGAAATTTTAAAATCTATCTAACGTACGCGGGACATTAAACATATTTTTAATTGCTTATTTTAAGCTCATCCCACATAAACGGTTAAGAGTATTTTCCCATAAGCTGAAGCACGTTTCTCCTGAAAAAAATCGATAAAAAAGCTATTTTTATCCTTGATCAATTGATAGAATGTAGAAATATAAGATGATATATATATATATATATATATATATATATATATATATTAATAAAAGGAGAGAAAAAAACGTGAGTGTTTTATGACACATTGTATCAGCACACATCATCTAAGCACGTAGTGATGTAGTTGTCTCCTTTTCTGTACATTTTCAGCTACGCATGTTCGGAGTAGACTGCTTCAAGGACTCAAGATTCTGAAATAGTCGCCACTTACCTGTTTTTGCTGGATACATAGCTCCATCTTGTAAACGAATGTCTGTATTACTTGTTAACTGTTATGCCCAATTTTTATGGCTAACCTCCTATCACTTTATTGAGATGCTACTTGTTAAATCTAAATAAACTTATTTTTGCTTTCAATAAAGTTAAGTTATTCTTCTCCACGTATGATGGTTCAATGCTTCATTAACTCTTCGTTTAAACCGACCGAAGGCATGTTTATTGACCCTTCAATCATCTCAGTTTATCCATCTGTTCGTGGATTCGAAAATCTTAATACATTCTAAAAAAAAAAAAAGATGCTCCAAGAAGGAATTGTTCAATTGCGATAAAAATTGGTGGACGTGAAGAACATACATAGAAAAAGAAATCATTAACATGTCAGAACAATTGAATGATTTATTGCAGAGTTTGACCGTTACAAAGGGAGGAAGTCAATAAGGCGTTGGTCCACCTCTGGCCTGGATGCAAGCTGTCACCCGGCGTGGCATAGACTGATAAAGATCCCGGATGGTGTCCTGCGGAATTTCTTGCCAAATTGTCTCCAACTGTCGGGCTAAATCGTCAACATTCCGGGATGGTTGCAATCGCCTTCCCATAGCGTCCCAAATGTGCTCTATGGGAGAGAGATCAGGAGATCTAGCTTGCCAAGGAAGTGTTGGGCAAGCTTGAAGACAATTCATAGCAACACGTGCCGTGTGCGGCCGGGCATTGTCTTGTTGAAACGTAAGTCCAGGGTGTCGCAAAAGGAACGGTAACACAACCGGTCGTAGAATGTCGTCTACGTACCGCTGTGCTGTAAGTGTGCCAGAAATGACCACCAAAGGGGTCCGGCTATCAAAGGAGATGGCACCCCAGACCATAACGCCCTGTTGTGGGCATGTGTGGCGTGCGATAGTAAGGGCAGGATCCCCACGCTGCCCTGGACGTCTCCAGACACGTCTGCGGTTGTCGTCAGGACACAGTTGGAAACGGGACTCGTCACTAAAGACTATACGTCCCCAGTCAGCGCAGTTCCAAGTTGATCGAGCCCGGCACCACTGTAATCGGACTTGACGGTGTAAAGGCGTGAGAGGTAAGCGGCGTAACGGTCGGCGCGAGCGTAAATTCCGCTCTCTCAGTCGTCTGCAGAGGGTCATGTTGGACACATGTGTGCGGGCCACACGTTGGATAGTTGATAACGACGAATCCGGTGCTGTGACAGCTGCTCTGACAATCGCTCTGTCTTCCCGTTCTGTTGTGGCCCTAGGTCGACCGCTGCCGTCCCGACGCTGACATCTGCCGTTGTTGACCCACTCTTGCCAGCACCGTCCAATCGCCGCATCGCTTCGACCCACATGTCCAGCGATTCTTCGATTCGTCCAACCAGCCTCTTTCAATCCGATAGCACGACCTCTTTCAAACTCTGACATATGCTCGTAATGAGCACGAATCTTTCGGCGAGGCATTGTTACAGTCGACGTAAGATATCCGCAGTCAAAATGCAACAGAAATTTTGACCACATATTGAGAATCGCTCCTTATATACACCTGCTGAATGCGCAGTTCCGATGCGCTGGAGTTCCCGCTATTCATTCATTGGACACCAAATTTTAATCATTTGCATGTTCGGTCAAAATGTCTTTGCATACGAAATTTCATTACAATCGGACAACTCCTTCTTGGTGCATCGATTTTTTTGTTATAGAGTGTATTTAAATTAGATACAGCCCTTTCTAAATAACAATTGAAATCTGTTACTTGTCAAGATAGAGAAGACGAAGAAAATGGGAAAAGGATGAGGAAAGAAGATAAAATAGAATAAGAATAAGGATATAAGATATTATTACCCTTCTCAGGGATAACACAATTGCCAAATAATGGTCAACACACAAAGCCACCGGGGCAAGTTTTTTGTGAACTTTGCTCCGGTGGCTTTGTGTGTTGACCATTATTTGAATATTGTGTTATCCCTGCGGAGGGTAATAATACCTTAACACCTTTACATACGGAGAAAGAGAGCGTTATTACCTGTCCTCATTCGTCTAGCGGTCCAAGACACTCCGGGCTAAACGGAGGGACCCTGGTTCGAATCCAGGATGGGGAAAGCGTCTCTTTTTCTCCTAAAATAAACAAAGAAGCTCTTACTTAATCTACTTATACGTGGGTGCTGAAAATTATTGTATAATAAGAATAACGAAAAGGGGGAAAATTGACCCAGTGTCCATGACTGCCATCTCTAAGTCAACTGGGCTGCATCAGCGCCACCTAGGCGCTAACTAAAGGGTGTTAACTGGATCTGACTCCCAATAAGTTTGGTTTGGTGTAAATGTATGGTCCGTTCGCGAAAAATTGGCGGGTAGTATCAGAATTCAAGGGAGCTGACGTCACACACAGACTGATGCGCCGCAAATAACCAGTTATGAAAGACGCCTTACCCTCTACTGGAATGAAATAATCCGTCTGTGATGTCAGCGCCCTTGAATTCTAACGGTACTGCCAGCCAATTTTCCGCGAACGGACTATAAATATATGGGAGTCACGTAAAACAGCCGTCCTCGTCTTGTATGATTCAGAGCGCTGCTTTGGAATATAATATATATATAAACGTACGAAAATAATAAAAGGCATAAGCTGGAGAAGAAGTGGCAATACTTTTGTTTTCAGCAAATAAAAAACTTTATTCCGATAAGAGCTGTTGCCATTATAATCAGGACCGGTGCAAGCAAATTTGGCGCCCTAGGCGAATGACGTGTGCTCCCCCTCCTCCTCCTCCGTAAAAAATTGACACCCCAATACATCTTGCAACAATCGAAAGGTAAAAAAATATAGTTCTGGTGAAAGCGAAGTGTCATAATCACAGCTTATCTCATAACGCACAAATAAATGATCAAAAGCGTAAAAATAATCTAATATTTTGCTGTTGAAGGGAAAAATTGTAATTCTCAATGTCTTGTAACAATGGACAAAAAGATCTAAAAGAAAAAGCATCTTCCAAGCCTCCAGTATTGCGACGATACTGCTCGCATCACTGAAAGGTGTAGCAGCAGTAAGTAAATATTATGCAGCGTTACATAAATTGGGTAGAGGAAAATTTGTTAATGTAAGGAAGCAAGAAGTAGAGGGTCTGAGGAAAAAAAAGGTTAGAGAGATATGTATGAGGGAGAGCAAATATTGGTGAAAGCATTCATTAAAAATAATCCAATCAGATCCATCTATTTATTGCCAAATTTGTCTCAATTGTCTTTCAGTATTAAGTATCTTTAAAAAATCTGCTGTGATGCCGCCCTGGGCGGCAACCTAATACGCTTATAGGGTCGCGCCGGGCCTGTTTATAACCACAGGAGGCGTAGAGTTATATGGGCCCGTGGGGCCCGAGCCTCCCCTTCCAATAATTTGAAATAAATTGCAATTTTACATATATTGTAATGTACAAATGTTCATAACATGTACTTGGGCCCCCCCCAATAATTTCGAAAATTGTACGTTAATGATCGTAATTTTATTTAACAATACTGAGGTGAAGAAAACATTAGTTACCGAAATTTTTCAATCTTTCTTCAATTAAATTTATGTAAATATCCAGCTCTCCTTTTTTTTCTTCTTATACTCATCATTTCTAACTTTTGATGTCTTTTGCTTGTTTCATTAGTTGTTCTTTATATAATTTCCAGTTCTTTATTTTATTTTTAAAGCTCCTGATAAAATCTGACGAAAAGTACCTTTAAAATTTTCGTTAGCAATAAAAAATATTTGACATCAAAGTTAAATGTCAAAGTTCGTTCAATTCCATGCGTTTGAAATCAACATGTTTGTTTTCCTTTTTAAGATTAATTTCGATTAATCGTCTGGGAGCGCACTAAGGACTTTTCATTATGAATGCGGAAAGTAATTTTCGTTACTTTTTTGTTCGTTTTCGCAGATCATTATCTATAATTTCTAGTAATGAGATAGAACATTTCCCGCTTTTTAAATCTGTTTACTCTTAATTAGAGCGAATAATGCCTGCTAATGAGACAACTTCAAAAACAATGTGTTTTGTGATATTAGGCGGATCGCTAATTGGCTGTTAAAGAGTGGTGTTTTCAAACCCAAAATTTCTGTTATTTGCAAAAATATTCATTGCGTTCATACAGGATGTCCCATCACCAGAGTGAGTACAAACTTCAAGGGGTCATAGTACTCATCAAGGTGAACGATAATATGTCATAGAATCTAAAGTCGCAAACCACCCACAGCGCCAGTTCTAAAACCGTCCAGCATCGGGCCTTCGGGAATTTAGTGGGCCTGCTCACAGAAAATGATGAGTCATGCATGTTGTTGTCTGACGCTTCTGGTTCTTTTCTCCCCGCGAATGCTGGTATAGGGAAATCAGAAGTGTCATTCTCACCAAACTTCATTTTTTTTTGCTTTTAATTACTAGAAAATATCCCTTTATTCCATATTATTGGATAGACTGATAACGTGTTATTATAAAAGTAATGAAGAACATGATAAAAATATGAATACGTGAGGTAAAATTAGGACGATGTCGTAACTTAACATGGCCAGTACTCAAATCGATTGTTTGAAACGCTAAAAACATTACATAACTTAAAAAGGCAAAATCAAGCTAAATAAAATAGCAAATTATTTATTGCAAATTATTATAAAACTATCTAAAATCAGTCACGAAAACTGTTTTACTTACCTAGGATGATTATTATATATATATAATTATATATTATATGTAATGTATAATCAATACCTATAATAAACCAATATTGATTAAACTTTACTAGTAAAGAAGGTGCTATGCCAAAAATACAATTATTTATTTATGTAAATAAGGATATTGTGCATAAAACAATAAATTTTATTTGAAACTTCATAAATTTCAATTTATATATGTATGGACGCCGATATGATTTTCAAGCATCTTTGTCAAGTTCAGATGCTGTTTGTGGCTCGTGTCTAGAACTCGACTATCTTCAATAAGTTCAGATACTTTGTTTCACATAAAACAAAACAAAACGAACAGTGCACCAGTAAATATAAAGTAAGAAAAATATCAATTAATTTCATGGATCACTTTCACGGATAGAAAAATCTGCTTATAAATAGTAAACTCATTGCTGTTAACATGTTGTCTAGTAAAATCACGGCATTATAAAAGACACTTTGCATATTTCAATTTACCACTAAAATTTAAGAGAAATTCCCTTTAAATTTAACTTTGAGATTTTTTAAAATTTTTTACAAACTATTATTTATGAAATACATTACCGAACTGGAAGAGCATCATAAGAAGCTATTGTTTTCTGCTCTGATCACATTCTCTTAATCTCAAAAATAACCAATTGTATCATTAGAATCATATAAAATCAAATGTATTATCAGTAAAGTAATTGTACAATACGGGTTGAATGAATTTCTTATTTTTTCTGATTATTGATGTTTTCGATTTATTTACATCAGATGAGATTGATAAACAATCAAATATACAAACTCAATTCCACAACACTACATATTTCTACCAAAAGGTATAAAGGAACTTATGGAAATATAATACCTGATAATATATATTTGCTGCCAATTCAGCTATGCAAAAAATTACATTTTTTGCTATCACATTAAAATATGTAGTTCCTCTTGTTCATGAACAGTTGAAGCGAGAATGTCAATTCCATATTGATATTTAAACTTAGTCCTGTGCTTATTTTCTGATCATTGTTTGATTTGCACATAGGTATACAACATTTCTAGTATATACAAAACAGGTCTTGATTTATCTTTAATCAAATTTTATTCAGTGTTGCCCATTCACATTATAGAAAAGAGTTCCTTAATCAATTGCAAATAAAATGTTGAACTTCCATTTCAGGGAAAATGTCCATGTTTGCAACGACTTCAGCTATTCCGAACACCGACTTTCCCAATTTTGGGGAAACAATCTTGTGCTTTTCCCTAACTTTTAAGGTTAGTTTCAAATTCTCTAGTCACGTGGGAAATTAGTTATTTTAGAATACCATACCCGTAAAACGTCGTCTGGCTTTCTCTTTGTCTACCCATGCTTACTTTGTACAAATACACAGAATATATTTGGCAAACTAATATTCTCCTATAATAATGCGTTAATATCCATACAAAATGATTTAAAGAACAACGTAATTCAATATGGTTAACAAGCACGCCATAAAGGTTTCACATACATTTAATAATTTAATTGTAAAATGGTCTAACTTTTTTGCATGTAATTTTATCAATTCTAAAACTTTAATTTTTTTCTCTGATTCAAAAATTTGCTGAAATGCTATAGAATAATTCCCAACTGACATCTGCTTATACTGTCCAAATCAAGCTTCGAGATTATCAGTTTGAAATTTTCCCAACAAAATGTAAGCAGGTTGAATATTTTCAAATATATATTGCACTAGAGATACCATTGCATTAGTAGTATGCTTTAAGGCAAAATGTGTTTTTTTTTTGATAACATGCCCCCCCACTTTTCTGGTACTTTTAACACACTCTTTATTTCTCGAGGAAGATCTGGCAATTTTTACCAAGCCTGTAGAAATGCACTGAAATGTTTCAAATGGATAACATTTGCATGATCTATATGAGTTATGGGATCACTAAATGGGTCTTTCAAATATTTGCCTTTCTGAGGATGTTTACAATTCGCCACCAGTTTGCTATATAATTCGTAAGAATTTTAGTTTGCAAGAAATCATTACCACATTTTTTAATATTTACATCCAATGCGACTATGTTACTCTCATGAAATAAGTTTAATGCATGTTTAACATTCTGCCTTTCAATTGATGTTGAAAACAAAAATTTTTTGTTTAACTTTGGGGCCTGTTTTACTGACAGGTGTTTTTCCGAATCATGTATATGCTTAACATGCAATAAGCTAGCAAGATTTATTTGTTTAAGATTATGAGGATCAGGATAAAAAAATGTTTGACTAGTAATTGATTGGTTTAATCAATTGTTTCTTATTGACTTAATTAAATGGCAAGTATCACAAAAAGGAAAAATATTTTCTTACTTTCATCAACTGGGTTATCTATACAAAGTTTTAGATTACCCCCACACATTAAACGAGATATATTTCTGTTGATTCTATTATTATCAGATATTAAAGTGAGCACTAAATAACCACACTCCTTTAAAACTTGTAGAACCCTTAATATATAAGAATGCAGTTGCTGAGCTGTCAAGTTTTTTACAGATATGACAGTTACTACATCTTTATTTTTTGAAAACAGTGAACTTACCATGAAAGTTTGCACAGTTCTGGCTTCCAATTTTGCATTGTCTGAAACACCTACTATATTTCCACCATTGTAACTGACTGATGGTGTGACATACATTTCATCCAACAGTAGATTTACTGTTTTTTTTTGTTTTTGTTTTGGTGTTCAAGAAAGCTGCACTTTTTTAAATAATGTGCTGGTTTACATAATTCTCCCCAGTTTGAAAATTGAGACTTGTTGCTAATTTTCTTAAATAAGGTACATTTGGTATTGTTAACACCATACTCTCCTTTAGCATTGAATATGCTGCTGGATAACTGTAAAAACATTGGCAGGCCCAAAACAGAAAGTTTGAATAATATCCTTTCTGTTTCATGGCTATTAGCGAAAGCTGTTCTACGAGAAAAATAAGCTTTCTGTTATAACTACCTCATCATTCACCTTTTCTAACACATTTCTCAACAAATTGACTACAATTTCTATAGTTTGTTCATGAGTTAAAACAGTTACATTGAAAGAAGATAAAAAACTTAAAATAC
>QLNU02014802.1:153395870-153407308 GCA_006491805.2 Dysdera silvatica | reverse complement strand
TTTTGATATAATTCTGGAATTACAAAGGGCAACATTTTTTTTTTTTTTGGAATATAAGTATTTATGATGAGTCCATGTCAAACCGCCAAATATTATTGATCGAAACCCTTTAGATTTCCCTGAAACTTCATAGAATTGATGACTCAGTGGATGCTTGAAAACATCCCAAATTTTAACTTCATCCGTCAAATAGATAAAAGATGGCCAAGATTCAAAGGTCACTGAAATAGACCTGTTTTGGATTATCATGCTTTACAAAATTGTCTGTAACTTCGTTTTTTTTTTAACTTACGAAGGTAAAATAGGTCTCATTTGGAAGATTTTTCAAAGGTCTTTCTAAATATATAATAAAACTAAGTATTATAAGCAGAATTATTTTAAATAAATTGAAAAGAAAAGTTTGACCTTGAAGTTTTCAAAATTGTGTCATTTGAATTTTTTGAAACAATTATATATTATATAGCGTGATATTTTATACCCTTTCTCAAAATTTCATGGTGGGATCACTATGGGTGCAAGAGATATTAAAAAAATTCGACTCAAAAGTAAGACTTTATTCTTACACATTCTGACCCATTCCAGATTTGTTTATTATTGCATGTTACTGCTTTTTTTTTTTTTCATTATGTCTTTCATTAAAATTTAATGGAACACATAATAATGAAAAAAAAGCAGCAACATGCTTATATATTATTCAGGGATCACACGCCTGTGCCAAATCGTAAATACTGCTACAAAGGCAAGAATTTGTACGTTTTTGCACCAAAACGAAAATGTTACTACAAACTGATAACAAAAGTGCAAATTTTTCCATTTTTGCGCCAAAATCACTTATTTATTTCACAAAGTGGGCCATTTTTCTAGCTTACATCATTATTGGTTATACTGTGTAGTATTTTTTATCTTCTCCCGTCGTTGCGGTCCCAGCGCTGGTGGCGTGCGGATGTCTGTTCTCTGCTGTCCGGGCTGGCCGGTGTTGGTTCCAGCTCGCTTAAGACGGAGTGTTTGGGATATTCATTTTGGCCGCCGGGCGGCGGTGGATGGATGCCTGCTTCTGCTATTCTGGGACCGGACTCCGCCCTCCCTCGTAATTCGGACTTCGTCGCTGGGGTCGTGCTTGGCCTTCTGTCCATGACGGGCGTTCGTCATTGTCTTCGTCCGCTGCGATCGCTTGGGGGCCAGCTTTCGCAAACAGTGGATGATAATTTGGTATGTAATGCCTGTCCGGACTATGCTGGTCTCGTGCGCCCTGGTTGCGGGGAATGTTTTACGCCTGTTCGCTGCCGCTCGCGGCACCTCACCCACTCAACGGTGTCCGGTGGTCTCCTGTAGGAGTACCGGCCGGCCCGGGGTGTTCTTCCGCGCCATCCATCTATTTCGGCCGCTCTTCGGGGCGGACTGATCGTGGGTGGTCTCCGGTCGACGTTGAATGACGACAATCATGTGAGCTGTGCGTCTCTGTACGCCTGTTTCGATCGACAATCCCCTGCAATGCCCCCCCCCCCCCAGTGGCCCTTCTCGGTCCACTGGTCGTCATTTTATGTGACAAAAGCCAGTCTGGGAATACAGCGCTGCCCCATTCGGCGGCCACCTTTCCCATTACACTTCTTGCGAACAACACTCACTTCCAAGTCGTTGGCGCTAAATCTCGCCAATAGCACCCACGTCACACGACGAGTTATGAACTGGTTATTTGCTACTAGCGTCTAGAGACAGTACCAGTTCCGCCTTCTGCGCATGTGCATGGACTGCAAAAAATTTCTACCACTGTTTCCATTCCATAATATTTACTTGACTAGAAAACACTAGCCTCAAGCGACAGGAGAAAATAGCTTTTCCTGTTGCATTTCTGCGTTTCCGCGTCCAGAGATGCCTTCCGTAGTTTGTACGGATTTTAACTCCACCTTACTGTATTACGGTCGACACCAAGAAAACTAAGGAAAACCTCATTCAAGGCCCTCACGTACAATTTTCTATTAGCCTCACAAAAATCCACATTTTTTATGGTTTTTTGGTAAAAACAACAACGCACTTTCTAGATGGCTCGCGCCTTTACGTTTGGACGCGACGTTTCCGGCTCGTATACTTGTTTCTCTTATTTTTTACGTCCAGCTTTGTATGTGAAACTTGCTTCAAATTTGGATTAAAACAACGAAATGAAATGCAGCCATGATTGTGGAACAGCTGTAGAAAAAAAAAAAAAAAAAATTCGGCAGACAAAACTTTATAGGCAACTGTATCGCGGTATGGAATAGCCGTTTTACAAAGCATCGAAAGTTTTTAAATTTTTATGTGAACTCGCAGTTTTACCATATTTTGAATAACTTTTTACTCGCATCATTTTATTAAAAGTTCAGAAAAATTTCCTCATCATACTTTAAAAAATAGCGTGCGATTTGTGCCGAGATTTTGCGGCATATATTTCGGGATATTTCCCCCGTCTGCTTTCGTTATCTACACATGCAGAGGCTTGTAGATTAATTTAAAAGTAAATTTACCTATTAAATAAATTTAATTAATTTACGTAATTTATAATTCTATTCCGTAAAAAAAAAGCGAAATTAACGATTTCACTTAAAAGACGATTTTGATTAACTAACGAGTGATTTTTTTCTGATGTGCGATTTGTCTTTGATTCGCTACCTACCGGCAAAATTGTAAACTTTTGTAAATGTGCTGTAATTCACGATTGTTGGTAATTTTTTTATTTTTTTTCCATCAAAATACAGGCATTTCTTCCTGATACACCACCTACCTTGGAGCACGAAATATTATACACGAACATATTTTTTAACATATAAATTTACATACAAAGAAAAAATACATCTGCAGTCGAAAGTGGACAAATTTCGTTGACCAAAGCTAATTTGCGTATTTCAACAATTTTAGCTTCTCAAGAGGAAATCAGGGAAGAGGTTTCAAAATTATAAAAAACGAAACAAAGAACTTGATGTGCATGAAGTTTTACTGTTTCAATGAAATATTTTACTTTTCATTTTTATCATGCACATTCATTTGATTGAAGTATTTTTTGCTTGCTACGAAACTGATGTCCGAACCAATTTTTTGTGTACAAAATAATAAAGTTGTGGTGTTTACCTGCTACAAAATTGATGCAAAGGCTTTTTTTTTTCTGCTACAAAACTGATGCAAAAGCTTTTTTTTTTTTGCTACAAAATAGATACCAAATGCCATTTTTCCTGCTACGAAGCTGATACGAATGGCATTGGTGCGAGTGTGATCCCTGTATTATTTAATAATATATACTAATCCGTGTTCAACTGAAAATTTGCAGAATTACAATATTTATAATTTTGTAATTACTTAAAAATAGGAGAAACTGATCACTAGCAATAAAATCAGTAGCGTAGTGATAACCCCTGCAAGGTGGGGGCTCCCATTTTGTTGTTTATTTTCCATAAAATTTATAAGTAAAAGATATTATATTTTTTAGTTAATAAGGATTTTTTTTAATCTTTAGGTAAAATATAAAATAAAATGAACGGTTTCCAACTGTGGCAAACTCATTACGCGTATTTACTTTAGCTGTTTTTATTGCCTTTAAAACTGAACTCAACATCCCAAAATTGAAAAATTTAGAAGAGTTTTGAAGCTATACGCTTTGCGTCAGAACCCTACGTCATGAAACGGTGACTAATAAACATGTGTTCTGTTTAAAATATTGGAATGCGTCGCTGGTTAATTTCTTATAGAAGACACAACACTATATATTATACCAGCTCCGGCAAAAGGGTTGCTGGTATCTAACTGGAAGGAGACCCACACGCTGAACGTATGTGACGATGTGTGGAACCGGCCAGGCCAGTAACCTAGTGTCCTACCCCGCCTTCAAGTGGTGCAGGCTGAGCTTTCTATTTATGTGGCAAATTAATATTTGCTGCACGGATAGAAAGGCGGAAGGGGAGGGCTAATTCACCAACCCGTCTAGCCAGCGTGGTGAAATTATGGCTAATTCCTCCATTATGTTGACACACCAGAAACCATGGCCCCTAGTCTCCAGGTGCTGGAGTGCTCCTGATCAAGGCAGCGGTCAGTGTGGCATGAAAGCAGGGGGTGCTAAGAATCACTGGAATGGCCCAGGCTGCCGTTTGTTATTGACCTTGGCTACGTTTAATGGACGATCCCTTGCTTCTGAAGCAAAACTTCAGGAATTGGAAGAAGAACTTGACAAGATCAAATGGGACATTGTAGGACTCAGTGAAGTTAGAAGAAAAGGTGAAGAGTTGGTGGAACTTAAAAGTGGACATTTGTTTTATTATAGAGGAACGGAAACTGGAAGAACAAGTGGTGTTGGCTTCTTAATCAACAAAAGAATTAAAGACTGTCTTCTGGAAGTTGAAAGTACATCAGATCGAGCAGCGAGGCTCGTTGTTCAACTAACCCAGCGATACCAACTTCAAATAGTACAGGTATATGCACCAACATCAAGCCATACCGACGAAGAGGTTGAAGAATTTTATGAAGAAATCAAAGAGTTACACACCAAAGGGAAACAACATATCAAGCTCATCATGGGGGATTTCAATGCAAGAATTGGACAACAGGAACAAGGAGAGACATCGGTTGGTAAATACGGATATGGGGAAAGGAATGAACGTGGCGATCAACTCATCGAATTTGCAGAAGCTGAAAACCTTAGCATCATGAATTCATTTTTTAAGAAGAAACCGCAAAGAAAATGGACATGGAAACACCCAAATGGGGGAACTAGTGAAATTGACTATATCCTGGCAAACAAGAAATCAATTATTGAAGATTGCAGTGTACTGAACAGATTTAATACTGGAAGTGATCATCGAATGGTGAGATGTAAAGTGCACTTAAATACTAAATTAGAACGACAGAAGCTCATTAGGAAACAAGTAAGTAAGAGGGTGGATTTAAAGAAATTAAAAGAAAATACCGAGGCATTCAAGTTGGAATTAAAAAATCGCTTTTCTGCACTGGAAGGACTTATTGATGAAAGTGATATCTCAGAAGCAAATGAAAACATTGTTAAGACAATAGTTGAAACTGCTGGGGAAATTGGTGGTGTAACCTGTAAAAAGCACAATAGCAAATTATCTGAGAAGACGAAACAGCTCATGAAAAGGCGAAGAGATATGAAGGTGGACAATCGAAATACCAGTTCCAGGATTGAGTACATAGAACTTTGTAAAACTCTGCGCAAAAGCATGAAAGAAGACATAAGAAAATTCAATTGTGAGTTAGTAAGGAAGGCCATTGAAAATAACAAGAGCCTTAGGGTTGTTAAAGGAAGTTTATCTGTTGGGAAGAAACACATCATTGCATTAAAAGGAGAGGATGGCACCGTAACAAGAAATAGGGAAGAAATACTTAGAAGAGTTGAAGAATTCTACAAAAAACTATATGAAAGTAACAGTGGATTAAACGAAGACTCTGAGATAGTCGAAGGAACAGCTCCTAAAATCTTAAAAGAAGAAGTTTCATTTGCAATAAAAAATATGAAGAAAGGAAGAGCCCCTGGTGATGATGGTATTACATTAGATATCCTAAAAGAAGCTGGAGAATATGTATTCCAACAATAATAAGGTCAGAACGAAAATCACTCCAATGAGCCCCCTATGTAGATATTAAAGTTCAAACCATAATCTTGTGTGGAAAGCATTTGGAGAGACCTTCATCCAGCAGTGGATAGATAATGGTTGAATATGATGATGATGATGATGATGAAATACTGCGGTGTACATATAATAATTGAACATATAATAAATACTGGTCGCGATTTTCGGAGGAAACAGTGAATTTTATGTAGTTAAATTAAGTTAAAAAAAGATGAGAAAAATACCTGATATATTGATGATGTTACATTTAATTACACCCGTGTCAAATCTCCGCTCGTAACATCGACATCTTACTATTCATTTTATTTTTGATGTATTTTGTTTTTTTCCAAGTTTCTAATCTTTTGAATCTGGGCTATTTTCTTCTGTTCGCGGGCTGCCTATTAAAAAACCACTGCTTTATATTCAATGCAATTAGATTATATATGCATAACAAAATATGTTGAATTTCGGCTGCCATTTTTATTTACTTATTTGTGATGTTTGGTTATTATTTGTTTTGAAATACAAAACAAAATTGTAATTGCATTTTTATCAGTCATGTTTTTGAATATAAATATTATAACGTGTACTATATATATATTGTGCATTTCTTATAACGGCAAAAATAATTTAAATATTTTTATAAATAACTTTAAAACTATTATAGCTTGAAATATCAGAGGGTTATATATGAATCAGTCGATGCGATGTCGTATACTATAATTTACATCATTTTCCGATTCTCATATTAAATCGGCACAGAAATAATAAGTAGATGATTTTGTTATATACGTACAGTAAATTCAAAAATGAAGTTCTTATGTATTTGGAGCAACAACAACAAAAAAGGAAATAAAATAAAAAATAAATACTTGCATAAATAAATAAAGCACAGGTCATTTGGATTTCATTAAATCGGGGTTCAACTACATAAGCTCTCTAAAACTTATATAACGATTCTATAAACGCATACTATAATCCTTTTGCCTAGATATCGCAAAAAGCGGCTCTATCTACTTACGAAATTGACAAAGACGCCAGACGCCATGTGCATGACGGAAGCGTGCAGCAGTGGTTCACCTATGTTCACACGCATTAATAACTGTAGTTGGGTCGCTGACTCGCTATTGCAATTGAAAATCGCAATTGTTAAGTTCAAGGACAAATGGATTGTTGATTCGATTGCCATTATTTCGATTGTAAAAACATTTCGCAATTGCCTATGACTAGTTTTATCTACTTTAGTAACAATAGAACTACTGTACATTTTTTTGCTCGAAGTCACGCGTGTGTATCTAGATGACGTGAAATTCAGTCACATTTTCAATCAACCTTTTTTTTTCACTTGTTCTTGGTGTGACGTAAAGTGTATAACTTTTCTGACTAAATTTGACTTACACGGAACAGATGCTAATTTTCAAAAACTCAACGGGAAGTCCATATCCTTATAAACGTTGGGGTATGCGATCTAATTTCATGCTAACGTCTATAAGAGGATCCTAGCAAAAACTGGGATATTAGTTTTGTATACGATAGACAATATCACTCGCAAATAATACAAAATATACAGACTTCTTGATATTTTCTCTCTCGTTTTCTCGTATTTTAATTACTCAAGGTACAGTACTAATATTCTTTCTTTAGAGTCCAAAGTAAGGATTGAATGGTGAATTAATAACTTATACAGAAAGGTATATAAATATTGAAATATAACATGAATAATTATATATCCTCTAAAATTATTGACATGTAAAAATTAAGGCTGCCAGCTAACCATGAATCTGACAGTTACATCTGAACACTAATATAACATTTGCGTTTAAATACTAATTTAAAAATATGGAAGAAAGGTATAAACGTTGATCAAGAAGCTTCAAATATTTAAGCGAAAAATAGGTCAGTCTAAAGACGGACTTTCAAATTTCATTTAAGGATTAAATTCATTGTGGAATCCAAATATTCAAGTCGTTTCTTGAATAAATACTGCTTTTTAAACCACATTTAAACATGTTTTCTTTTACTCTTATTTTACAAAAGTATTTTGAAAAGAATTTCTTTTGAAAATATTTTATAAGAATATCTGACAATGGCAGTATTAATTTATAAGATATTTATTTTGTATAGAGTTTAACGATTCCTTGAAGAGCAGTAGGAAAGATGGGGCTAAAAGGAGATAAGCCCCTCCCCTGGAAATATAATCAGCCCTCTCATGGAAAACAGTTTCCTTCAAAACGAATTATTTTGTCTTGTATAACATTGTACATGACAATGGAAATTGTTCTTTGACGTTAAAAATATATTCAAAATAGCTTTTTATAGAGAGATCATGTGTGTATATCATGTTTTATATAGAGGTGTGAGTCTTCATCCACTCTATAATAAGCAGTGGCGGATCAACGGGGGAATTAAATTTCTCTTTCCAAATTTATAAAAATTCGATGGAAATCGGTTAAACGAATGCCAAGTATGACGACTCATCGTAAAAATTTTATTCCCTGTTTTATTTTTTTTTAAATTGCTCGCTAAATCCGGAGTAAAAAAATACTTGTTCGTTGAAAACGGTTTAATTGTATTACGCTTAATCATTATGCCAAAAAAATCCACATTTTCCTTGCTATATCCAGAGTCCTGCTAAATGCGGGATTGTTATATATATGAGGGGTTCCACTATATTTTACATTCCTCCAACAACTTTCTTTGGATCCGTCTCTTTAATAAGGATAAGGGAAATTATAAATTTGAGTATACTTCTATAAGTTTTAATGCAAAATTTACGTTAACAAATATTTTCAATAATGTTAAATATGGTAGTCTACTTGGATATTTAGTATTATTAAATATATAGTAGAACTTGCCTAAAGTGGCCATCTTTAGAACGGGACTGCAGTGGTCACGTTGCACAACAGACTTTGGCATAGGCTTAACTCTCTACCATTCCTTCCTCAATAAAAGTGGTTAATTTATTCAGGTCGTCAATTTACCAAATTGGTCGCTTTACCAGGTTCCACTGTATAGTGGTAAAATATATCAACACTGTAGCGCATTTCTAAGCCTCCCCTTTAATAATCTTTCTAATAATCTAATCTTTCTGAGTCCCCGACCTCTGTAATTTTCAGAGCTTCCTCTGTAACAAAGATCCAGTTATAGGGCCTGATTCCATGGGATATAATTAATGAAAATCTAGGAAAACGATCAAAACGAATTCAAGTTTTTTATCTTGTTATACAATAGCTTGGATTATTTTTTCTGTTATTAATATTTTCTTTAATATAAAGGTAAAAATCGGGAAATTTTGAAGCAAGGAGAAACAAGAGAGAGAGAGAGAGAGAGAGAGTGAAAGAAAGAGAGCGAAAGAGAGAGAGTGAGAGTGAAAGAAAGAGAGAGCGAAAGAGAGATATAGTGAAAGAGAGAGAGTGTGAGAGTGAAAGAAAGAGAGAGCGAAAGAGAGATATAGTGAAAGAGAGAGAGCGAGAGAGAGAGAGAGAGAGTGAAAGAAAGAGTTAGGAGGACTATAGTAGAACGTAGGGAGAGATCTCTTGACAGGCAGAAAACCTGAGAACATAGAGATCTTTTGTAAAAATCCTTTATCCCCGCCTAGGAACTAAAAGAAGAAAGAAGAATGAGTAGTAGCACTAAAAATAATAAAACACATATACCGTATAATTAAAAATATAATACTGTTAAAAATATTGGAACTGAATTTTTAAACGATGAAATTTAAAAAATAGCTTGGTCGGCTATAATTTTTGACATAGAATAAATCCCTTCTGACTAATTAATGTTTATTTGATATAATCCACAGATTTATGCAAATTAACCGATTTTTTCCAGCTAATGCACTTTCACTATTAAGTGTTGTCGAAAGATCATCAAGTTTAACTACCACTCTCTGAGTAAGCTCATAAAAATTAAAACATGCTTCCGTGTCTCATTAAAATAGGTTTTAGTGGAAAGTCGAGGTTTTACGATTATTAACGAACACGACTTTAATCTTTGGGAATTTAATCTCCACAGTAATTGTTGACATTTGTTTACAATCTCATAAATCATCTTGGGCGACGTACGTTCGTAAAAATGTTGGACATGACATCAAATTTGGGAAGTTGAAGCTGTTTCAACGACACCAAGCTGTATAAAGAGCAATTCGTGACTATAAAGGTCTCCATTATAAAAGGTTTCTTCTGGTCCCCTTTTGCTCCCAGTGCAAAACGAGTTGGATGTAAATAAAATAAAAAATGAAGATTGTACATAAAATTTAATATTTACTTTACAATTTTTTTAATTTTTTTCTTGAATTTCATCGATGCAAAAAAGGAAAAACAGAAAGTGCGAAATCCGAAGAACATTTTAGAGACCAAGCAAGCTAATATGTTTTGATGGCAGTCGAATTGTCAGTTTCAATCGGTATTTACGATCAATATTTTTAATTTCTTCTTTTTAGTGTGTTTCAATAAATATTTTTTAATTTAAAAAATTTTCCTTTTTATTTTACATCTGTGTTATTAAGTATTTCTTTAGGTCCTTTTTAAATTTACTTATATTGTTTAATGTCTTCACTACATCCGACAACTCATACAAAATTTAGGTCCCATATAACTGACACCGTCCCTTCCAATTTCCGTTTTCATTTTGGCATTGCCAATTCGATGCAGTTTGGCCATCTTTCCCTGTCTCTTTCGCTAAAGCTTATTCTCGGAATACCTGTGTGTTTATTATCCTTTATCCTCTCATACATTTTGACCAAGATGTTATATTTATAAATTTGTTCGATAGGCAGAATGTTATATTGCAGTAAAATATTTTCTGTTTCCGATCTATTATTCCTATTTATTAATTTGTTTTTCTTGTGTTGCAAGTTCCTTAATATCTTATATTAACCAAATTGCCTAAATTACTCCAAACGCTATTACAGTAAATCAGATCACTGTTTATCAGTGAATGTTTTAGTTCTATTATTATCTATTTCGTTAGATTTTTACCTAATTTTCTCAAAATTCCCATGCTTTTACTTATTTTTTTATTATTTTATACATGTGATTATTAAAATTTAATTTTGTGGTTAGTTGAACTTCCAGGAATTGAATTTTATGTCTCTAATAAATGGTACTAAAAAATTAGAAATTGTGGATGCTTCTTATTTTATCATTACTTATTTTACCTTTACCTGAAAAAATTAATAATTTCGTTTTGTTTTTATTTAACTTCAATTTGTTTATATTAAACCAATTGAATTGGTTTATATTTTTTATTCCGTTTATGCCAGTATCTAATAATGTCCCTAATTTTCTTTCAGTAATTATTACACAAGTGTTTTCAACAAACGACGTTACATTTCCAACATTGAATAAAATAAATATGTCATTAACGCATAACGGATATAGACTAATACACAATGAATTCTCAAAACGATACATACACTTCCGAGAGTAAATCCAGAGAGAAACTGAATATTTGCTGCAATCTATTCTACTCAACAATGGTAAATTAATGGAAGTTACAGTTATTAGTTCGACAGATAAGAGAGCTGTTTTCGAAAGGTACATAAATGGCTGGATAACGAATTTACATTTCCTTTTCCAGATGAGCAGCTATCTTCGTGTATTACAGGGAGTAGGTTAATTTCAAGTTTATGAAATAGCAGCCTCAGAACCAAGCAAAGGAAAACGAAGAGATGAGGATACTTTTGAATTGGACAGCTCAGCTTCAATAACTACCATTTCAAGTCATACGTTTTCTCTGAGTGCCGCAACTGTTTGCTGTTTTGCCTCTGCATCGTGATTGGTTGATGTAGGTGAGGTTTTTTCTAATTGGCTATTTGACTCGTTTGAGTCCTAACCATAAGTTTCCTAG
>QLNU02014802.1:153366821-153382149 GCA_006491805.2 Dysdera silvatica | reverse complement strand
TATCCTCTGAAATTAATCTCATACAAAAACTTTGGAAAAACGTTTGTAGGTCAATCTCACGGAGAGACATTTATTTTTATACAGTTTTAACACTAAACCTACCACGCGCAGTCAAATGACCGTTTTTGAAATGTCGTTTAGAATTTCTTGTATACAACGTTACTGTATCACCATGTAACTTATCAACTTTTCCTATAATATACATACAACCCATTTTTCAATATTCACAACTTTCTTTATTGTTTACTTTCCGAAAAAATTTCATAGCATGTCTAGTCTACCACGAGCGGTCATTTGAACAATTCATGTTATTTACGACTATATTCTTCGGAAAGCGCACTCCTGAAGTTGTTTTACGAGCCCACAATGTAATTGTGGATCTACAGTGTAAACAAACGCGCGATTGGAACAAATGCCTAGCTTTTTTTTGTACGACAGTACGATCTTGCGATCCGAACAGAGAACATCAAAATTTCACAGAGCATATAATAGAGATCATTACGTGTTATAAGTGCTAGTTTCAACAAAGTGAACAGAGCCAACAATATTTTGTGGCGTGATTTACATTTGAATTTTTTTTATTTATGTTCCCAATGTTTTTGTCCCGTTAGATTTATATTTTGATATTTTAGCTTTTACTTTATCATTTGTATATTCATCCCCAAAAATATCAAGACATTCGAGGAATATCAATTTATTAGACAAAATAAATAATATCGACGAGGATTGTTCGGAAGATGACCAAGAAGTTTCCGATATTGATAATGATACAGCGGAAAATAATTGTGACTTATTGGACAGCGATACGGACGAAGAGAATATTTTGAATACACGAAGAGGACAAAAAAGGAAGAGATTTATAGTTAGTTCCGAAAGTGAAAATGAGGAAGAGATTGAAACTACTACGGACGGAACTGTTTGGCAAAAAATAAAAGAAGGGTTTAATCGCGGAAGAGCACCGATTTATAATATTTTCAAGGAAATATCAGGACCGACAGGATACGCTAAACGAAATATTATAAAGGGCAGAGTTGAGTCGGCATTTTCCTTGATTATTGATCATAACATGATTGAACATGTAAGAAAATATACGGAATTAGAGGCATTTGGAGTGTTGAAAACGAAACAGAATTTATCTATTGCAAAATTATATGCATTTATTGGACTTCTATATGCACGCGGCGCACGTGAGGCTAAAAATATGGATCTATCATATTTATGGAACAAGAAATGGGGTCCGTCATTTTTCTCGACAACTAAAACCCGAAATGACTTTACAGAAATCATGAGGTTTATTCGGTTTGACAACAGAAATCAACGAAGCCAACGCTTACAAAACGATAAGTTCGCTTTGATCTCTGAAGTTTGGTATAAATTTATCGAAAACAGTCAAAACTGTTATAAACCAGGAGCATATCTTTTTATAGATGAACAATTGTTTCCAGCAAAAGCACGTTGTAGATTTACTCAATACATGCCCAATAAACCGGACAAATTTGGCATAAAATTCTGGTTGGCTTCCGATGTAAGTAGTAAGTATATAGTAAACGGCTTTCCATATTTGGGAAAGATGAAGGGAGAGAATCATCGGTCCCACTTAGGGAGTTTGTAACTTTGAAATTAGCAGAACCATATACGGGCCATGGGAGAAATATAACAACTGACAATTTTTTTACAAGCGTGTCATTAGCGAGTAAACTTCAAGCAAAAAAAAAACAACGCTTGTTGGAACTATTCGCAGAAATAAAAGAGCTACCAAAATTAGCGAGACAGGCAAAGGATAGTATGACACGCTTCTCAACAATATTATACAAATCGAATGATTTTATTCTTACAATTTACAAAGCTAAACCCAATAAAAAAGTATTGATACTTAGTTCAATGTATTCATCCGTTGAAATTGAAAAAGGTGACACCCGTATACCAGAGACAATTAGATTTTACAATAGCACAAAATTCGGTGTAGATGTAACCGATCAAATGGCCAGAAAATATAGTGTAAAATCTAAATGTCAAAGATGGCCTTTACAGGTATTTTTCAATATCTTAGATTTAGCCGGGATAAATGCTTGGATTTTATACAAAGAAACGACGAGTGAAGAAATATCGAGGCAAGAATTTTTATTTCAATTGGCAGAAGAGCTTGGGACCGAATATCAGAAGGAGAGACAGCTAAGCAAAGAATGTTCATCAGAAACAATAACAAATACAGCTATAGATTCATCTGGATGGAAAGCTTGTCAAATAAGATATTGTAAAGTCAATAAGACTAACAAAATTTGTATAAAATGTAAAAAATACGTATGTGGAAAATGTGCAATACAAAATACTGTAATTTGTAAAAAAATGTGCTGAAAATGCATAAATGTAAATAAAACTTTTCTAAATAGAAAAAAAATATTTGTTTACTATCCAATTGGCTAAAATCTCTTTCTATATTAAGATACATATTTTTTTTTGAAGCGGTCATTTGACTGTTCATGGTAGGATTAGGTATACATGAAATGTCGGTAGGTTTAGTGTTAAAAAAAAGAGGTCTGGCATTTCCAGGGCTGCAATTCAGTCTTAAGAACACAAAACCGGGCGGAAAAGTAGTAATCCTCTGATTTACAGAAACTAACTCCAGTATTTTTCCCTTCTATGGTTCAGACTAGCAGCAGTGGGTGAAATAGGACGAAACAAAATTCTACGGAGGGGATTATATAAATCAATGTACGTTTTGATGTGTTTTATATACAAGGTTCGTAAAGGTTTAGTTTGTAACGGTTGGTTGATGGTATTTTTATGACGCAAGGTCAGTTTGTGACGGTTGGTAGGTGCATTTGTTATGTCGCAGGACAAATTGTAATGTCTGCCTGGTGGTATTTTTATGGCGCAAGAACACCTTGTAACGGTTGGCTGGTCGTACTTTTATAGTACAAGGACTGTTTGTAATGATTAGTGGTATTTTTATGGTGCAAGGGCAGCCTGTAATGGTTCGTTAGTGGTATTTTTATGGCGCATGGAGAGTTGGTAACAGTACTCACTCGTTTTATTGTATAGAGTCTGTTGTTTTAGTGTTTCAGTAATCAGTAGCCTTTTATCCTTTTCACATTATCTACGGTTTAATATCAAAATGATGATAGCTTACTACATAATTTTATACACATATAATAATTAATTCTCCATAATTCTGCAACCTTGATGAAGTTTCAGACATTTTCTTTACGTGATTTTTACGGAATGCCATTATCTGAATTGTAAATATTGTAATATTATATTATACAGTGCAATATTAATAAAATTGTAAATATAAAAAATAATTTATTGTCATATAGTATATCTAGTAAACCTTTGACCCTTCAAAATTCTTTGAAGAAATATAAAGCTACTCATTTTAATTATTTACTGCTTGAAATAGTCAATGCATATTTATTTTTTTATAAATCATGGTAGAATATATTTATGACAACATGGAAACACTTGAAATTTTATAAATATACATTCGTTATATTATATTTCGCTTACACTGAAACGTAGTTTAATTCGATCGATATTTGTGAATCATAACCTTACACATGCTTTTCACTTTAATTGGATTAAACATCCGGTTTTGATCAGAATTAATGGGGTAATTTATTAAGCTTCCAGGTTCGAAGAAATTGCGTAATCATTAATATATATGCTAGATACTGTTCATTAACAACCAATGAGAGGTTAATTGAATTTGATAAAATCATGCTACACGGAATTAAAAATTTACTCTAGTTTTAATCGTCTTACTCATCACTAATTGATTTAGCGTTTTTCCTAGTAAGATATGTGTAATTTTCAGTAACTGATAAGCATAAGTTAAATAAATATTAAAGGCATCCAGAAAGCGCATACACCTCCAATCTGACTTTTAAAAAATAATTGGAAGGAACAAAAATATTTTTTTTAATGGGCTTCAAATGCAATTAGTCCATATATAATTGAAAGATAATTGTATGAAAAATACCGCCTTTCATATTTTATTAAAATAATATTTAAAAAGAATCACGTATTTTCTCTGCGCGACCTTCTGCTTTAAAAACAGAGTGGAATCTAAATTTAAAATAATATCCCCCATGATTTGTTTGCGGCTAATATTTTTTATATGAACTATATAAATCATTAAAATTATTAACTATCATTCATAATTCCATTATTAATTTAATTTGCTATCTGCAGAGCAATAGTTATGACTGACCGGTCGTCGTTTTAATTTTTAAGATTTACCTTATTTCTTTTTGCATAGAAACACATGACTAAAAGTGGTCAAGATATATGCCCGCAACGAAAGTGATCATCGTTTCGTGTCGATAAGCACTAGGGTAGAATTCCAAGAAAAGGGAAATTGAGAATCTATTAGAGACTGACAAAGTACCTTTCACCATATTGGACGAGTTTTTCATCACTAATGATTTGTTCATTAAATTATTTATTTAGCGAGCAATTTTTAAATTTTTGTTATATAGTAAAACTTCAATATCTGAATAAAAAGGCGAAACCGATTTCAGATAACCCTAAAATTCCATATAAAGTTAAATGGTACAAAAAAAGAAAAAAAAGAAAGAAAAACAACAAAAAAAACCCCTGCAACGCTAATTCAAAAACACAGATTTAACTACATATCACTACTACGTCGGGGGGCGAACTGTGTTCTCTAAAAAGGCGCATACCTTGAATTATCGGACGGTACGAGTCCTTAACCATTCGGAGGTGCAAGTCTACATACAGGTCTGTATAAAGTGTATTACCGTATTGTGCGTCTTACAAGTATCAGTATGGGATGGATCAGTATTGTTAGGAAATTCGGACAAAATTCCGTTATATGGAGGCACACCAGATACAGCAGTTAAATACACGATGGTCACCCTTTCGCCCCCTTATCATCAGTTGATATTGAGGCTCAATAATTGCCTGCTCATCTACCAAACGTCCATTTTTATCATCAATTAAAAAACCAACCTGCTCCAAAAAAATCAACTCCCAAACTGGGTCTTCAGCTTGTTGCTACAGTAAATTTCCAATTAAACGATTTTCGGAGGCCCAAATATAGCTTCAAAATTCAGATAATCTTTACAAAAGTATCAATTTTTTCACCGCTTACTGTATATAATAAACCTTACATCTCCAGTCATTTCCACACTCCAGCATATCATAAACTGCTCTTTAACATTCCAATACTTTCCGAATTCATGGAAATCAGTTAATATAACACTCATTCACAAACAAGGTAAAAGCCCTCCCCACCTCTCCTACAGGATAGCTACCGCCCTATCTCGCTTCTGTCTCCGATTTCAAAAATAGCGGAAGACATAATTCAAAATAGGCTACTAGACTTTCTAGAAAGCAACAACATCATTATCCACGAACAATTTGGCTTCCGAAAAGAGCACACAACCACTCACCAGATAACCATAATTATTAAAAATGTCAAACACTCCCTCAAAAACAACCTGTGCACTCCCATACTAAGGTTTGACATATCTAAAGCATTTGACTCGGTGTGGTACCTGGGGTTAATTGCAAAAATTTTGCATATTAATACATCCCCTATCTAATTATTATCGTTTATGACTTCATTAAGGACCGCAGCTTTTTGAATCAACTTCAATAATCAAACCTTTTCTTCACAACGTACCAATTCGGCTGGCGTCCCACAGGGGGCCAGGTTCTCCCCAACACTGTTCTCTATTTCCTTCACTGATTTCCCCAAAACAAAAAATATTTCCTTAGCCCTCTTTGCAGATGACGCGGCCATCTACACCTGAAAGCCTCACCTCCCACAAGCCATCTCATCCTTACAAAATTATATCAATAATCTCATTCGCTGACTTAATAAATGGAGGATCAAAATCAATCCC
Source organism: Dysdera silvatica (assembly GCA_006491805.2). NCBI lineage: Eukaryota > Metazoa > Arthropoda > Arachnida > Araneae > Dysderidae > Dysdera > Dysdera silvatica. The sequence continues at coordinate 153,376,279 of QLNU02014802.1, read as the reverse complement.
TTCAAAACACAGGCCATTCTGTTCTCTAAACACCTCACCCCCAACCACCCTTACAATCCTCAACACACCCATCAGCTGCTCCACAACGACCAAATACTTCAGCGTGCTAATTGACAGAAATCTATCAATCGCCAATCACCTCACATCTGTTAAAAGCAAGGTTAGAGCCGCTTGCTGTCTACCAAGCAACATGATTGGACCGCTCTCAATTTGTTCACTACAAAATAAACTCTTCCTGTACACAACAGCCATTCGCCCCATTCTCACAAACGCCGCCCCTGCTTGGTCTCTTCTTCTCAACAAAACCCTTCTCTCTCTCTTCAACAATTTGAAAACGCCACACTAAGGTGGATTTTCCACATTCACTGATATATTCGTAATAACCAGATATTCAAAGATAACAAAATTCCCTCTATCACTGATACCATTCGCAAGCTTTCTCAAAATTCTTTCGAATATATTCATCTTCACAAAAACCCTCTTATTTAAAACTCTCACATTCTCCACGGCACCCCTCATTACCGCTTCAATGGTCCTTTGAAAGCATTTGTAAACCGTTTCAACCCCTCCCCATCATCCTACCCTCATAGTTACCATCCCTCTCCCATCCCTCCAGTTTTCACCGATCTAGATGGCCCCCAGTCCTTCCCACTAGAATCACCCGACGTCGATACCGTCGCCATGACTTCCATGACCCCACCCAGCCAACCCATTGTTTGTTTGTTTGGATTTTTTATGGCGCAAGAGCATCTGGGCTATACTGCGCCAAACATGGTAAAATCAAAGACTAGTAAAAACCAGTACTTTTTAAAAATTTAAAAACGTGTGTATGGTCAGCATGGTCATTCAAAATGTCAGACAGTGATGAAGAGTTATACCATACAATCCCCATCACAAATCAAACAACTCGATCCATTTTAAATATTAACCCTACCACAAATCAGTGACACCCACACAATTCAAACCGCCCTACAACCCACACTCATCCCGGCTGTCAGTCGCGGACCCCTCCGACGGTTTGCACCCCAGCCTCTCTACAAACAACCCGACAACCCCATATCTTAACACATATACCCATCCTGCTGAACCCGACACGCCGCACTTTAACACACATACCCATCCCACAACCAAACCTGTAGCCCGTTCGCGAAAACTATGCGGTACTATACTCCAATTTGCCGCAAACGGACTATACGTAGAACCCTCTGTGCAATCGCACCAAGGCCCTCCCTACGCTCACCCCCTAAACTCGTTGATCCACAACCCATTGGACCATTCCAGCAAACAACGTCGCTCAAGTTACTTGGCCCACGACAGCAGCCCTCTACCCCATACCGATTCTGCTACCTACCACGCGCTGAATACACTTCTCAAGAAATTTTGAAAAATACCGAGTACGCGCCGCAATTCTCAAGGTCTCAAGAAAGTTTTTGTATTTGCTGGTTTTGGGGAAACTTCCAACAAAGTTCAGCTTTTTTCTTTTTTTTTCTAGTCATTTACAAACTTGAATGGAAACAAATGAGGAAAACCCACTAACCCCTCAAGCCTCAAAATAATATCCTGCGTATGAACAGAAGAGGAATGAAAAACTGATGGAAGGGGCATGTGCCACCTTGGGCTTGGATAGGCGATAAACGACCAGTCAAATGCCAGTCAGCGCGGCGCGATGACGTCACCAAGTCCAGAGTTACCCCGCAATTTCAATACTCTTTAATTAAGACAACACTGCATACTCTCAATAATTTTCTTCAGGACAGCCCTGTCCATGTGGTAGGGAACAGTGCCACATATTGCCCTAGTAGCAATTTTCAGCATTAGAGTTTGATTTTTCAAATCAAATAAAATTTCGTACTCAACAGACGTCTTTAATTATGAAATTCTTCCGTTGAATATTTACCCAGTTATGATCTTTCGAAATGGGTAGTTTAATTATAATCCCCTTGTTTCTACATACTTTTTAATACATATTCGATATCGACCGTTTGTATTAATTTCTCTCTTAAGTGTGGAGTACAACAGAAAATAAATATATGCATTTTTTCCAAAAACATTAAACTGCTGTGTCTACTGAAAAAATCTACAGAGACCATTTCAGTTTAGCAAAGTGCAGATAATCAAAATTTTCCTATTGTTATAAATTTATATGTTTTGCTAGGTTTGTGACACATATTTTAGTATATCTGCTCTTATATTTCAAATAATTCTTCACGTTAATAAACATAAATAATAAACACAGTTTTAACAACATAGATGAAATACTAAAAGTCATTCAGCAGTCAAAGGGAATTGCTTAAATCCAGTGAAATAATGCGTTCCATTCTAGGTTCCATCTAGGTTTATAGAACGCACATTGGCTTCATTAGCGTTTCCACATACGGCTATAGAATCGTCTCAAATTCCCGATTCATAATCGGAATTACCTAATATATTCCTAACTGTAATAAGCTTTATTACGATTAAGTGAATGCCAATAATTTCTCATTGACGGTACTATATATCTCTCGCGTGGTGAATACCTTGGATTTGGAATCATCGATGCTTAGCTACTATATTACAGTTCAGATGATCACATTAAATATCGCAATAATATTGACTGAAAATGTTCCATTTCGACCATTGCGTTGAACAGCTGTAAGTCAACAGCTTTTTCTATTACATTCAGCGCACTATGTTCGAGTACACCCACAAAGTTTATCTACAAAATATATCTACACATCATCCATAGTGTTCAAGTACATCCACAAGTCATCCGTAGTGTTCAAGTACATCCACAGGTCATCCACAATGTTCAAGTACATCCACAAGTTATCGACAGTGTTCAAGTACATACACAAGATATCCATAGTGTTCAAGCACATTCACAGGTCATCCACAGTGTTCAATGCCCTGCGGTGGCGCAGTGTGGTAACGCGTTCTCCTATTGCGCGGCTAATCCGGGTTCGACTCCCAGCAGTGCAAAAAGAACGCTTACTCAGAGATCTCATAAAGATCGCACTGCTCACTGTAGTCCGGGGTTTGGTTCCCTAGGCCTTAAGAGGTTCGGATTCCTCGGAAAACAGTAGGTCCCGGCGCAGCATGACCACTGTAGTCTTTGAGCCGTAAAACCACAAAACAAACAAAACACAGTGTTCAAGTACATCCACAAGATATCCATAGTGTTCAAGCACATTCATAGGTCATCCACAGTGTTCAAGTACATCCACAGGTTATCAACAGTGTTTAAATGCATCCATAAGTTATCCATAGTGTTCAAGTACATCCATGAAGGCAGGATGGGCGTTGCAGGTGCTCCAAATCATTCGTTGAATCAACCAATAAACGACTTTGTTCATCTGTCATAAACTTGCATACTCGTTCAGTGGTTCAGTAATTGAACGAGTTGACACACTGCTAACGGACGCATACCCGCCCTCACTTCTATAATCCTGTTATCGTTTTGTCAGATCCTAATTTATTGTTCGTTTTTGTTAGATCCTAATTTATTGTTCGGTTTTGTTTCCTACGGCGTAAGGATAGCAAAGTATGTTGCGCTGGGACCTACAATTTCCCGTAGGGTCTAAGCCTCTGCAATCAAGGGAACCAAACCCCTTACTAAGATGACTACAAAAACGGCTAACGCTCTAGGATATAATTGGCGGTCAAACCCGGGTTGATAGTATGATCAGGTCCTTAGATAGGAAGGTGGCGAGGAAGACTCACGCCAGGGACGCAGGCAAGGAACGGACGCAAAATCGGCTAAAATAACTCACAGGGGAAAGTATATCCGTGACTAGGGGGAGTAATCTCGCCTGTTCTACCAGGACAACACAAGATCGTATAGCTACTGTATAAGTCTCCAAAAATAAGAGAGAGAGATGGCCCATCCGGCATTTTGATGCACCGTATCACGTGACCTCATTTACTGCTGTTTTAAGGTGAGTGATTTACAAGTGTATTATTTTCAATAAAATAGGGTTAAATGGGTGGGTGTGCCGCTGTGAATTGTTCAAATAACTCGAGGAATACATATATAATACTTAGATTTGCAATAGATCCTGTAAGAAGACCAAACCAAGTCAATGCTTGAAACACGGAGTACCAAGGCAGTTTGCGCTACACCTCCATGCATTATAATAGGTCTTATTTATGAGAATAATAAAGAAGGGAGAGGGGTGAGGCAAAAAAAAAAAAAAATTAGATGTTGTGATAAGAGTAAAAGTTAGTTTGGGATGGTAAATATCTAGGTTAAGAAAATTCTACAATGAGCGGTGGGCAGAAAAGTGTGGAAAAATTAGTTAAAGAATTGAAAATGAAATGAGGAAATAAAAGCAGTTTAAACTGAAAAAGTAGAGAGGTTTAAAAAGGATGGAAATTCAACCTAATGTGCAAAAGGTGATGAAAAAAAGCGGGGGGGGGGGGAAGAATGAACGGTCTTTGATAAAAAGTGATGAAGACAGATGAGACAATGGGAGCAGATGGTTGAAATCACTGGAAGTTATCGGAGAAAAGTGAAACTTGGAAATCCATGGTGAGCTGGGACCGGTGATCATGCTAGAAAATACACAGACTTTTGTGGTTGATTAAGAATGATAAATGGGATATCTTGGGACATATTGAAAAAAATAACACTTAGATTTAAAACTAATTTATGGGGTAGAAAGGCGATGTGAGTGTTCAGGAATGAAAACATAGCATGATAAAGTATGTTTGGAAAAACAAAATAAAATCAAGAGAGCTAAGTGGAAATGGAATATGGGGCTCCAAAAATTGAGAGGGGAGGTTTGGAACAATTCTTAAATGCTTGGAGGGGACCCTTGTAAGTATTTGAAGGATATACACTCTATAACAAAAAAATCGACGCACCAAGGAGGAGTTGTCCGATTGCGATAAAAATTGGTGGATGTGAAGAACATACATAGAAAAAGAAACGATTAAAATTTCAGAACAATTGAATGATTTATTGAGGAGTTTGACCATTACAAAGGGAGAACGTTAATAAGGCGTTGGTTCACCTCAGGTCTGGATGCAAGCTGTCATCCGGCGTGGCATAAAGATCCCGAATGGTGTTTTGTAGAATTTCTTGCCAAATTGTCTCCAACTGTCAGGCTAAATCATCAACATTCCATATGGTTGCAATTGCTTTCCCATAGCATCCCAAATGTGCTCTATGGGAGAGAGATCAGGAGACTTAGCTTGCCAAGGAAGTTTTGGGCAAGTTTGAAGCAACACGTGCCGTGTGCGGCCGGGCATTGTCTTGTTGAAACGTAAGTCCAGGGTGTCGCAAAAGGAACGGTAACACAACAGGTCGTAGAATGTTGTTTACGCACCGCTGTGCTGTGTGTGCCAGAAATGACCACCAAAGGGGTCCGGCTATCAAAAGAAATGGCACTTCAGACCATATCGCCCTCTTGTGGGCATGTGTGGCGCGCGATAATAAGAGCAGGTCGTCCCACGCTGCGTTGGACGTCTCCAGACACGTCTGCGGTTGTCGTCAGGACACTGTTGGAAACTGGACTTGTCACTAAAGACTATACGTCCCCAGTCAGCGCAGTTCCAAGTTGATCGAGCCCGGCACCACTGTAATCGGACTTGACGGTGTAAAGGCGTGAGAGGTAAGCGGCGTAACGGTCGGCGCGAGCGTAAATTTTGCTCTCTCAATCGTTTGCAGAGGGTCATGTTGGACACATGTGTGCGGGCCCCATGTTGGATAGTTGATAAGGACGAATCGGGTGGTGTGACATCTGCTCTGACAATCGCTCTATCTTCCCGTTCTGTTGTGGCCCTAGGTCGATTGTTGTAGCTGCTGTCCCGACGCTGACATCTGCCGTTGTTGACCCACTCTTGCCAGTGTCGTCCGGTCGCCACATCGCTTCCGGATGCAAGATATCCGCAATCAAAATGCAACAGAAATTTTGACCATATATTGAGAATAATTCCTTATATACATATGCTGACTGTGCAGTTCCGATGCGCTGGAGTTCCCGCTATTCATTCATTGGACACCAAATTTTAATCATTTGCATGTTCGGTCAAAATGTCGTTGCATACGAAATTTCATTACAATCGGACAACTCCTTCTTGGTACATTGATTTTTTTGTTATAGAGAGTAGTTCAGGGGTTGCTGGCTCCCGTAACAAGTGGATTAGTCTGTAAGTCAATGTTATCAAAGTGATCTGAAGTAAGATCGTAAATCGTGTGTGTGTGACTGGATCAAGATCTGCATCAGCAAAAAAAAGTCTTGTTTTTAATGAACCAGGGAATTTTTAGAATGAGGCTGAGTTGGTTGTTTTCGAAACGTCATTCGTAGCTCACTGGGTAGAGCCTCTGCCCGGCAAGTGGAAGGTCGTGGGTTCAGGTCCCACCGAACGCAGAAATATTTATTTTCTTTCGAACGTTTCACCATCTAATCACGCCATAACATCGGCGCTGGTATCACTACGCCAATAAACGTTGATTGATATTGTTGTTTGATTCTCATGAATGACTAGTATATATCTGCGTGTGAAAATGATCGCTTGCAATTTTTCTGCATCTATGAGAATCGTCCATGGGTTAAGCCACCTGGTAAGAGGAAGAAAATGGACAGTGGAAATGCACAATAAAATGGCGGTTGATGTGTCGGCCTATAATTATAGGGGCTTTAGTTCTGTGTACGATAGAAGAGTGCGTCATCATTATGTCACTGTAGGATAGTGGACCTGTATTTTTCCAAAGAATTTATAATATCTTAATATCTTTTAATTTATACTACCTTCATAATAATTTATATATCTTAAGGCCTAGGGAATCAATCCCCGGACTATAGTTAGTAGTTAGTCGCCCTTTTTAGTAGAACTCAGATTAAGGTAATGCTAGGTCGCAATTGCGACAGCGCATGACCGTCAACAGGTCCAGTTAAACCTTTATGATGTGTTTTGTTACACGCAGTGCTAATAAAAGTTTCGAAAGCCACAACTATTTTTATGGAATTGAAATATGAGTTTTATGTTTTATATCACGACCTTACACGATGGATGATTACAAAAGACGGTTTAAGGTGTGTGATGTGTTTATAAACAACTAAGCTTATTAAGACTTAAATATAGTTTCTCCAAGTAAGATCATGCAATAAAATAATATATAGTACTTTTTTGTTCATAGCAAATGTAATGTTCTAAAATTAGTATGAAAACGTAGCAATATACTGTATAAATTAGGAGAATGAATGCAAAGTTTTAGGTATAATACATGGGTGTTCATTACTGCTACTAAGTCAGCGGTACTCATCAGGTGAACGACATTTGCCATAGAATCTAAGGTAACAAACAACCCACAACGTCAGTTCTTAAAACTGTCCAGTATAACGAATATTTACAAACAGTAAGTAAAGAGCGCCAGATAAAACTCAGGTCAGCTGATTAAGTGCATAGCTGATCAAGTGCATAGCTGATTAGGACATCGCATGTTGCGCTTCTCATGCACTGGTTGTAAATATTTGTGCATGGTGGACGGTTTTAGAACTGGCGCTGTGAGTTTTGGAAACTAGTTAAACTTAAGGAACTTACGACCTTAGGTTCTATCTCAATTATCGTTCACCTCGATGAGAACTATGACCCTTTGAAGTTTGTAACCCTCGTGCTGGGACACCCTGTATATCATTTTATCATTATAATTTACTACGCCTAAATTGTTGTATTTATTCTCTTCATTTAAATATTAAGTGCATTTAAAAGTTTTAATATATACAGTTAACAAGAATTTTAGTTTTAAATTTTAAGAGCTTTTGAAGAAAAATCTCTCAGATTAGGCACACATCTTGATTTTGAGGAAAGCTGTGATTTATGTTCAAAACCGCCAGAGTTTTCCACCTTCTTTATAGATTGCGAACATCGAGTGCATTACATAATTACCAATGTTAGTTTAATGGGCACTTCGCTAAATGAAAGTAGCAAATTGCGTGACTGTGCCATGTATAAGCAATACGTGTTAACGCCAAACGCTACATTCACCAAGATTGAATGTACTTTTTGCATATCCCCATCTTATTCAATGCAATTTCAAAGTTTTTCAAAATTATTAGCGGATGTATACCTCCCTTTATATGCGCCTTAGTTTATTTTTCTCCTCCTGTCTGACAATAAACATGTACATGTATAATTTCTTAATTTAAAAACAGTACTATTAATATAAGTAATTGCTCAAGTACTAGTATGAGCACTTAGTTGTATATTGGCATCATTTATTATTATGGATTATTTTAACCTTTGTCGTAGATTGACATATAGCACGAGTGTATGCATTATTTGTTGCAAAACAAATAAAACAATCAAAATGTTTCAAGTGTCTATATGTCGATTTGTGCTCAGAAAAAAATATAAGGCACAGTATTATTACAGTATAAGATAGTAAGACTATGGACAATGTTTTACCCCCTTTCTTTCTACAACTACAGTAAAGTTATGTATTTGATGTAATATTATCGCCGCTGTTATTTAATTGTGATGATTTATTTAATATATATCTGTCTATCAGGTGTCACTTTCATCGATACCCATACAGAATAGTTATAATAGTAGGACACAATTATTACAATTATTATTAGTGTAGGACTGAGATTATATACTTGCGAATGTAGAATTGCCTACCTAATGTAGGATACCCGGAAATTCTAAACTCGCGTGCAATAGAAATAATCGGAAATCATAATACGCAGAAAATTTTCCAAGCAAGAAAAAAGTCAGTTATGCAAATGTTATATCGGTTGACACTGAGAGTTGTTAAAGATCGTGAATTTACGAAAAAAGAATTTTTTATAATAATTTATATATTCATAATCGCCCATACAGCAGACCCGCGTTTTTATGAATCCCAGTGGGTCTTCCCCACCCTAAAGTGCGTATATTCGAGAGTTCGGAACTGAGAATGCCATTAATAGAAAATGTAATTCCAATTACGAAGACTTTAAAAAATTGTTTTTAATCATGTTATTTCCTTAGGCAAAGCTACGACATTCGTTGTATATAAATAAACTTCCTCTCCCATTCTCTTTCTTTTGCTAATGACACTTGAAGTTTTTCCCGGATGAGTTTAACGTATTCATAACAATCAACATTCAAGACTAAAACTCAGTGTTTCCCAACTGGTGGTTGTAAGGTATTACTACCCTTCACAGGGATCACACAAATGTCAAATATTGGTCAACACACGAAGTCACCCGGGCGAGATTTTTGCGAGTTTTTCGTGGAGGATTTTTTTATTACAAATTTGACACCCACGTATTAGTAGCTCAAACTAGAGCTATTTTTGTTTAGAAGAAAAAGAGACGCCGTCCTCATCCCGGATTCGAACCAGGGTCCCCCCCCCCGTTGAGCCCGTGGTATCTTGACCTATTAGACGAATAAGAACAAACGATTTTCTCTTAAGTTGTAAGATATTATTACCCTTCACAGGGATAACACAATTACCAAATAATGGTCAACATGCAAAGTCACCGGGGCGA
>QLNU02014802.1:153354133-153366721 GCA_006491805.2 Dysdera silvatica | reverse complement strand
TTTTTGTGAGTTTGCGTGGGGGATTTTGTTTTATTACAAATAAATTTGACACCAACGTATTAGTAGCTCAAACTAGAGCTATTTTTGTTTGGGAGAAAAAGAGACGCCGTCCTCATCTCGGATTCGAACCAGGGTCCTCGCGTTGAGCCCGCGGTGTCTTGATCTACTGGACGAATGAGAACAAGAAAAAACGCTTTTTTCTCCATATATTAAGTTGTAAGATATTATTATCCTTCTCAGGGATAACGCAATTGCCAAATAATGGTCAACACACAAAGCCACCGGGCGATTTTTTTGTGAGTTTTTCGTGGGGTATTTTTTATTAGAAATAAATTTGACACGCACGTATTAGTAGCTCAACGCGGGGACCCTGGTTCGAATCCGGGATGTTTTCTTACTTACTCCTAAACAAAAATATCTCTAGTTTGAGCTACTAATACGTGGGTGTCAAATTTATTTGTAATAAAAAATCTTCCACGAAAAACTCACAAAAATCTCGCCCCGGTGGCTTTTCTGTGTTGACCATTATTTGGCAATTGTGTTATCCCTGTGAAGGGTAATAATATCTTACATCCTCATATACGGAGAAAAATGCGTTTGTTCTTGTCCTCGTTCGTCTAGTAGGTCAAGACACCGCGGGCTCAATGCGGGGACCCTGGTTCGAATCCAGGATGAGGACGGCGCCTCTTTTTCTCCAAATATAAAAAAGCTCTAGTTTGAGCTGTAATTAAACGTGGGTGGCAAAAATTATTGTATAATAAATTCCCCCACGAAAACTCACAAAAGTCTCGCCCCGGAGGCTTTTCTGTGTTGACCAATGTTTGGCAATTGTGTTACTGCTATGACGGGTAATAATATCTTACAGCTTAAAATACAGTGTGTCCGTGAAGTCATGGTGCACTTTTGACCGGTCACAGGAAATCAACGAAACAAGATAGAAATGTGAAATCTTCACCAAATAAAAGGAAAACTATCCAAGTTTCATACCTATTCAGTGCAGTTTGATGTGGCCTCTATTTGTTGTCCTACACACATCTAAACGATATTCAAGTTCTTCCCACACACGGTTAAGAACGTCTGGTGTAACAGAGTGAATAACGTCTGTGCACTTTGGTCACGGATTCGAATTAACAAGCCACAGAACACACTGAACTTTCCTCTGTAACGTCCACATCTTGACTGGCGTGGGCTGATCCACTGCCGCGCAGCTCGTGGTGTTGCGTCATCACCTGTGTGCGCACACGCTTGCACATCAGACTACAGAAACTTGGAGAGTTTGTCTGTTATTTGGTGAAGAGTTCACGTATCTATCTTGTTTCGTTGATTTCCTGTGACCGGTCAAAAGTGCACCATGACTTTATGGGGAAAGTGTATAAGCTCCAAATCTAGCTTTATCCTGTAGTTTTTCAAATGAAGCCACAAACCAACGTAAGCAGTTCCCCACTTCCTCATATTGTAATAAATGTATAAAATAATACGAATCGAATGCAAAGGGTATATTTTGGAACCAACGTAATAGTTTGTAAAAACGTAAAGTTCGTAATTTGGAGGTTTGTAAGAGTGTGGCTTCACTGTGTTTGCATGCCTCTTCAATTTTCTATGTATTTATTCTTCAGTTGCTCATCATTCTCCATTGATGGTGAACAGTTGGAAATCACCTACTGTTTAAAATCACGTTACGATACTACTTTATAGTTACAATGTTTGTTTAATCACATTACAATGTTTATTTTGACCTCGTTTTCACATAGTGATATACAGTTTACGGAACTAAATGAACAGTAGATGTATCTATATGACTGTAACTAGCGCCTCTATCTGTTAGTGGTAGTGGCGTACGCTTCTTATGTTAGTATTGCCCTACGTTATTTATAACTCAAGCATGTATCAATTTCTTTATTCGAAACGGGCAGTCAATCAAGTCTGCTATCACGATTCATGAAAGTGATTTTGAGACCGTTGTTGTGAATGAAATTTATTCGCCACGTATGATATATTGAAGATTTATTTTGTCCTAAACTGAATGGAACAATTAAAGGAAAAGCATTTAATAATTACAAGCCGTACGAATACTCTCATTTTCATTTGACATTTCCCAAATATTTACAAGATAAATGACTTAAAAGTATTGCACTATACCTTAGGAAATGTATTATGATGGATTTATAAATTACCTATTGCCGGATGCTTAAAAAGACAGTTTTTCGATCCCCTCTATTATCCCCATTATGTTAAATAATCAATGGTCCATTGTAGTTGAAAATTGGATTAAGATGGCAGAAACTTCCCTTCCATTCCTGAAATATGACGTTGGGCCAAAAAAGTATCTAATTTTTATGTTTGGTTCATCTTACAAGAAAAGAGCATTCACTCTGTAAGCATTAGGAGAAAAGATACTTTTTTTTTCCTGGAGAAGTTTTTAGATTCGAAGATAACTCTGGGGATATTTGGGCAGCATAAAACTGATTTAATGTTCCAGAACAAAATTTCCGGAAGTGAGGCTTGGTACACAATTCCTAACGTTTTTCCAGAAATACTAATGCACTTCCTATTACTTTAACAAAACCGAAATTAAGTTCAGTATAGAAATTACAAACGTGTGGACTTTGGTATGTATTGCCACGCAAATATCATTCATTATTAATGAATACACATTAAATGTATATGTGTATCATTAACACGTGTTTAGAATAAAGGAATGCTGTTTCGTATGAAATTATTGGAACAATTATAATGTTCATACAACAAATTTGGACTAGTCTGCTTTGAAGAATTTGCATGAGAATTATTTTATAATTATACATATCATGTGCCTAGTACTATGATAATCCTGTATGAAGCATAAAAAGAATGTCAAATGAAATCAGTGGGTAGAGCCTCCGCCCGGCAAGTGGAAGGTCGTGGGTTCAGGTCCCACCGAAGGCAGAAATATTTATTTTCTTTCGAACGTTTCACCATCTAATCACGCCATACCATCGGCGTTGGTATCACTACGCCAATAAACGTTGATTGATTGACATTGTTGTTTGATGGCATAAAAAGAAGCTCCAGTTTCCCCATTCTATGTATAAAGGAATATAACGATCTATTATGTATGAAGAATGCCTGAAAATCCCTTATGTATGCGGAGGGTTTGGGAATCCCTTACATGTGAGGAAATCTTTATACACGGGTTTCCCTTGTGTATATATTTATCCTCGTATCCAGAGGGGGGTATCAAAGGAACCAGACCCCCCCGAAACTAAGTTTTTAATGGGACTTGGCTACGGCCTTGCATGCTTTGATTGTATCGATGCATGCGGTAAAAATTTTTGAACCCCTCCCGAAATTAAATCTTGGTTACGGTTTTGTATATATTTATATATAATTGCCCATTATGTATATCTTTATGTATGAGTATTTATTATTATTACATTTTTTGTATACGTATCCATTATGTATAAGGATATATCATATATGTATAAGGATATATATATATGTATATATCTTTAAGTATAAGGAATTCCTTATGTATGATAACTGCAATTTTTTTAGATGGCCATAAGGCCTAACGTCGTGTCTAATTTAGTTTGATAGTAGTTAACGACAGCTCGCATGGCAGAAAAATATTCAGTAATTGAAATTTAAAAAAAATTGTTACTTGTAGTAAGACTATTTTATTCCTACACAGTTCCCTATTTTGTATCAAATATAAAACCACTCATTTAATAATAGAGATTCAGTTCGAAACAATTTATGATATAAAAATTAAAAACTCAGAAGCTGAAATGTGTGATGACTTTCAAATATCCACTGCATCTAATATAATGGAATAGATAAATTGATATGGTTTCGCTTTTAAAATCGTTAGCGATTTCGAAGTTCGAGTTTTCAGATGAAAAAGTATTTATCTTGTAGCGCAAAGATTGGGTCTTTCGCTTTTTTCTTATAATTAGAAACAGTATTCCGGTCCTGAAATAATTTTTCTTGTTGCTCATTCTCGTAGGGAAATGGGTTGGAAACTCGTTTTTTCATTCTTGTATTGTTGTAGCCACACAGTTCTTTCTGCAGTGTTAAACATTTCCATAAAATTTTGAATATCTGCTCCATAAAGTTTACGATTGTGGGCACTAAGCCGTATTTCAAGTTAAACTAAAAGCAGTCTGCCTGAAGAACTCCGTTTTGAATGGTTAAGTGATAAAAACGTGAAATATCTGGAAAAGTAAAATTAACCATTTTAAAATCTAACATTATAGTAAACAGCAGTTCTGTAGCAATGTAAGGCACTATTATGAGTAAGGTAATTAATTTAAACTAATTAATTAAGCTAAGATCACTTAGTATACTTATACATCTTAATATATATATCTTAGTATACTTATATATCTGTATAAATGTGGAGGTTAAGTATACATATAAACGAAACAATACAGAGTTTCACCAGGAGATTCCATAACAAACAGTTATTTCGACACTGGCAGAATCTGCCTTCACTTGACAAAGGGAGCAGTTGGCTCCCGAAACGTCGTGTTTTTAAACCTTACGCCAGTGTCAAAATAACTGTCTGTTATACATATAAAGGCCATATAACAGTTTAACTCTGTCGAAGCTTAATAATTTAGTATAGTAATTTTTCCCAATAAAATCGTTCCCATTAGTGAGTCTCCCTGTTTAACGACAGTACTTAGCTTTTCTTACAAATACTTTATAGAAGTACATACATTCTTATCAGTGGAGTAGGAGAGGGAGAGGCTCTGGGGACTCAAGTTCGTCATTGGATATGAAAACACATTTTCTCATAGGTCGCATCATATGATCTGCTTTAAAGGAGCTTCATTCCCCTCCATAGCCACTTGAGCCCCCATGAGTTTTGAGTTGCACCGTTACTGATTCCTATCAATGCCCTTTTCTGTTTTTTTCTTCATTTTCTTTATTTTCTTCTATTCAAAATCATTAATGGGCGAATTTACTGTACTTATAATTAGTACATACACTGTTAAAAATAATAGTTCAGGGTTGAACCAAAATGTGGTGATTTTCCAGCTTCATCCATTGTTAAGAACTACGTTTCACCACATTTTTGCTCCAGCTATGTTACCAATACTTGGCCGGATGTTGAACCAAAATATGGATATACTTTCAATAACGAATAAGGCAACATTGAACCAAATTCATGGTTCCAGCTTGAACCAAATATACTGTTGTAGGTTAAACCAAATATGGCCAAAATTTCCCGGACACTGTATAACAATATAAAAACTTTTCACATGCTACCTATCAAGGGCGTATCGAGGAGTGCAGGAGTACCCATTGTTTTTCTTGGCTGCTATTGAAGCCACATCTACCCCATTTCATATACAGAGAGTACACATAATTTTTATTAATTACAGAACGATAGCAACCAAGTGAAATTGCAAAGGTTTTGTATTATGCCTAATATAAGCGTGTTAGCTATTAGTGAGATAAAACATCAACAAGTCATAGACATAGAAATTATCACATATATCATTGTAATTCATCAAAAATAAAGGATATACATGGCATAAACCAATAAATTGGAATGATCTTAGCTTATTGGATGATTGGAGAGATCTTGGCACGTAAAAAAAATGGCGAATATCAGTGAAGAATTGCAATGAATAGAGCTGTTTGCCACACGTGACTTCTCTCGCCTCAAGTGATTGGCTAGGAGGTGGAACGAAAATGTGGTTCGGTGTTTAACCATCTTTTAAAAAATACCATACTTTCACCAATAAGTGGTACTTTTGAATTTTCAAGTGTACCAAATTTTGGTGAAATTCCGGCATTTTCACCATGTTTTGGTAAAAGCTAACGCGCAATTTTTTAACAGTGTAATATAAAAACTTAATTATTAAACTATGGCGTAGTTCAGGATTTTGAAAGTTTTTTTTGACTCATTGCTCCTTTCACCATTGATATATATCGTCAACGGATCTCAAATATGCAAAAATGTACAAATAACAAGCTGTAAACATTTTTGTATGACTTATTATGTAAAATGTTTGTCGACGGCGCAACGTGCTTCATCAAAACTAGCGACGCCCAGTTGGGAAACCTCTGACGTAGAGTTTAGAAATATTCTGTTGCTTCCACCGTAATCTTAAGGGATTTCAAGTATTTTGAGCATATAATGATAATATTAATAATAATATAATAGCAATAGTTTTTTATTTACCTCCGACGGGTTACATTTTACACACAAGTATACATATTTTGCAATTTTTTTATATATATATATATATATACAATTTTTATTGTACGGTATACGTATAATGTATACAGGGTGATTCAAAACTAATGGAACAAACTGAAAGGGGTGGTAAAGGACGTCAAATAAGCCATATTTGGTGAAATCCTCATGTCCGCAAAGGACCCGATTTGGCTGTAGAGCGAAATTACTGTTGACGTTCATGTCGTTGCTACGTAGGTGATTATGGCAATAAAAAATATTTATAAATGAAATGATTGACCTAATAATACAACAGAGACAAAAAAAAAAATCCGGAATTCCTTTTTCTGATTCTGATTTTTGTTACCATGTGGTGAAAATAAGCATAAAACTGTCTTTTTTACCACACTAGAAAAAAGTTGGGAATTTCCAAGTATTGTCAACAGGTGAAGCACATCAAAATAAACATTTTTTGTTCAGTGAATTTTTTTCCAAAAATTAGCCGTTCGGGCACTACAGTGAATTTACTGTTTGTGCTCACCACATTCAAGGTTTCACAAATGGCTACAATGCACCATTTCAAGAATTTTTAAAATTAGTTACTGCCAATGGAGGTCGAACAAGGTTATTGGCGTATACTTTTGCCGGTAAAGGGTGAGTAGGTTGCTTGCAGGCTGTCAACATTATGCATCTGCGGGAACATGCCATTTGTGATTGTGTTGTTGCTCGTGCTGGAGGAATTTACGAATGCCGAGAAGGCAGACATACGTACATCTATTGTACGGAACTGTAAATGGTAATGGCCAAGCTGTCATCAGAACACCATAAGAAAGCAATCTGCTTCTCTGGAATTTCGATCTATTTACACCAACTATATAAATTTTCTTACAATTCCAAATAACAGTAAAACTAAAAAAAAGTGTTCTACTAACAGAAGCAATAACATTACTTCGTTCCGCGTGAGTTTGATTATCAATTTAAATGAATCCAAATATAGTCAAATAGTGTTCGAAATTAAAAATTGTTACATCTTCTCACCTTTGGATAAATTTGTTATCGTTTATGCAAACAAATCAGAAGATAGAATTTGTTTTCCTTTTCCAGTCAAGTATCGTTTTGATTTTCATCAAACCGTTCAGCAGGTTTGCTAATTCTTCCGCTGTTAGGGATTACAGTCTTCCTCTCGTAATAAACAGGGTGGGACATCTTGATTTATTCCAATGTCCATATCCTTCCTTGTTTCAGAACTTAATTCCATGGGGTAAATTTTTTTTGTGGAACGAATCTTTTCTACAGTCGACGTTTTCAATTTGATAACTCGGATGCAACCATCCTTTCACGGGAAAATTTCAATGACTTTTGCCATTGGTCAGAATGTTCTTTACTTCATCTCGTTGTCCCGTAACACCACATCTCCCACCTTTATGGGTACAATTTTATGAAGATTAGTTTTTTTTGTTTAGGTAATCCCAAATACTTGGAACGGAATCTGTCTTCCAAATGTTTCCTTAGTGTTTTTAAATAACCCCACTTTCTCTCCAAAATTTGAGAGTCAATCAAATGAAGATCTAATACTCCCACCGTTGTGATACCTTGAAGGAATAGAGAAGGTGTTAACCGGAGAAGATCGTTAGCATCCTCTACGTAAGAGGTCATGAATTCAAAATTGCTTCATATTCACATGGAACACGTAACCTGTTTTTCGTATATAAGGGCAGTTCTTCCCAGGAGACGTCTTAGCAAATTTTTTGGCATTTTAACAAGACGTTCCCAAAACCTTCTCCACCAATCGGCGGGAGTAAGGAATGAACTTTCAAGAGGTTTTGTTCAAATTAGTGTCGGCTTCCACTTTCTTCCAGTCTATTCCTTCAAGTAAATTATTAGCACCAACGAAATTGGATCCACTGTCGCTGTAAATTACTTTTGGTCTACCCTCTCTAGTTACGAACGTCCTTAAACTAAGAAGGAAGATCGATGTAGATAACGAGACTATCAATTAAATATGAGCAGCTCTAAATAGAGCGAAGCTGTAAAGTACACTTCATGACCTTCCTCCTCCTCCTCTTAATAGTACGAGCTCAGTAAGATCCACATAAAGTACTTCAAAGAATGATGCTTTTCTGATTCTATCTTTTGGCAGATGAGCTGGTATGGTTATTACATTATGAGTTACAGGATACCAATTTTGAGGTAAGTAAGAGAATTGCTAAGAGTTTTAAAAGTCTTTACGTCTGTTATTGGAACATTTACGAAGAAAACATTTAAACCAACCACTACAATGGTTTTTCTACGCAAAAGTACAATGACACCTTTTGCTGCTAACGAATGAGGCGGATTTCAACAAGAGTTGGATTTCATCGAAAACAAATTATTTATCAGATTCACCGTAGTTAGACAGATAGGATGATTTTAATTAAACGAGCTTTAAATAGGTATTTTTGAATCTAATATCATTAAATATTTCTTTGTCGTATTTTAATTTTGCATTGCATGTAAGTGATTGCTTTTACAGTGAATTAGGGTTTTTAAGTTTCGTTTGACTCGCTCTTACTTTTAACTCTTCATCACTGTCTGACATTTTAAATGACCATGCTGACCATACGCACGTTTTAAAATTTTTAAAAAGTACTGGCTTTTACTACAGTCTTTGATTTTACCGTGTTTGGCGCAGTATAGCCCAGATGCTCTTGCGCCATAAAAAAGCCAAACAATCAATCAATCGTTTGACTCGCGGTTCCCTTCCACTCTTATATATTGCGGATGGCTTCATAATATACAAAAGACGTTTGAAATATATGTTATAACCATTTTCTATAACATGTCATGAAAAGTGTTAGTCAATGTCGAGACGCCCTTGACTGAAATCCGCGTCGCACCCAATTTAAAAACCAGTTTGAAAACACCTGCTATATAGGGTCTTGGTTTCGATTCGGGGATTGTGGACTTTTTATCAAGTCTGCCCATCCAAATGGAGCCCTTCTCCATATAAATGAAAGCAGAACATATATTAACCAATAAAAACTAAAATTAAGGCAACGAGACGTTTAATAGCTGGCAGTTTAATAGTTAACAAAATAATACAAAGTTTCACAAGGGGATTCCATAACAAGAGTTATTTCAACACTGGCGTAAGGTTTAAAAACACGATATTTCGGGAGCCAACTGCTCCCTTTGTCAAGTTAAGGCAGAATAAGGAGTACCTGAAATTCCTAAGTTTGTATATCCGCGTGTTGAGAATCCCAATCTGATGTTATCTGGTGCGGGATTGTCCCGGCTAAGGCTCCTAAAATTGGGAGCAGGCGCATATCTGTCATTTTCTTTCCATTGCCTCACATGATCGTGGTTACAAATTGTATTTATTGGCGACATTTTAAAAGTTGCGCCAATGTTTACATTCGTCAGATAATCGCGGATTGTTAATTATTTTTATGCCAAAATAGTAGTTTGTTTATTTATTTACCTATATTTTTACAACTAGTTTAGTTAAGCAAAACGTTTAAATTTTGCTTCGGGGGAAGGCAAAAAGGTGAATGAAACAGTCTTGTTGAAACATTTGTAAAAACACTTTAAATACACAGCCGTGATCTTATAAACAACTAAAATATGGACAACAACAATTTCATTAATAGTGTACGAAATGGCTATTGAATTGACAGATTGTATTGCTCTTAATCCAAAAAATTGATTACGATGATACGTATACAAATTAAAACCTGAGCTCCTTTTCTCCGCGTGCGAGATTTGAATTTCCATAACACTTTTAGCATTAGGACCGATTTAAACAATCTGATTGGCTAACGATGACATCACTTATAGGTTTGCTACGCAATTTTGGTCGCCAATGTAACAGGCACCAAAAGATCAACCACTTCAGAGTTCGTAATCGTCCTTTACGTAAATCAGATTTTAATCACGGGAGAATTTAGGATGATAATCTTCAATAATACTCCCAATTTATTTTTAATATTACCATGAGTTGATTTTTTTCTTTAATTTAAAATGTAATAAATGGTTAGAAATCTTTAAAACAAAACAAAATTTTTGAAATATTGTGCTGCTAGCTTATATTTTTATAGAAAAATCATCTTTTGCTTCAGTTTTTAAGTAAATGGTCGCTGAATTCTTTACACACACACACACACATACACAAAAAAAGATTATATCGAGTGGTCGAATAGTAACCCCATATTCAAAAATAAAGTTTGCGCGTCTCCCTTGATTCCTGGAATTGCCTTCCTTGATTGTAATTGAAAATTAGTATTTTTATAATACAGTAAAACCTCCATAAAGAGACCACCATCGGTCATGGGAATAGGCGGTCGCTCAGAGAGGTGGTCTCCGAATGGAGCTAAATTTAGCATTGGGTCTATGGAGGAGAAAGGAAATCCATTTTCAGAAAAGGTGGTCGTTAAGGGAAGTGGTTGCAGAATTGAGGTGGTCGTTAAGATTTTTTTTCTGTATGTAATTGAAAATTATTTCCGAGTTGTTTTGTATTTATGGAAAATGCATATTCGGCAATTTTCACGATGACCGCAATTCCCCACAAACCATGAAACAAAAAAAACAAACACACAACTGGGTTGCGTTTTTCATGTAAAAACCCGGGTATTTGCCAACCCTGTTTGCCCTGCATCCAAGTTAAGTCTATATGAATCCATTATTTAATAACTCATTAAATAATTTGAATAGTTAGAAAATACATTACTTTTAAAAACGTTTGCTCAATTACATTTTTTATATTGTCACATCTGCAGAAAGCAGCAGGTTTTGACAACTACATCACGTTCTTTTGTAATTATTAATGGTTCTTTTGGCTCACATACAACCCTAATTTCGCCAAAAAAAATAACGCCAATTCTTTTTGACGGGAGGAGGAGGAGGAGGATTGTGCAAGGGTTTCATTGGGAAGGGTGGCCGCCGGGGGCGGCGCTGTAATCCCAGACAGGACGCTTGAACAGCGTAATCAGCCGCCGAGGCGGCTGAGGGGGAGATGGATTGCCGATCAACACGGCATTCATAGATGCACGTTCACGTAAAGTCGTCATTCAACGCACACCGAAACCAGCAGCCGTTGGAACCGTCACGGGGAACGGCCACGGCCCAGGCAGCAGGACCGGAGACACCCCCATGGGCCAGCCGAGTAACCTACAGGAACCGGCCAAGACCGGAAAGGAAGGTGTTTAGCACAGCCACGGAGGCAGCGCGAAGGCGGGGGGATCCGGTGGGATCCAGGAGGTCGGACAGACCTGGTGGCGAGGCGAGGCCTAAACGGCGGCGGGCGAGAAGGAGCTCCTCCCTGAGGTAGCCGTAGGCCGGACACCGCAAAAGAATGTGTTCCAGTGTTTCGTCAGCACCTTCCTGACACTGGAGACACACAGGCGACGGGAGTTGCCTAATGCGGTGGAGGTACTTGTTGGTGATTTTTGACGGGAATTATTTCGATCTGGAAACCAGGCCGCACATCACCTGCTCAGCCAATCAGATCGCTTAAATCGGTCATAATGCTAAAAGTGTTATGGAAATTCAAATATCGCTCTCCGCCTAGCCCTTCTGTCTTTCAAAGGAATGAGTATATTATCTTCATAATGTTAATGACTTCCAAAAAATCGGTCATTTTCGTTTGCTTTCTCGTCTACTTTTTTAAAATTCGGTTTTCTAAATCAGAGGTCGCCAACCTTTCGGATCTCACAGACAACTAAATTCATAATTTTAAATCCCGCGGACCACATTTCGTGAATTTAGTGCAATATAAAGGCGAAAATTGTCATTCAGAATATGAGAATTTCTTAGAATATTATTTTTGTTTTATTATTAATAAATCATTAAAATGCACATAATGTCCAGATCTTACTGTGACCACGGACCACCGGTTGGCGGCCGCCCTTCTAAATCATTTTCAATAAAATTTAAAGAAGCCTTAACATATCGCAAGGATAATTCTCCTGAAATCGTTGGCTATGTGAAGGAAATTTGCCGTCTCCACCCTTTTTTGTTAAACACAGAAATGCTGTTAACATAGTTTTGTGCAGCCAAACTCCGACCATGTTATGTGTAGACAGTTTTGTTTAACAGGGGGAATCTGTCGCCAAAATTTCACGTTGTTTTGGTTACCATGTGAAAGAAAAGGAATGCGTTGTAATTGATAATCCGTGGAAGCAATAGCTCTCGCGCGTGCATTGCAAAGGATACAAACACCCTCTTTGCTATGCATTTAGCATTAGCGGTTTGAAGAACAACGAAATTCAGGTCACTTGATCGAACAATGCGTTCGACTTCTTTTATTTGAACGGAACAGTGCGATCCCTGCGTTATTTCGAACTCAAGTTATTCCGATAAATGAAAAGAAAAATGCATTTTTTTGCACATAACTGAAAAGAAAAATGCGTTCTTTTGCACATAACTGAAAAGAAAAATACATT
>QLNU02014802.1:153317053-153329448 GCA_006491805.2 Dysdera silvatica | reverse complement strand
TTCGGATATTGATTCACTAGGCCAAAGTTGTTTGTGTGGAGGTCCTTCACCCATTAACCATGCTTGACAATTCCCAATTGCCTCCAGTATGGTAAAACAATCGTTTTCCGCACCGTTGATGACTGTACGACAACACTATTCAGGACTAGGGAAGGGAATCTCCGAATTTTTTTGACTCTGATGCATTATTAGGTCTATCGCTTAAATTATGAATCATTTTTTTTTAATTCACGTAATTGTTTGTGTAGCAGCGATGTGGATGTAAATAATACTTTCACTCTACAGCCAAATCGGGTCCTTTGCGGACATGTGGATTTCGCCAAATATGGCTTATTTGGCGTCCTTTACCACCCCTTTCAGTTTGTTCCATTAGTTCTGAATCACCCTGTACAGAACTTCAATACAAAGTACAGCCGTTGGTGCTGAAGTTGTGAACCGAACAACAATTATTTCGGCACTGATGTAAGGTTCCTATAGACAAGAGAATTCAACCATAAACAGGAATATAAATTTTGGGCTTTCACCCTCTTTCAATCTGCCTTTACTTGACGGTCTGCGATGGCGCAGTGTGGTACCCGCCCCCATTGCGCCGCTAATCCGGGTTCGACTCCCAGCAGTGCAAAGAACGCTTACTCAGAGATCTCATAAAGATCGCACTGCTCACTGTAGTCCGGGGTTTGGTTCCCTAGGCCTTAAGAGGTTCGGATTCCTCGGAAAACAGTAGGTCCCGGCGCAGCATGACCACTGTAGTCTTTGAGCCGTAAAACAAACAAACAAACAAACCTTTACTTGACAAAGGGAACTGTTATTATGTTTTTAATCACCTATTAATTGTTATTATATTATGTTTTCCTGTCTGTAATTCACTCATTTTCATATATGGGTTCTTACATATTCAAGGCCCACATATTTTCTACAAATTAGCACCCCTTTCGAGGATATATAGTTTAACAGACTCCCAATATTAAGATGAATAACACGTGTGCAATAACATAGAGTTTCGAAGATATAAGGTGAAGGAAAACTTGCAGAAGAAGAGTTATTTTACAATTTGATTTCGGCTTTGCCTTCCCCCTAATATTTTTACAATTAACTTGCTTAAAATGAGCGAATCTTAATCTCGTATCAGGAGTTGAGTTAAATCCGACAACCTTAAAGAGTTTAAAATGTTCCTTAAACTTCTGTGGTTTCCACACTAAATTTGCGAATTAACTGCGAATTAGATGTTCAGCGTCTGAGGTTGTCTGATCTCACTTATAATGCAAATTTCAGGTTGAAGGCTTTCAATTTATCCTTTATGAGAATAATTTTAAAGACATTTTCTTGAGAGACCCCTATCAGGGCAAGGTCGTAAAGATACAACGGTTGCAACTTATTGAAAGACCAAGAATCTTATGCATATGGTTGAATGAATAATTCAAAACATTTTTGTGCTGATGCAATTACGCGAATATATATTTTATTTGCTTAGTTAACGATCTCTTTTATAATGTTAGTTATTTCTTTCGGCGCTATTGCAAATACAGAGCATGGTTTGGTTATGTATAAATTAGTTTTTAATTAATCAATTTGCTGGCTCCAGACTATATGAAGGTCATTCAAGATTATCAACGCTTTTCACCTTAAACAATGGTTTTATTGAAAGATAACTGTGAATGTTTTCAATATGAATAACCCTATCTTGTTGAAAAATTCATTTTTCAGATGTGATGACTATAATGTATTTTTCAACAAATTTACTCTCAATACACCCTGATATTTCTCTTTAGTCACAATGAATATGTTTTGTTGTCCTGTTAATATACGCCATCCTCCCACACACATACACCAATATTGACCTTTTACTAAATTTTGGTTTTGAGATGTAATATTTTGTATTATGAACATGAATGCAGTATTTCACAAAAAAATCAGTTCCTCCAAATTCTTATTTTATTCATCTTAAACACAACATCGACACATTTAGCTTTTAAAGAATTATGGTATTTGTCAAAAATTCCCAGAAACATAATAACTTATTGAATGAGTTCTGTGATTACAAATAAAAATAAAATTTACAACGTATTTATTGCGTATAACACTTACAAAATACTCAATGGCATTTTTACCAGTCAGACGCTGCTCTTCATCAAGAGATAAGTACAATAAGTATGTTTTAAACTGTATTTTTATTTGTAATCTCGTTTTTGCGTAGTACGTCGACAGTCATAATTTCATATTTCATGAGTTCTGAGGACTGGGATTATTAGAGAGGGTCTAATATGTGGCTTCCAACTGTTTCACATGGTGGTAATTTGTATGTGGTATCCTTTAAATTTCAAGTATGTTGAAGAACGTATTTCTATACTGGTGTCTCTATTTGACATTATTCATCCTTCATTAATAGCTCTATACTTTCAGTGATAACAAGCTATTTCAGCCACTTCAACGGACAATTATTTACATGTTCTTTAAATGACGATAATGACATACCTTGAAGAATTTCGAAAGACTGAATTTAACGAAGTGCTGTTGAAAATGGCGAAAAACCAACACTTTTGGTAGCAATTGAAAATTTGCGTTTTTATGGCGCAAGGACAGAAAGTGCCATGTTCGGACGAGTTCTCCTTCTATTACCAGAGGAACCTGATTTGTATGTTTGTGTGCATAAGGAAATTGTAGGAAAAGTTGGCCGAACAAGCGACACTGTATTTCCAGAAGTGGTAGGAGTAGAACCTGATGGATGGAAAACGTCACCCGTTCTACGATACTATTGGATGTCGAGTCTGGACCAATAGCACGATGGATGAGCGTGTTGCCATTGATTCACCACGTAAAAGTGGATTTACTAAATTTTTCCGAGGAGTAATGGGATTTATAGCCATTTTGTTCACCTGCTGGCATTTTTTTATAAATGTAATCAACATCGTTTTAAAGCTGAATATAAAATTTTATATTCCATAAATGTTATGAGAAAATAAAATAATAATATTTTTTTGCAAAATATTTTAAACATCCATCTCCTTTTATCAGTAAGTTTCATTCGGTGGTAATTAAAATTTTCACAGATTATAATGTTTAACCCTTTGCACACACCATTGGCTCAACTGGTCAACGTTCAATATATGACTTTTGAATTCATTGACTCCTCTACGACATCGAGCGTATATCCCAGAATTAAGCTTTATTAATAAAAAAACTTATTACCAACGCTATCAAATATTTTTTAATAATCAATATTTCTCGTTTCAAGGACAATACATGTATGTGTTGCTTATAGCCAATGTGGAATATAGCTTGGAGCGCAAAGGGTTAAATCATAGGTTCAATCCACTCGCATTCTGCTGATTATAATGCTGTTTCTTCGATGTGGCCCCTACAGAACTTCAAGAAATTGTGCACGAGCTTTCAATTAGATGCAGAAAAGTTCTGCTGCAAAGTAACGTGCAAGAGACTAAAATCATGTTCAAGAATTTCATAAGGAAAACAAAAATATAGCTTGGCGATCCTGAGCACGAATTTACTGCTTTGTAAGCATATTTACATTGAAAAGTTGATATTAATGGAAAACAACATTATAAAGGCACTTCAACACAGAAGTACAATGGATTCTATCTATTTCAAACCTCTCGAGAATGAGAAAAAAATTCAACAGGGGATGTCTGGAGACATAGAATTTTATATATACACTGTCCCACTATCTTTCTTCCTTGACAAGAATACTGGCTCTCGACAAAGCACCGCATTGAAGCAGCCTCGGTAGATGTCACTCAGTGGGAGGGTGACAAAACGAGTTCCACCTTAATGCAGGTTTTCGGCTTTAGCGACAGAGGTTTGTGGAACCTTTGTTAAACTGCTTGTTAACACGTCTAGCCAACGTGGTGAGCTTGAGACTGGTTCTTCTGCATTTTCTTCACCATGTACTACGTGTATGTATGATAAAAGAGGGACTTCAACCAGCAGTGGATTGACAATGACTCTTAATGATGATGATATACACTGTATATAATTTACTTTGAATTTAGGTATAAATGCAGGGAAATACCTAAATTTCGAGATAAACAGATTCTACTGTATTAAGCTTATTTGCGATGCATTATAGTTCTTTCTTAAAAGAGAAATTATGCCTAACAGGAAATATTTTTAACCAGTGTGCATTACAAGTCTTCTCTAATGAGTCGAAGACATCGTATTGATGTTTTTGTTAGATAACATGTCGTCGACTTATACGGAAATTTCAAACAACACAAAGAAGTATGTGTGCGTAGAGTAAGTGGGAGGCGTCAAGAAAGAAATACTTTAATGGGAGCAAAACCAAGGGTTGAAGATATCATTGCTAAGGTAAAAAGTTGAAATGGCAATGGGCTAAGGATCTCGCAAGAAGAACTGACCAACATTGGGCAACCGAAATACTCAGTTGAATTTCAAAAGTTCATCGACCACCTGGGGAACACAGATACAGAAAACGATTTGATCTAACATTTTTCAACCTTTTCAATATTTTTTAAATAATCAAAGAAAAAATAATCACATTATTTATATACTATTGAAAACTTTAATTAAAGTATGGCGTGCTTGTCAGCTATATTGAATTACGTTGTTCTTTAAATCATTTTGTGTGGATATTAACGCATTATTATAGGAGAATATTAGTTTGCCAAATATATTCTGTGTATTTGTACAAAGTAAGCATGGGTAGACAAAAATAAAGCCAGACGACGTTTTATGGGTTTAGGCGCCAGAGCCAGGCTAAAATAAACCATGAAAATCCCATAAAATGTCAACTTTGATTAGGGGCTTGTTTGTCAATTCTACTATCGTAAACTCAGGGCGTAGTTAAACTCAAAAACAGTAGACCGCCCCGCGAAAGGAAACCTATCAGAGATCAGCAGTATAGTTTGCATATATAGCAACAGCCAATGTACTGGCAAAACGAATAATCCTGTGAGTGGATTGTGTAATTTAATGTGATTGACATGCAGGTCGTGCTGGGGATGGAAAGAGAAGAAAATAGAAGAGAAGAGCGGGAGCAGCGTACGGAAAAGGACGTCTCAACTTAACGTTGAACTTGGAGTTCGGTCGGAGACTTCAAGGCAAGCAAAGTTGCAGGTGGGAAGACTCACAACCTTCCTACTTGAAAGTATCGTACGGGGCTCCACTTGGAAAGTTTTTATTAAAGCTCCAAAAATTCTCCATTCGCTCACGAGCTACAAAATCATACGCATCAGCTGCGTAGAGTTATATTCATCGCCACTGCAGAGTGAAGAATTCCGGCGGACTATAATTATTCATCGTTGATTTTCGCATCAGCAAATCCTGATGTTTGTCCAAAAAATACGCCGAGTCCCACTGAACTGATGCAGCAGCATCCTGTCTGTTCATCGTTGTTTTTCGCACCAGCAGAGCCTGACGTTTTCCATAAAACACGTCAAGTCTGACAGGAGAGGAGCAGCAGCATCTCGGCAGATACCGTAACCGTTTTCTCATCAGAAATTGGACTTTGAAGTGCACGACGAGCCACAGCGTAATGCACCTGCAACAAAACAACGGTCACGTGACTGCAACACCCCATCATAACAGTCGCACGTGAGTCAATATCCATTTATTCCCATTTGTACGAGGTGTACCATTATTTAGGTTTAATTTGAAAATTAGGTTATGAAACTTATTCAATTTTCCCATTTGCCCTTGCTTACTCAGGCAGTATTTCTTGCATTGTTTTAATTTAATATCTGGCATACGTTCTCAGTATTGGTGTAATTTATTGTATTGTCATATTGCAATTTAGATAGATATTGTTGCTGAGCCGTTGATTTGATAACAACCTGTATTGATAAATCACAGCACCATAGCAAGAATATCAGCTAGACATTTATGTTTCTGTCCATGTGGAAACTTTCGCCATTTATATAACTGCATAGAATTTTTAGAGTAGTAATTAGTCATAATTAAATTTGTTACGTTTGTTTGAATTAGTTCTCTCCTTTTTTGTGTTTTGCATCACTGTGCTGATTTCACGGCCATTTGACAATCATATGTTTCGCAAAGAAACTGACGGGTTATTAAGCAATGATAAGCGTAATGATAGGTGCATTTATCCAAGTTAAGCAATTTGGCACATTATTATTAACTTAATAATAATAATAATAATTTATCGTCTCCTTTTGTCACAAAGGCGCAATTTAAAATATTATTAATCATCAAAACCTGAGTTTGCTTCTATTTCCGATAATCCGAGTTTCGGTAATCTGAGGTAATGTGGATGTGGATCACCTCGGATTAACAAGAATTTATAATTCATGTTCTTTGACATGTTTAAAAACAACAAAAAATGAGACTTTTAGGTTAATTTTATTTATTTAAAATAAGTTCTTTTCGTTTGAACTAAACTGAGCAAAAAAAAAAATTAATTAAATATATTAAATTTTAGAGGCCAATTTTTAAATTAATTTTAAAACATCTTCCACTAATATACGTATTTTTTCCTCCGATTCATTAAGCAAATGTATTAGAGTAAACAAAAGAATAAATAAATGAAACTGGAATATAAGCTTTCATCGTAATGAAGCTGCCTTTCAGCAAAGACGAACACATCAGAACAGAGATCCTTTGCAAACGATAATCATTAAACCTCGAAAATGATTAGTATTAGAAAGTGATTAGAGATAGGGGGTGATTAGAATTTGAGAATGATTAAAGGTAAATCTACACTTCGCCTTTCTAAAGTACGATGAGTAAGTAATTGATGAAAAAAAAAACTTTCCCATTTTACCAACGAAATCACTTCTCCACTAGCTAATTTATCATTTAACAATTGAAGAATCTGCTATTGTATGCTACCTATTGTATGTATCGAATGTATGAACTTGTATATATGAACTTATATCGAACTCATGAACGTATGTAAGTCATGAACTTGTATTTAATATATGAATTTGTATGTATGACCCTATATTAAATATATGAACTTTTATGTATGGGTTTATATCAGTTGTATGAACTTGTACTATATATATATATATATATAAACTTATGTCAATTGTATGAACTTATATTGAATATATGAACTTATAATAAATATTTGAACTTAAATATGAACTTGCATCAATTGTATGAACTTGTATATATGAACTTACATCAATTGTATGAACTTGTATATATGAACTTATAATAAATATATGAACTTGTATGTATGGACATATCAAATGTATGAGCCTTTAAGTGGGAACTTATTTCAAATGTATGGACTTGTATGTATGAACTTATATCAAAGGTATGGATTTGTACATATGAGCTCGTATCAAATGTATAAATTTGTATGAATGACTTTCATGCATGAATTTATAGAAACTTATATAAAATGTATGAATTTGCATGTATGAATTTATATGAACATATATCAAATGTATGAACTCGTAAAATAAATTTCTTGATTTATCTTTTTCCCATGCTTATATAACAAACTCACTCAATAACGTTATTTAAATTAACAAGCATTTTTTTCTTTTTACCAACAGCATTGAAATTCGCACTTTCCGATTAATGTTCTCTCTTTTTATCGATGTTTTCTTCTCCGTCCCTTGAAAGTCGTTAATAGGAGAGTTCATTGCATATGCAGCAGAGTCCCGATTATTCGATAGTCTACATCAACCGACATTCGAATAAGGAATAACTGTTGAAATGCTTTAAAATATGCAAGGTCATACACAGAGCACGGGAAATAAAGTGTTTCTGACATCGGTAAAGTATTGCCGAAATGATTTGGAACGTTGTATGCATATCTTCTTTCTTAAAATAGCTAAGGCTATAAGTATAGCTAATGTATGGGCGCCCAGATGAGTGCTTCTAGGGGGATGGGGGGGCTGAGAAAAATTATTACCTCCTTCTCAAGGCTGTCAAATATTTTAGTGAATGTGCAAGATTCTAAAATGCTACAAAAATAATTGATACCGCTTAGCAATTAGTAATAAGCTAAAAACTCCCTTATTCTGAAATGTGACTGCAATAGTTTGAAATTAAATGCACAGCAGAATCAAGTCAATCAAATTTTTGAAAGGTTAGGGTGTGCTCAAGCCCCCTCTACCCCCACAATGGACCCGATGAGCTAAGGTTAAGATCAGCTTATATTAAAGCTAAGGTTTTAGGTATATCGCAAGGCCATATGATATACCTAAGGTTTTAGGTATATCATATGGCCTTGCGATGCATACAAGTATGGATACTTCTGAAAATTTTTCACTGTGCTTTCTCTCAGAGAATACTCTTTTTTTTAAACTGATTTATTTATGTTTTCTCATTTTTCTTTTCTCACTTATCTTTCCAACTTACCTAGTTTATCCTACTCATTGAATAATTAACATATGTATGTTCAATTTCAGATCATTCTATTGGTATCCTAATGTATTATATTGTTATTAAAGTGTGATATTCAACGTGTATTGTAGATAAACTATTCTAGTAATAAGATTTGTTGTAATGGTTCGCTAAATCCAAGTCAGCAAATGCCTTAATAAACATATGTTATTTAATTCAAAATATAAGGAGTTGCAAGAATATTTTATGAAATGAGCTTTGCAGGAATAGAAATGTCTTATAAAGTGAAAAGAATATATAATATTCTACTTCAGAAGATGCAAGTGGGGAAGAAGCACAAAATGTTTCTGAGAAATCGGTTGCGACATAATTATCCAAGCCTTTGCCGCCTTTTCTAAGTATTCCGCATGACTCCATTATGGAATGATTCCATCATGAAACGATTCCATCATTGGTGGAGGATGAGTATGGAAGATCGGTTTACTTTTTGTTATAAAATGTAATAGGTATTATTCAAGAAAGAAGCCATTAGTAATAGACAAAGGCCAAGATATTAAATATTTCCAAGAAGTAAAAACAACGTAACATAGGAAATGATAACAATAGCTTGAATGGTGAATAATATTCAAATCAATTCCTTGCTGGAATTGGACAGAAAAACTAAAGGGAGTTTTGATATAGTACAGATGATCTTAATTCTAAATTTCACAGCCCAAAATTACCTTTTCTATCTTTCACATTTGCATTCTTTTTTGTATAAACAGTGTTTCCTTCGTTGCAGATTATTTAAAGTTCTAAATTTCTTTTGTTTTAAATACGTAAGCTATTGACACCTATGTCTGATTCTTATTGCACTTAATCAGGAAATAAGTCATCTCACCCGTTACATCATAAGAATAAAAATATTCCGTCAAATATAATACTTCCTGTCAGCTAGACTACAATTTCAAAATTAGCCATGCTCAATTTGTGGCGCGCTTGCACGATATTAATTTCTAATTAATACCAAGAAGACTCTGAACGACCAGTCGAACGATATTTCTCCCCAAGCACGAAATTGCATTTCGGACGTGTTTGTTTTTCCCGCGTATCTTATTAAGAGCATTTACGACTGCCGTGAAATCTAATTCGCATACTTCCGTGCAAATGTTTAGGGCAGAGTGGATAAAATTAGCTTGTCAAAGAAATAATTGCGCCAAGAGTCTTATGATTCATTATACTCAGGAGACCAACTCACGAGCAATTTCTAGATAAGTGGTTTGTTTCTCCTTTATTTGTTAAGCATTTCGACTAAGCACAAAGCGAGAAGTTTCGTAAGCAGCATTTAATAAGGATGGCTAATTATATTTCTCTGGTAACACGCAAATGAATTTTCAGTGACGCACAAGTATTAATATATTTTATTGCGGATAGGCAATGAACCCGTCTTTTAAATGTATGTTTTGAGTTAACAATATATAAACGAAAAACTAAACACTTAGTAGTAGCATTCGTTATGTATGCGATTTTTACGGTTTTAGGGCTGCAAGGCTATTTATGTATGCATAAACGTACGCACGCGTGCATGCATGTATGTATGTATGTATGTATGTATGTACATCTGCGTGTGTGTGTGCGTGCATATCTGTGTATGTACGTATGTATGCATGTGGGCTGGGGCTGGAGAATGTGTGTGAAGGTGGGGGTGCATACACGCAATCATAAAATAGTTATTGCCACACAAGGTATGCTTGTATATTTTACACAATCGTTTATACATACGATTCACCATCTCTACTATAGTTCCTTCGCTAAGAATTGGCGTCCAGGTCCCGTTAGCTGAAGTAGCAAACGGGTTGTTCCATTGTAGTAGAGGGAAGGGCATCTTAGTGTAACTGGTCTTTCGCGCGCGAAAAACCAGTTACGCCAAGACTTCATTCCCTCTACTGCAATGGAACAACACGTTTGCTACCTCAGCTAACGGGACGTGGCCGTCAATTCTTCGCGAACGAACTATACTTCTAGTACTTTAAAGAAAGAAAGAAAATTTAAAACGTTATACAAAATATTTATTGTAATGATAAAAAGTATAAAATATATCGTGCGTTCTCCCGATCGTTGTCCTGATATACACCAAGTTTATACTGATCAAAGTGAATAGCCCGAAGCTAAAAATTTAAGCCATATTTCAGTCTGAACCAACGGAAGTGCTGTAAAATGGATTTGCCACCTTTTGACTTCCTTGCAGTAGCGTAGCAATACAAAACTCATGAGGGGGAGGGCTTTATGTGATGCGGCCTTACAGAAAATAAGGTGGTTTGATATTCAATGGAGGTGGGGGGCTTAATCACCCTGAACCCCTCCCTCATATACTCTGGAGTTTATAACCACAATGCACTGGTGGCAACTTCAGTTTCATGCACCGAAATCGGCGACGAATTATATAATTTGCGAAATTTATTTACAAAATTATTTACAAATTTACAAAATTATTACTGGGTTACACATTACTCGTTCTCGCTCGATATTTGGGAGTACAACAATGCCTGAGCCATCGAGGGGTTAGCTGCAACTTCCAAAACCAATTCACACTTATGACAATCTCAACGTTTAATAATCGAGAGAGAGTCATCATCAAAAAACCAAATCAACAACTCCAGGCGAACTAAACTTAATCTTTTTTTAATAGTTTTCCATTCACGTTCAACTTTTTGAAGCACGAGTCTGGAAATATCAATTGTCGTTACATAATAAAAAATAAGTTATAAAGATTGAATTTATGACATATTTTGGAGTTTATAATAGCAATGTACTAGATGGCAACTTCAGTTCCATGCACCGATATCGGTGACGTCACAACGTCTACTTATTATTATTATTATAAAAAAAAAAAATGCACGCTATAATCTACTACGTGATAAATGTTTCATCATTAACTTCGTCATAGAAGTACGTTGTTAAATTGAATTGATTTTAAAATTCAATGCAACTTAAGCAGCCATTTTTCAACTTTTTTTGACAAGAATTGTGAAATGTGAGATACATGATTAAGTTCACTGTAATTGGATTATAAATTCCGGATTCAGTAGAATTTGAAAATTTTCTCTCTCTTCGCACACAAACAATTTTTTTTCCAACCAACTGCTTTGTTTTGCGCGTTTATTGCCTGGAGAAAAACAAAGTCGGTCACATAAGCGTCCTTCTAATAACATATTTCGGCCATTAACAATAGAATATTTGCAAAAAAATTGCACTGCTTTAGCCAATAATAGAAGAGTAGTTTGAATAATTTTCAGTGTCCTTATGGGTTCGGGAAATCCGAGTCTGTAAGGATTTGTAAGGGTTCCTTAGCCTTTTTTTTATGATTCTCTTATTTGCTACCGAAAAAATCTCCTACGAAGATTCTGACTAAATGAGAATCATAAATATCGAAAATCAGAGAAAAATCTGAGAAAAAAATTCAGAGGCACTTATAAACGAAATAGTATAAATAGCATTTATAACAATATATGTATACAGTGCTCGATACAAATGCTATCGTTTTTTTCAGATAGCAAATACGAATTTTTTTTTTTTCCTCTACTAGATTCTTATACATTTTATTGAGGTGAGCTAGTTCTATACTTGTCTTGTGAGTATTCTCTGCTATTTGTAGAGACTTTTGTGCATATATTTGTATTTGATATGTTTGTGTTTACATACATATATATATATATATATATACACGGGTGCAGACAGGATTCTGTTTCGGGGGGGCACATGCAAATTTATTGAAGAAAATATAACACTAAATATTTCCCACTAAATAATAATTATGTAATTAGCAAATAGTAAATTATTATCAATTAAATGCATTTAATTGTACTAATTAGTTGGCTTATTTGTATAATTTTAAAGTGGTAAAAAAACCATAGCGTTTATGCAGGAGCAATATAATCAAAGTAGTTGATTGGTTTCAACATAACAATGAAACAACTTTTTTTAAACATCCAGTTAATGCTCAAAATAACAAAGCAATTGATGACTATTAGAGTTAGGGTGTTTATTTTTAGCTTGAAATATTTTTCGACGTAAGATTTCTGTCTTCTTCAGCAAACTTCTTCCAAAAACGTTTCAAGCTAAAA
>QLNU02014802.1:153290946-153308307 GCA_006491805.2 Dysdera silvatica | reverse complement strand
TAAATTATTACGTAAGCAATGTTCTGACCGCCCCTCGTAAGCAAAATCAACATTACAATATAGGAAAATAAGACCAACAGCTACTCCCCCAATGTTATTGGTAGGTCCCCCAGCGTCCTGCGTGCACTTTTATCCGCTGTAGATTTCTGCTGCCCCCCATCTCGTCGGTTTCAGTACTTAAACCTCCTGGGGGTGGGGGCGAGCCATAACTCCCAGTATGTTAAATATGCAAAATTTCCACTGCAAATGTGGGCTTACAACTCTACTCTCAACACTCCTACGTACGCCAATGGTTCTTGAAGCATTTGGCTAACCCTCAGAATAATCTGTCAATACCATTCGTTAAACGAAAATAAATTTTAATTGAAGAATTCGCCGCGTTCATCGCAAGCAACGCACCCTTGTTAATAATAGCAGTGTCGAGTCAATTCGTCGTAACGACAATTCATCGCGTTATGTGTATTGTGTCATAATTTGCAATATATTTATTGGATTTTTTTTTTTCTTTTTCATGTAAATACAGTAGAACCCTGTTCATCCGCCCTTCGCCTAACCGAATTGACCTTCTATGCTATTATTTTAAATTATTTTTCAAGTGGAAACTCGTTCAATGTTTTTTGTTTATTTCGGTTAAGCAAAATTAGGATGATAATCGGGATTTAGTTGTTTCTTCTGCGAGAACGTGGCGCATTACTTATAGTAGTAGGTTCGGATATATTCTCCGTAAGAACTGTGTCGTTCCTCACTGATAATCGGGGATTCATATACTTTCTCTGGGAGGACGTGTCGCGCTTGCTTGTTAACGGTAGATTCAGATACATTCTTTCTCCACAAGGAACGTGTCGTAGAGAATCGGATATCTATCAGATCTATCGTAGTACAATCAGATATATTCTCTGTCTGCCTGCCTGTCTATCTTGGAAGAAACAAAGATAGCTAGAATAAAGGAGGTAGTCCTTTCTTCCTATTGGTCGATTCGACACGATCGATCAATAGAAAGTAAGGCGCGGACGGGACTATCTCCTTTATTCTAGCTATCTTGGTTTCTTCCCATCAAAGTTTCCAATGTGTCCAAAATTCCCGGGTTTTTAAAGTCTCTACTGGTCGCTGGTCAAATGAACGCATGCTTAGTCATTGGCTGCTGTTCAAAATGGTCAGATATCGTTTCCGGTTTATTGTTTATCAATGCGGACTATCCAATAAAGGTTAATTTACGTATTTCCCCCCCCCAAATAAACCCTCAAGTATATAGTAGTAACCTCAGTGTGCGCTTGCATACATACTTTATTGAAATTGCTTATTTGGAAGGTGAGCAGTGAGAAACTGTAAATAAATGCACGGACAAAACCATTATATGTATATTGTTAATTGCTATCCATATTCTAATTAGCATGCTAATTAAAGTTCAGATGCAAAATTCGCCTTCAAGCAAAGTGTGTTTTCACGATTTGTTCTTCAATGTACGAACAAACCACAGTTGACCTAGTTGGTTGTTGTCAACAATTGCTCGAAAACAAACCCTTTTGGACTAACATTTTTCATTTTCTGTGAAACCAGTCATACTGGTGAAGAAATGAACATTACATTACCTTTATCTTCATTCCGATGGATAGAAAGAAATGAAATGTTGCTCGATTTTCACTTCCTTATCTATTTCCTTCTTACGCTAGGGGGAGTGTGTACATCCAATTTGATTGATTGTTTGGCTTTTTTTATGGCGCA
Source organism: Dysdera silvatica (assembly GCA_006491805.2). NCBI lineage: Eukaryota > Metazoa > Arthropoda > Arachnida > Araneae > Dysderidae > Dysdera > Dysdera silvatica. The sequence goes on along the minus strand of QLNU02014802.1, from coordinate 153,306,585 downwards.
AGACAATCTGTGCTATACTGCGCCAAGTGTACATCCAAAGTTTCGGATATCCACCCTCTGTAATCATCTTCACATCTGGAAGTACCGAATTTTTAGCTTGTCAGAGTACATAATTCACAAATTTTACCACATTCTGGAGATATATATAAGATGTTAAGGTATTATTACCCTCCGCAGGGATAACACAATTGCCAAATATGGTCAACACAAGAAAGCCTCCGGGGCGAGATTTTTGTGAGTTTTCGTGGGGGAATTTATTATACAATAATTTTTGCCACCCACGTATTAATTACAGCTCAAACTAGAGCTTATGTAATTTTGGAGAAAAAGAGACGCTTTCCCCATCCTGGATTCGAACCAGGGTCCCTCCGTTTAGCCCGGAGTGTCTTGGACCGCTAGACGAATGAGGACAGGAAACAACGCTCTCTTTCTCCGTATGTAAAGATGTTAAGGTATTATTACCCTCCGCAGGGATAACACAATTGCCAAATATGGTCAACACAAGAAAGCCTTTCGTTTCCCCCACGAAAACTCACAAAAATCTCGCCCCGGAGGCTTTCTTGTGTTGACCATATTTGGCAATTGTGTTATCCCTGCGGAGGGTAATAATACCTTAACATCTTTACATACGGAGAAAGAGAGCGTTGTTTCCTGTCCTCATTCGTCTAGCGGTCCAAGACACTCCGGGCTAAACGGAGGGACCCTGGTTCGAATCCAGGATGAAAAACATCTTTCTTCAAAATCAATAAGCTCTAGTTTTGAGTTATGAATTAATGCGTGGGTGGCAAAGAAAAAAAGAAATTATAATATATAAGATAATTGATGCAAATTGAACAATACTTCGAGGTTTCTGGTTTAGATGTAGCACGGATCAGTATGAATGGAAATTCATCAACAAAATGAAATTTCCGCACCCATGTTTTCTGACTCACGAAAATTCGATCCATGTATGAAAAATTAGGATATCATTGGGTCTTTTCCAGAGTCATGACACGATTACTACGAAAATAGTGCCCTTCGCAATTGGCTCAGTATATAGATGAGTAAGTAATCCGTGAAATCTGTTTCACCTGCAAACCAAAACACGACCCCAACTATTCAAAATCGTCTTTCAGTTAAAAGCAGCACTTAAAGGCACAGATAAGAGTAGACACAGAAAAGTGAAGTATACAGGGTAAGTGGACGATCTGTTTGTGTCAACATTATTCACTATCACTAGATTTCAAAGGTAAAACCGTTGTCAACAATTTAGGACATGGAATTGTCAACAATTTAAAGGCCTTCATAAAGGTTTAAGCTTTATCAAAATATGCTCTTTTCACAGTGGCACAGCTCATTGCTTTTAAAACTAGGTGTGTTTCTACCTTTTGAGGGTACTCCTAAGGTGAAAAACATGGCGCTATGTGGGTTCTTGTAGGACCCAGGCCCGTAATTAGATACTTGTTACGGGGGGGCTCTTTTAAATATCACAAAAATCACGACTTTTCCGGTGTAATTTCTAGCTATTTTCATCCAAAAATTTTGAGCTGCTTTCGTAGCATTTCTTATCGAATTTTGTGTTCTCCCTCCTCCACCTCTATCCTTTAAAAAAAATATAAAACAAAACAAAATAATAGATTTTGCGTTGGATGGAGCGCTTCGTGATTTTTTTTTCCCTCTAGGCCAAGGGTAGACAATATGGGTGTTGCGTCGAAGTAATACTGCAATCATACGTGCTAGCCTTCACTTACCAAGTTATGAATAAATCACAAATCTTAGTAAAAAACATTTGAGTCCTTCTGGGTGGGGGAAGGGGGGAAGATTTTCACCACCCCAAAGATATTAAACATTTTAGGGAATGTATAAGATACTAAAATGCTACAAAAATAATTGATAGTGTTTGACAATTAGTAATGAGCTAAAAATTAGTACCGTATTTTGAAGAGTGAATGTAATACTTTTGAGAATAAATGCATAGCAGAATCGAGCAAATCAAATTTTTAAATGTCACCGGTGAACCGAGACTACTTCATGCCAAGGCCCATGTCAGAGCGAACGTATGGATAGGAGGCGCCTTTTGTGCAAAGTTGGATTTCAGCTTTCCCTCCCACAAAATGGACGTTCCAACTTGAAATTAATTTCGAGAAACTTTCATTTCTTTTACATATAAATACAATACATACGTATACATGTGTACGCACAAATATATAGCACACTTTTTTTTTTGACAAAACAATCCACATAGTACATTTCTATGGACCCCTTCGTGCATGTCATGTGTGTCATTTTATTACCAGCTTTAGCCACCTCAAATACTTTGGATCTCTTGTATCTAGAGTATCCATACTATTTTCTGCTATTATCACCCACGTAATTGTAGTACATCAAGGCAAAGTAAGGTTAATCCGTTGTTTATTGTTTCATTTTTTTATCGGGCCTTGCGGTGGCGCAGTGTGGTAACGCGTTCTCCTAGTGCGCCGCTAATCCGGGTTCGACTCCCAGCAGTGCAAAAAGAACGCTTACTCAGAGATCTCATAAAGATCGCACTGCTCACTGTAGTCCGGGGTTTGGTTCCCTAGGCCTTAAGAGGTTCGGATTCCTCGGAAAACAGTAGGTCCCGGCGCAGCATGACCACTGTAGTCTTTGAGCCGTAAAACCAAAAAACAAACCATTTTTTTTATCGCTTTAATTTGTTTAAGTTGTGCAATTTTTTTTTACGGCGAAGTTTTACTTTATAAATTGTGTACAAATTTATTAGCATTTGTCGTTTTATTGGATTTAATTACTTATGCATTTAATAATTTATCCTAATTGTATAAATTACCATTCGTCGTTTTGAAAGGGCGCCTCTCCTCATCAGACACCTGTATGCGAGGCGCAATCTGCATACCCGTACGCGGCGACCTTTACCATTGTACTATTAATGCGAATCAAATAGATTTCTGATTTTAATAATAATATTCATAAATTTTGTTTGTCATTTGATGTGCCCTTAAAAACTGGTCCGCGTCTCATGCTTCGGTTGCCTAGCCCAGGCCTAGGCATCGCTTAATGAGAAATGGACAACTTCTTTCAAAATGTTGTAATCGATATTATGTTATGGGACATGAACAGCGCATTTACAACCGAAGTGTTTAACAAAAGCTTGAATGCTAACTTTCTATATTATACTAAACCTCCCTTAGAATTTTGTTCTCAAAAATTTCTTGTATAGTAGTTCTCAGGGAATTTCCGAAATATATTAATTTTTGCATGATGAAACAAAAACTAATGCCCGCAAAGCATTATTTTGCACATGGCAAATAACGTGTATTTTACATTTTCTGTATGTACGCATCTTCTAAATGCAAAGTAGAGGAAATTAGTTCCACATTGAACACAATGAGAAATTGGCAGAATATATTTTGTAATTTCCTCATCAGTTTCATGATATCTATAAAATCCTCTAAGCCAGCGGTTCTTAAACGTCCCTAGACAGCGGACCCTCTTCAGAGATCACTCACCCTCGCAGACCCCCAAGAATTAACTCAAAGTTTAAAGCCCGGAATTTGCATCATACATATTTATTTCTAGTGTTTCATCACTAATTTTCACCATTTAAGGAAGGAATTTTTCGTCCCCTCATAATTTATTCTTAGCATTAAAGAGTAAATGCTCTTTTCTTAGTACTTTTCGGAACTTTTGTGGGGCACTGGGAGGATCTCGCGGCCCCACGGGATCCCAGGGGTCCGCAGACCACAGTTTAAGAACCGCTGCTCTAAGCTATTTACCATCAATAAGTTTTCGACTGTTGTGTAAAAATGGATTATTCACATCATCTTTTATGTCAGATATGTATACTTAAATTGGGAAGTTGTTTAATCTTTTTGTGCTTTGTAGAACAAAAAATTTTTTCGGAACGCTGTATTTGTCCTAGACAAATAGTACCTAACAACATTTCAGGCGAGAAAAGAGGCGAGACAGAGTGGTAACAGAACCTGGAAGTCGGGGGAATTCTCAGGGAATTTTTCAAAATTTCACGGAAATGAGGGGAAAATGAAAATTTTTGATCGCCAAAATGGCAGCAAATGTTAGAGATGTGCGAATTGGTTCATCAACGCGATCCACCCATCAACATGAACTGTTTGTTCTTCCGAACAGCTCATCTGTTTGTGGATTATAATTCTGCTATACGTGAGGACCATAGCCTGGGGGGTGCTTAGCCATTCCCCCCATGGAAAATATTCTAGGCTTCATTTTTTCTGACAATCGGTTATTGCAGAACCAAAAAAATCAAAACGATTGCATTAATTTTGTTTTAAATTTTTTCATTTGGTACAAGACAATCTAAATTGATCTTTGACGCTAAAATTATATTCAAAGTAGATTTTCACTACAGATGTTTTGCACATGTTTTTTTTTTTTACCAAGTCTGTCTTCACTTGGTATATAGTAAGGAGAATTGGATAACAATTCAGTGCCCCTTATAGTAAATGTTTCTTTCTGGCATACATCCCACCCCTGTAATTGATCCCCCCCCCCAAGGAAGCATTTTATATAATACGTAGGGTGACCTAGAATGGCCGTAAAACCCTAAATAACGCAAGTTCCGTTCAATGAAAAAAGTTAGTTTACATCTCATTTTATAAATTTTTAAATGAGCTATCTTTCTATATCATGAAGAATCCTGTTAAAATATATACAGTGTGTTAAAAAATACGTAATACACTTTTTCTCTCTTATTTTAAATTGCAACCTATATATTTTTTTAAGTAAGAAAAAAGCTTATATAATTGTTACCTTAACAAGATTAAAACGGATTTTCTGAGTGAATAGAACTTGAGAGATTACAAGTCGAAGTTTAACATGTGTCTCAAATCACCTGAGGAATACTAACAATTACATTATTATTATGGCTATTGCCGCTAAAAAATTGTTTCCTTCAGAAGTGAACAATGTAAGAAAAAAAAAAAAAAAGGCGTCCCAATTTCGTAGTCTGGCATGGCACTGCACTATGATTTATGGCTTAAACTAGATCGAAACTGATTTTTTGCAAACACAACTGGACCATTGGCGTATGCAGGGAAGTGTTGATGGCGGTTGCGTAAGTGCCAATCCTTCCGATTTTTTATCAATCATCCGGTCTAAAAACGATTTCTTCCGATTTTCGGAGATTTCGTCTAAAATCCCCAGTGTTTTTAAAATACGATTTAAAAAAAAAAAAAAAATTTAAATACCTATTTTTCTTGATGCGCGTTTATTTAAATTGTTGTACGTATGTGCATATTTAATGATAAATATGCATAAATAAATGCAAATATCGGTAAAAAAGTCGGAAAAATTCGTCTGCCGTTGACGGCGCATGCGTGGCGTGACGGGGAATTTTAGCTCCAGCTATGACGTAGAGTGATGCCTCTGCACAACGAAATCGCGCATCGGGATTTGTAGTTGTTGAGGGAGGAAAGAAAGATAAGGTTTTGGTCAAGCATGTGACTTTGTGTAGGGAAGCCACGTGTTAGACATATCTGGTATTTCTTTGCTCCGGAAAGAAAGTTTTGTTTTTAGGTGTTTTTGAAAACAACGTTAACGATGTCGACTGTTAATAAAAGGTACTACCAAACGTTTAAAGCCGAATATATGAAGATGTTTAATTTTATTCAAAAATCAAGACTGGGGCCAAAATATGCTTTCTGCACGTGTTGCGGTAAAGACATAAGCATTACTCACGGTGGTAAACGCGATATTACTTTGCATTCTGAGACTGTTAAACATAAGAAGACGTTCAAGGCTGTAGAGTCTAATCATAGTATCAAGCCTTCATTTTTTGCATTTAACGATACCTCCTTTATTAACGCTGAATGTTTATTTACATCGTTTTTGATCGAACATAATTTGCCAATGAATTGCAGCGATCACGCGGGGATGCTCTTTCGGAAAACGTTTCCTGACAGCAGTATTGCAAAACAATATGGATCTGCAAAGACCAAAACTTCTGCAATTATGAAAGAAATGTCCGCAAAGGAATCCTCATCACTTGTTGAAAATTTAAGGTGCTATCCATTTTCAGTTGCAACCAATGGAAGCAACGATGTTGATTCAAAGCTGTATCCAATAGTGGTAACTTTCTTCAATCCTTTATGTGAAAAAATTGTGAAAACCGATTTCCGATTGTGTTGCCTTTAGCTGTGATAATGCACCTGTTATGATAGGAAAAAAGCAGGTGTAGCAGCGGTGTTAAAGAATCATCACCAAAATATTGAAATTATGGGCTGTTCCTGCCACCTTATTAACTTAGCAGCTGAAAAGAGTGCTGCATGTTTGCCATTTAAAATCGATGAAATTTTGGTAGACATTTACTATTACTTACAAAAGAGTTCGAAAAGAAAAGATAGGTTGAAAATTCTTCAAGAATTTCATGAGACTGATATAAAAAAGGTATTAAAACACGTTAGCACTCGTTGGTTGTCTGTTGGAAAGTGCTTAGAGCGTATAATCCAGCAGTGGCAACCTTTGATCATTTTTTTTTAAGGAAATGGCCATGAAAAGGAATCAAATCACCCCACTTTCTTTCTTTACTATTCCCTCTATCAAAGTTTCGGTTGAAAATGCAGATAAAGTGAAAGAACGTAACAGCAAAAAAGCATCACAGAAATTAAAAAGGAAAGCTCAAAATTATGTGGATATTTCTAAGAAACAAAAAACTGAAAACTCCATGTCTCGTGAAGAAAGGTTGTTTTATTTTCTGTCGGAAGATATCAATAAGGCTTTCTGTTTATTTTTATCTTATACTGTGCCTATATTTTAAAAAGCAAATGCTCAACTTCAGTCTGCGGAACCGTATATTCATATGCTAAAATCTGTTCTCTTAAAATTTTAGAGGGGAATGCTAGTGAAATTTATAAAACCAAGCGTCACAAAATTATGTAATAATATTTTGAAAGTCCACTATCATGAGAGGAGTAATCAAAAAGATGATGTTGATATCTTAATTGGAAATGGAACACTGAAAGTAATCCAAGATTTTAACATCCATGATAAAAATGAATTTTATGAAAACGTCAGAAGCTATTTCATAGCAGCATGTGACTACATGCACAATAAATTTCCTTTTGAGTTAGAAGTGTTACATCATGCAGAGGTTACACAAATATCGAATTTTGAAAATGCATCATTTTCCAGCTTAAAATATTTTACAGAAAAATTTCCTGTTCTTTTGTTCAATAATACAGAAGATGAAGCTGTTGATGCTTTACAAACAGAATTCAGTGAGTTCCAGGCTTTCGAAGTTCCACAAACTGTGAGTAATGAAGGTAGCATTGATGCACAATGGGCAGCCATAGGTAAAATAAAAAATGATACTTGTGAATTAAAATTTAAACGACTTTCTCAGGTTATGCTGTCAATACTTACGATCCCTCACAGTAATGCAGCATGCGAGAGAGTCTTCAGTCAAGTGAAGAAAATTAGAACTGACTTCAGGTCAACCATGTCTGATGACACATTAGAAAATTTACTAATAGTTAAATGCAGACATGTGAAATGTTACGAGAATGTATTTGACAAAAAATTTCTCGAAAATGCAAAATCTTGCACTACAGCATTTGTAAATTCTAAGAATTAATATTGCGTTTAATACAGTTTAATCCTCTATTATTATTAATTTAATAAATACTTAATTTCCTCATTGTGCCTGTTTTTCATAAATTATGTATGATTTTGTTTAATTAAAAAATGGTGCCGGCCCACGCATGCACAATTGACTACAGATTTTTCACTTCTAGAAGTTGGCACCTGTGGGGTTGTGACCCCAATTGCAGTGAAGTTTTGTATATTTTTGTATTATTTTGTGTATTTTTTGCATTATTTTGTATATAGGAATATGTGAGTCGTATAGCCCTGTTACCTCCCCATTGAGCCCATAACCCCTATGAACTGGACTGATATTAAACTTTAGTATCTACGGAAACGTAAGATAAAATTACTTTAGTTTTGTATTTAACTTTTTTTTAATTTAATTTGTCTTCTAATTGGTAACCTTTTTACGAATTATTTTTTTTCCCACCCAGAGAAGCTATACAATTCTATACGTTTGTTAAACTTCAACTCGTAATATCTCCAGTTTTGTTCCCCTGTGTACATTCTGTTTAGGTCTCACTAAAGCCGTAAATTATTGTGTGGTTGCCCTCTCATCAATGTATTGCCACTGACAGTTGCAATACGTTGAGGTGAGGGCTGCACAAGTTACCTGTTTTTTTTTTTGTTTTTTTTAATATATATGTGATTGCATTAAGTTTTTTAATATATATGTGATTGCATTAAGTTTTTCCACATATTATTGCATTTGTACATTTGATATTTTTCGTCATCTTGCTTACAACATGAACGTAAGTATATTAGGGAGCTTTTTAGCAATCTGTCAGGGAATTTTTTTTCCCCATTTTGTTACCACCCTGTAAGACTTGACACATAAGACAAATATAAACAAAAATGCCACTTTAACACGAACCCCCTCCCCCTGACTTAAATGAACCTTGGTGAGGAACAGTCTACAAAGCTCCCCTTTAGCAAACTTTGTCCCCATTTTTTACAAACCACATGTATGGCTACCAATATCAGCAGGTGCATTTGCTTTTTTCCTTATATCCAAGATTCCTTGTTTTGTATATTCTCTATATTCATTTTTGGTGGCTCTTTTGTTGTATATGAAGATGTGGTTTCCCTCCTACAAGCGGAGTTTGCCCTGCATGATACCTTTGAATGGCTTTGATTTCATCCCTAATGCTCCTGAATTTATTTTTGGGAACCACCTGTCGTGCATTATTTAGCCTGAGATTCGAACTGATTTGAAGTATACAGTGAAATCTCTTCATTACCGGCCACTCTCCTATCAGAAAAATTGTCTGTAAAAGAAAAGAGACTGCAAAAAAGGGGCATTATTTGTTGTGAAGGAGTTTCTTTCTGATTTTTATCTGATTGTTAAAGACAGTGTCCGTTAAAAGAGGATTTACTGTATGTTTTAGATTTACATCCAAAATATATCTAGGACAAGAGATTGTTCTGTCTTTTCCTAAATTTTTATTTTGTAGCAAAACCCCCGACTTATTTTTATGTTGAAATCTTATTTTGCATAATTGATGAGAAAACTACTTTTTATTTTTTAAAGGGAATACCAGTATAATCGACTTTTAAAAAATAATTTGTTTCTAAACTGGGTATCTATTTCTGTTTGAACACACACATATACATGTATAATACATTTTTTATTTACTACCCTACATATTTAGGGGACAAATTTTTGTTTACAGAAACTTTGTTATTGGGGTATTTTCGTTGTAGTTTCGAATTAAGTTGTAAGTTTCGAATTAAGTTGTAAGTTTCGAATCACTGTAGAATTTATTTTAATATTAAAATGTGCTAAATACATTAAGTATTTCATATTGTAGTATCACACACACATACACACAAAGAGTAAAATGTTTTGTAATATCGAAATATTATCATTTTTGAAACATTTACTATTTAACGGACATGTGTAGCTCTACACAGAGGCGAGGCCCTGAATTTTTCGTGGGCTGAAGAGGCGCGAAGATTAAAGGCCAATAAAACCCAATTTTTGAAAGTTGTTGCCAGCTTCTACTTTAATGATTAACAAATTCGTGTTATTTTCCGAGGGGCGGTGATGTCACATACCCCTCCCCCGTACCCGCTTTTGGCTTTCTACATGAATATAAATTCTAAACATTAAGTATTAGAGTGCGGCTTTTGGATAAATCCAAATTTTACAAACCAAATCCTTTTATTCTTATTCATGATTTTATTCGTTTCGTTTTGTTTTTTATTTATGTACTTTATTATTGTCTTAGATGAACATACTTAAAATGTAAAAGATAAAAGAAGAATCAACGCATTAATCCTCCCAAACTGACCGCAACAATTAAAGTAATAGTAAACCAGAAGAGCTACTTTTGTATGTCCAATATCTACCATTTGTATTGGCTTCTCTCTTAAGGTGGGGAACATTAGAAAGCGAATATGAACATTTTTACCGAAAGCATTATACGAGTATGGGAGAGTTCATTAAGCAATATTTGGCAATTTCACCCCCCCCCAACCTCTAGTAAGCAAAAGTTTGCATTGGCTAGCATAGGAAAATACGACCAACAGCACCCCCAGGTTCTTATGTAATACTTGAACGCTACCTACTAAAATAATAACTAAAATTGTCCATTTCGGTTAAACGAAATTCGAATAATGGGGGTTCTTCTGTATATCTAATCAGTGGCATGAGCCCCTTCCCCCCCATTGTCCTTTTTGGTCCCCAATTAAAGTGTTAATTTGTACATATTATTTCCCTCGTACACTCACATTTGAACTACTTTAGTGGTGTATGAGAAATGACCATAGCAGGAAACAAAATAAAGAATTGAGAAAATACAAATAAGGTTTTTTAAGTTATTAAGAACATCAAAGGTAAAACAGGATTTGGACCATAATACACATTACAACATGTTATTATTTAACAATATTGCTAAATTCAAAATTTTGCTCCTCTACTACGACAGACTCAAAAAAGATACAAATAATGACTTAATAACTTCGAATTATTTTCATATCGAAACAACACAAGAGATTTAAAAAAAAAAAAAAAAAGTACGAAATAACTATTTGGCAAGAAACATTAATGTAGTTGGAGCAGAATTATGGAACAACTTAGTAGTTTCCTTGGCACCTTGCGTTTCATTTCATGCTTTTTAAAATAAAAGTAAAAGCTGGTTTGTTGATTATAATCTAATTTTTGTTCTGTTTGTGTTTGAATTGACTTCGTTTATTATGAGTTGTATTTTGTTAGGAAGTGATATAGTTATATACCTGAATTTGGATGTGACTTATTGGCTCACTTTTTGTTATTTAAATTTTATATTACATTTAGCATTGTTCTCTACAGTAATGTAATGCATACGATTATTGGAAAGTAAAAGGAGAAAAATAATAGGAAAGGCGAATGAAACGGCAAATGGTATTGAGGACTAGTCAGATGGTTATAATAATCATCATTTTCTCACTGCCGTAGTCACTGGAAAATTAGTCATGATACATGGAAAGTAAGGATAGGAAAAATATCATTTGTTTTTATATACATACATATTTTTTGGTATCTTCCTGTAGAAGAATATGTTAATTAAATCGCAAAAATTGCAAAAGGATTGATGTAAATGATTTTTACAATATTTGTATATCCCGTTGCTTAAATAAATTGATTTGATTTGGGTATCCAAATACACTGCTCCGTTTATAATCAAATCACATGATCTGTTAAAAAACTACTTCAGCCCCCCCCACCCTTCCACACGATAATTTTTGAATTGCTATGTCCCTGTATCTGAAATTTTTTGAATGCGGCCATCTTCGACTGAACTTATGCGGCATTCCAATATGAAAAGGTTGCCCACCCCTGCCATCAACTTGCACTCTCAAATCTTATTTGATTATAATTTTCAAAGTTCGTGTTGAAACAATCTATCTTTTACATGTCTTTCGCTTGTGTCAACTGTTAAAATAATCTTAAATCTTAATGAGCTATCCATGCATATGTTTGGGCGTGTTGAAAACCATAAATGGGGAAGGGAGGGAAGAAAGTGGGGGGAAACAAACTGATGTGTTGTCTTTCAATTAATATTCCCTTAATTTGCGACATGTCGTCGCGTTCTCGTGTCACGCTAGCGAAAAAGGAGCCAAACGCGCTAGGAACGCAAGCCAAGTACGCACCTTATTGTCGTTCATGTGAGAACTAAATGGCCAATTATAGCAACCTGAAGTGGTACGTTCCTTCCTCTGGAATAGCAGTTTCTTTTTCTTGTTTTCCTGGGGGGGCCGGGGGGGGGACAAACGCTATCACTCACAACTGGATGGATGATCGTGCTCGTCCACTCCCCCTCGCGCTTTCTTGGTACAGAACGCCAGGCTCAAACCCGTTATTATTCACCTTTACCGATCAAATCACGATCCTGACCGGGTCCGGTTCGTTCGATAACGATGCGGTTTTGCGTCCAGCTATCCGCGGCCACTAGCCGGAACCCGACGCCAATGATGGGAAAGTACTGGCCCCATCTGGCCTTTTGAATAAATGATGTGCAGAATGTATTGTACATTTTGTGAAAAGATGAAGCAGCATTTTTTTTTAGTCATATGAAAAGTTTTTCGAGCCTTGGCAGAGGCGAAGTTATATTTACTATCGTACAAACATAACTATTACACTGGACCAAGGCTGATTCTCGTCTGTTTAGCCAGGCGTAAATGTTCAGCCATTGGGACCGCGCCGACCCTCAATCTCCTTATGGCCCAGCCATATGTAAAGTATACATGCGATCTGATCTATATGCAGTTAGTAGTGTTAGGTATGCTTGGAGGTGACCGTGTGGGACAAGAAAGTATTTGGCAGATTATATATAATTATGATAATGACGTAAGTATTATTCTAATGCGAGAAGAAGTTGCGGATTTTCAAATGCTGCGTTTGCAAATACTACAAATTGAATGGATTGGTTCTAATTACGATAATCTTGCGCCATTTTCGTCAGCCGCTGAATAGGTCAAGAAACTAGAAGTTCCCAACTAGAAAACTAGAAATCCCAACAACATTCCCAAAAGTTTAAATGGCCTGGTCAGCCAATGTTGGACATAGAATGTTTTGTTGTTACTTCGGGTTCTCTGATTACTGTTTTCTATTCCAGCCACGCTGGAGGTGCTGTAGCCAATTTTTTTTTGATGTGGGGGGATTCTCGGGGTTCAAAGGGCTCCCCTATGATTTTTTTTTTTAACATAGAGAGGCACAATACAGTAGACCCTTCATATATCTCTAAGTTGACGGTTCTAAAATACTTCGATGTACAGAAACGATCTTTTGTATATATAGGTATATAATATTTAGTCACATTTCCTAATGAATGCAGTTTACTTTATAAATAAGTGAATATGAACCACGTTCATTTTTGCGTAAGCAGAAAGTTCATAAAGGAGGTGTTACAAAGCGATAATCATATATACTCATACGTGTATATATAAAATTCCATCGCGAGGGGTTATAACCCCATCAGCACCCCCCTGCGTACGCCAGTGGTCACATTATGTACAAGTTATGCTCATATAGATTAAAACTAAGCATTAATGTCCCGAGACAGGTGCAGAACATTTAAATGCATCATATTTAAGTAACATTGCTTTTGTGTATGTGTAAAATACATTCTAATGCAGCGTAGAAACAGGAGGTAGGCTTGGAGGCTTCAAGCCCCCGTACTATTGTGTGTCAAAGGCAGGGCTGTAGCCAGGTGATGTCGTGGAAAGTTTACGCCAGGGACGCAGGGGCGAGGAAGGGCATAAAATAAGCTGAAATAATTCACAAGAGAGAATATATCCGTGCCTAGTGGGGCGTAATTTGGACGGATTTGTCAAAGGCGCCAAAACATCTAGCGCCCCTTGCAGAACCGGGAGCGCTAGATGATCAGGCACAAGATCATCTTTTAAAGCTGTGTGGGTCCGAGGGAACACACCGGAGAGGTCACAAGGGTCATGACCCTCCTCAAGGTGTTTTTTCACTGTAAAAAATTCCAACTTGCATGATAAATGAAGGGTGTTATTCCAAGACCATGGCAAATTCTGTCCTTGACCCCCAAAAAAAAGTCTTCGTCTGCCATTGTGTCCCCCCTTAATTGTATAGGCTGTGCCCATGTTAACACATCGACTTGTGGATCCATTTTCGATCTGCTTAAAATAAATTCTCTTCTGAGATTTTATAGAACAAAGAAGTATACAAGTAAGATCGACCTGCAACGGATTGAAAACCCACTTACACAGAGACGGGTAGAACTTTTCAAAAGTGTGTAAAAACTCCTGAAAAGGCTATTTCTTTGGGTGGTCCGAAACAACAAAACAAATTTATTATTTAAATAAAGTGCAAAAAGACAAATGCATGTCCTTCCGGCACATGAGGCCTTGGAAAATTTTGGACCTTGACCCCCCAAATTTCCTCCCTCTTGACACCCCTAGTTACCAAGTGCGATAAGTACAGTTCTTCACAAAAAAATTTATCCACTATCTTCGTCCAAATACAATTTTCTTTCTGTTGTACGTGGTAGGAGGGAAAGGGAAGGGTGTTAAGAAAATGTGCGAAAGGGGGGAGGGTTTTTGGGGGGGGTAAGGGGGCATGGAAAGGGTGAGTGTTCGTGGTGGGGGGGGGGGGGGGGGTATCTAGACTAACCACCGCCCGGGCTATCCTGGTGTTTCACGTGCCATTTGCCCGAAGCAAGCAATTAATGGGTCTTGTTTCGAAAGTCCGACGTGTTGCGAAGGTCTTCGGGTGAAGGTCGAGTGTTGGAAACCATAGTGAAAGGGGGAGGGGGCAGATTGGCGCCAAATTTGACCGTTGGAGGCCCATTTCGTCTCCTTTAACTTTTACCCTGGCTTACCTTTCTCCTGTACCGGCGATACACTCGGCAGTGGAATTTGCTATTATCAGAAGTGGGGTTCTGAAGATCGTGGCTCCAGTTGAATTAATCGTGACAGGCTTTCACTTCACGAGTCAAGTTTTGAAGTCTTTTAAGTACAGTGTTGTCCAGAGATAACGCGAAAGCTGTCTGTCCCTCCCCGAATGACCCGCTGAATAGCTTTGGAAAATGCAAATAATGACTCTACAAAAATGTGAAATTTTAACGTACAGTGACATCTGTATACAACAATACTGCTTATATTGATAACTTGTCTATAACGATCCGCTGTCCGGGAAAATTTCGTATAGTATTAACGTTTGTCAAACTTGTTTATAACGATAATTTGTTTTGAGAGTCTGTATAGTTGTCCATGAATCGACGCAATAACGGCGCAGCTTTTATTGTTTTACGGCGGAAGCGCAGCAGGGGTCAGGCTGCGCCGAGATCTACGCCTTTCCGAGAACTCTGGACCTCTGTAAAGCCTAGGGAACCAAACCCGGGACTATGGTGAGCATTTCGTCGGTAAGCGCTTTTTTTTTTTCACAGTTGCGAATCGAACTCCCGATAACCCAGTGAGTGGTTTCTAACTGCTGGTCCGTCTAGGAGTCCCCCAATTGGTCCTCGGAAGGAGTCATTATTAAAAAAAAAAAGAAAAAGAAATTGATGGTGTATTTGTAGTATTGTACAATATGACTGAACTTCAGGAAACTGTGGACTCGCGGATCACTTTTCCACTTCGATTGCATTCGCGACGGTTGGCGCAGTATAGCCCAGATGCTCTTGCGCCATAAAACATCCAAACAAGCATTCGCGACGGACCACTTTGAAAAATTCTCACGAATTGGCTGCAAGACCTGAATCTGACTGGGAACCGGGTCTTTTGGGGGGGGGATGTGTTTGTAAAATCGTTCTTTGGAAAAAAGAGAACGAATAAAGAGAAAAAAAAGTCTAATAGTACTACAGTCAAACCTCGTTAAGATGAACACGCTTAAGACGAATTACTTTTAATACGAACCGTTTTATGAAATTCCGTCAGATTGTAAAATACTACAAATATGCAATCAATTTCATTTTTATATTTAATTTTAATATTTAATAAATAATTTTATAAGTATTTTTTTTAATCGTTTTTTTAAATAATGACCCGTCTAGCGGACCACTTGGGACTTCTTCGTGGACCACCAGTTGGGAACCACTG
>QLNU02014802.1:153262454-153287118 GCA_006491805.2 Dysdera silvatica | reverse complement strand
CTATTGGATATCAGGGCTCATTTTTCTCTTTAATGTCGAATTACCACGCTTTGTGCCTAAAACTTCCAAATATTGACCACCCCATAATATTTTTAATTGCTACGCCCCTGGTTGTTGTCTTGTTTGAGGATCAAATGAGCAACAGCTATTTATGGTTAGATATAAAATGTACATATATCTGAGTAACCAATTTTTTTTAACATGAAATTATCGATTACCAGTTTACCAGTGCTGCATTTTGTTGTTACAATAATTACAGGCATACTTATCGGTCTTCATGTTTACAGATATTTTGCGGCTTTGTATATTGTGAAAACATCCCTTGTTTCTTTGAACATGAGATCATTGAAAAAAGTCAATTCTGGAAGTGTTGCCATCTTGGAAAATGAAGATCTTTGTTTTGCAAGTACGATTAAATGGCAAGAAGTCATGAAGTCTAATGCTCATAATATACTTCTTCAGAGTAATAGAAATGAAACATTATGTGGTAAGTTATTTCAAATTTTGTGGCTCAAATAAATGTGTTCAAAGTGTACAAGATTTGCAAAACGATACAACATTTGCAACTTGCATGTCGTGGATCAGGCGAGTAAATATTGAAATAATTATGCTTTGATGTCCACGTGATATAAAGCTCGAGATTGTCGCGTGAAAATATTTTTTTCTAATTTTCCATTTTTTATCATTATAAGAATGTCAGTCTGTCAATGTTGTTATTTCTAACACTTAATTTCCTACTTTTTTTTTATTTTATAAGTGTATTTTCTTTTGAGTATGAATAAAATTACTAGAAACGCGATGATTAGAGTGATTACATTCGATTACATTATTATATCGGCCATCGAGAAGGAAGCTGTCCCCGTCACTGCTGACTTCCCTTCATTGGTGCCTTCCTCTCAATTGGTGACTTTTCCTCTCAACCGGCGACACTTTTCTTTCATACACTTGTAGCAATGTTTGGATCTCTCTCTCCCCTGTACATTTTCCAAACAAGCTTTTAGTGGTTGCCTTTTTCAAAATTTTAAAACTTCCTTGGCATTTTTATCTACAATTTTACATTATTTGTGATTAAAAAATTGTGAGAAATTATTTCTAATATGGATAATACAATGGGCGATGTGATATAATAGATAATATGGATTCACTGATTTTGTTTCATATGATCTGAGGCTAAGGCGGGAGGCCTACAGTCAGGACGAAGGGGCAACTGGGGCAAGGAAAAGGGCATATGTGGGGCATAAGACATCTGAGGGCTCATGAGTATAAAATACTTGAAAGAAGTGGTAGAGAATTTAGACATATATATGTATATACAGTGAAAACCATTTAAGATGTTTTTTTATAGTGAACTAAAATCTTTAAAATTGTATGCAGCCCATAAAAGTAAATAAAAGGCTTTTTTGAAAAGAGTTCCTATGTCTTTTTTGAAAAGAGTTCCTATATAGGCTTAAGGCTATAGGCTATAAGGCTTCGTTTGAAAAGACCTCCTATATAATTTTTATTGCTTAAATAAAAATGTTTTCTGGATCATCAATTTTATAGCAACTTTAAGGTCATTAAAAGTACTTAAAAAATTTCAAATTGATTGATTAATTATGAAACATCTTTTTAGTCTAAATATCATTATTACTTCAGTTATGCTTTCACAAGTTCCTCTTCTGTATAGAATGTTCAACTGCATTTCTCCAATTATTGTAAAATGCATGTTATTGATTTTTCTGACATCATTTAGTGTGGTTAATGCACACTCATTTTCAGATCAGATTATTTATTTTGTATGTAGCTCAAAAGGGCCTAAAATGCCATCCCCAATGTTCATCGAATGGTTGCTGGGGTTCAGGTCCCAACGAGTGTCTTTCTTGTAATGCTTACAAACTTGGTGACACTTGCATTTCCCATTGCAACATCGAAAAAGGGTACTTATTAATTTTTTTTCAATATTTTAATGTTTCCAAAAATTTTCCTTTTAAATGGTGTACACAGAATTTTAAACATATGGATTTTCTTTTGAATAGAATATACGATGCGGGTAATAACGTTTGTGAACACTGCCATGAGGAGTGCCTTGGAAAATGTGCTGGGCCCGTATGTATTTTAAGTTTTCTAGCAGTTTTTATTAAATTAGTTATCATTAAATTTCATAATGTGTGATATATGAACTGAAACACTTATCTATCATGTCAGGCCACCATACAGTGAAATTAGCATATCAAGGACTAGGAAAAGATATTGCTATAGAATAGGTCATGATACCCTCTATATTCATTGAAACAATTAGAAAATATTGTTCGATAGATTTCACTGTATTGTGTAATGCTAGTTCAGTGCATTTTATGAAGAAAATGAATTTAACACTTCTTTTTTTTTATAGCATACACAAAAAAGTTCTTTCTCTTAAGAGGTTTTTTTTTTTTGTAATACAGTCGAATCTTATTAAGACGAACACCCTGAAGAATTACTTTTAACGCAAACCGTTTCTGAAGTCCCATCAGATTGCATAGCATTCTGTCCTTTCTTCATAAGACGAATTACTGTTAATACAAACAGATTTTCTGTTCCCTTTGGTGTTCACCTTTTACAAGGTTTGACTATTTATATTTTGAAAAGTCAAATCACAGATCTAGGGCTCCAGTTTGTAGATGGTCATGAATTTGTAGGCATTATTATTTATTTTCTTCAAACCAATTCTTTGTTAACTGAAATTTACCACATTTCACATATCACAATGAAAAGAAGTCTTTCAGTCATAAAACACACAACAGTGCTTCTCTTTAGTGCAGTGGTTCCCAACTCAATTTAAGCCGCGGACCACTTTTCCGCCCCTCTAATTGTACCTGTGGTCCACTTCGAAAAATTCTTTTTTAGAGTTGACTGCTAGACCATAGACTGCTAGACCATATTATGGTCTAGCAGTCAAAAAGGGAGCCGGGTCTTTTTGGGCAAAAATGTGTTTGTAAAATTGTTATTTGGAAACAAAAAAATAATAAACAAAAAAAAAGGTCTAACGATAATCTTTTTCAATTTTTTTTTACATTTTCTTTATGTATAAACTTTAGCACTTTTCGTAATATTTTTGAATGTATTTTTTCTAGGGTAATGGAAATTGTACAAAATGCCGCAATGTTAAGGATGGCCCATATTGTGTAAAAACATGCCCGGATACCAAATACAACAACAACGGTGAATGCATGCACTGCCATGAAAATTGTGTTGGAGGGTAAGTCTTTCAATATTACTACATTTGGGGGCAATATATACATAGGCAATCTTGCTACATAATACTTATTTAGTAATATTATTGTTGTTTGTGTTACTGTTTCTAAACTGGGATTTTTTTAATGTCTGTGCGTTACACTTCCACGAATGTTTCTTAAATTTCCTCCAAATTTGAGATTTTCCGTGACTAAATTTGCATTTTTTTCTCCGAAAATGTTACTGTCCTAGTCATAGTCCTCCATTGCAATGTGCTGTTGTATGTATATACATATAAATATGTATGTTGAGTTATAGCTCTGTAACCTCCCCCCCCCTTATGAACTTTCTGCATACACTACTGCCTATCTCAAAAGATTGACTATGTGAAGTGTAAACATGTTTGGAAATGGGTATTTGACTTTATCATTTTATTCTTGCATTTAATATGTATGGTTTTTAAATATGTGTGTTGTATTTAATATATACTCTATAACAAAAAAAAATCGACGCACCAAGAAGGAGTTGTCCGATTGCGATAAAAATTGGTGGATGTGAAGAACATACATAGAAAAAGAAACGATTAAAATTTCAGAACAATTGAATGATTTATTGCAGAGTTTGACCGTTACAAAGGGAGGAAGTCAATAAGGCGTTGGTCCACCTCTGGCCTGGATGCAAGCTGTCACCCGGCGTGGCATAGACTGATAAAGATCCCGGATGGTGTCCTGCGGAATTTCTTGCCAAATTGTCTCCAACTGTCGGGCTAAATCGTCAACATTCCGGGATGGTTGCAATCGCCTTCCCATAGCGTCCCAAATGTGCTCTATGGGAGAGAGATCAGGAGACCTAGCTTGCCAAGGAAGTGTTGGGCAAGCTTGAAGACAATTCATAGCAACACGTGCCGTGTGCGGCCGGACATTGTCTTGTTGAAACGTAAGTCCAGGGTGTCGCAAAAGGAACGGTAACACAACCGGTCGTAGAATGTCGTCTACGTACCGCTGTGCTGTAAGTGTGCCAGAAATGACCACCAAAGGGGTCCGGCTATCAAAGGAGATGGCACCCCCTGACCATAACGCCCTGTTGTGGGCATGTGTGGCGTGCGATAGTAAGGGCAGGATCCCCACGCTGCCCTGGACGTCTCCAGACACGTCTGCGGTTGTCGTCAGGACACAGTTGGAAACTGGACTTGTCACTAAAGACTATACGTCCCCAGTCAGCGCAGTTCCAAGTTGATCGAGCCCGGCACCACTGTAATCGGACTTGACGGTGTAAAGGCGTGAGAGGTAAGCGGCGTATCGGTTGACGCGAGCATAAATTCCGCTCTCTCAGTCATCTGCAGAGGGTCATGTTGGACACATGTGTGCGGGCCACACGTTGGATAGTTGATAACGACGAATCCGGTACTGTGACAGCTGCTCTGACAATCGCTCTGTCTTCCCGTTCTGTTGTGGCCCTAGGTCGACCGCTGCCGTCCCGACGCTGACATCTGCCGTTGTTGACCCACTCTTGCCAGCACCGTCCAATCGCCGCATCGCTTCGACCCACATGTCCAGCGATTCTTCGATTCGTCCAACCAGCCTCTTTCAATCCGATAGCACGACCTCTTTCAAACTCTGACATATGCTCGTAATGAGCACGAATCTTTCGGCGAGGCATTGTTACAGTCGACGTAAGATATCCGCAGTCAAAATGCAACAGAAATTTTGACCACATATTGAGAATCGCTCCTTATATACACCTGCTGAATGCGCAGTTCCGATGCGCTGGAGTTCCCGCTATTCATTCATTGGACACCAAATTTTAATCATTTGCATGTTCGGTCAAAATGTCTTTGCATACGAAATTTCATTACAATCGGACAACTCTTTCTTGGTGCATCGATTTTTTTGTTATAGAGTGTATATGGTTATTTAATATATACGGTCCTTATAAGCAGCATTACTGGTTCAGTGGTTTGAACACACTTTGCGCATACTAAGATTAATTCTTAGTAAGTTCAGCTTCAGTGATGGATCGAGTCTTCCTTTTTTGTGTGTGCATTGGGGGTGTAGTGGGGGTGAAGCTGAACTTCAATAGTTTCATTTTATCCAGTATAAACTGTTTTGTTTTGGGGGTACTTGTCCTTTTAGCCCCCTCTCCCCTATGTCCTTTAATGCATTCCTCAGAGCTTATGTACTTAAACATTTTAGGCAAAAATGTTGCAGATGGTGCATTCGCTCCCCCCTTGCATTTCTTACTCCAGATTTTGGGTTAACGTACAAATACACAATCTGGGTTAATGCTAAATTTAAATCACTTGTCTTCTTTTAATTGACTTCATGAGTCATTTCCATAAGTTTTTTTAAAAAAAAGTACCCGACAATCAGACAAGAGACTTAGTTTTTAAATTTTGTAGTAGTAAAAAAATACAAGTATGTCAATAAATTTAGTAGCTGGAAATCTTTTGTACGATAATCGCAAAATATTAAGTTGCCATTTGTTCTTTCATTTTGTTCATGTTGTGATAATTTAGTTACAATGAAAATTATCTGATGATTTGCCTTTTTTTAAAGATGTTTTGGACCTGAAAACAATATAAGCCCTAATGGATGCAAAACCTGTGAAAAAGCTATTGTGAGCATATTGGACCATAACATGGTGGTAAGTTGGACTGTTATTATATTCTGCAGCTTAATGTATAACCTTCTTGCTATCATTTACTGATTCAGTATGATCATTAGCCTTGCAACAGTACTGCAGAAATTGAGCATGTATGGTCTGAAAATTCTGCATAATGAAGTTGCTTCAACTTTGAAGCTAGAATCAAAGTAGACCCTGTGTTTTGTCTTAATCTTAACTAATATATACCTTAATTTCTCAGTACCCTAAAGCAGCAATGGATTAAGGCACATTTTATTAAAATAGCTGCTTAATGCATTATTCATATAAAGGTACGGGAGGAATTCAAAGGTGTCGGAAAAAGATTTTCTCCTTCAAAAATATGCATGTTCAGCTATATACTTTAAATTATACTGTGGAAAGTTTTTGACTTAACATAAAGTTTAGTTCCCCTCACATACGTGCCAATCCTTCGGATTTTTTATCGGTCTTCCGGTTGGAAAACGATTTCTTCTGATTGTCAGAGATTTCATCTAAAATCCCCCAGTGTTTTTTAAAATACTGATTTTTTTTAAAAAAATTAAATACCTATTTTCATGATGCGTATTTAATTTGTGTATATGTGCATATTTAATAATAGACGTAAATAAACGCAAATATTGATAAAAAGCCGGAAAAATTTGTCTGCCGTTGACGACGCATGCGTGGCGTGCCGTTGAATTTTAGTCCTAGATATGACGGAGTGATGCCCCTGCACAACGAAATCATGCATCTGTATTTGTAGTTGTTGGGGAAGGCAAGAAAGAATGCGCTACACCGTTAAGGTTTTGGTCAAGCACGTGACTCTTTATAGGGAAGCCATGTGTTAGACATATCTGGTATTTCTTTCCTCCAGAAAGAAAGCAAGTTTTGTTTTTAGGTGTTTTTGAAAACAAAATCAACGATGTCAACCGTTAATAGAAGGTACTAACAAACGTTTAAAGCCGAATATATGAAGATGTTTAATTTATTCAAAAATCAAGAATGGGGCCAAAATATGATTTCTGCACACGTTGCCGAAAACACAAGCATTACTCACAATGGTAAATGGACAACATAATGGACAACTAACATTTCGTTCCAACATCAGATATCTGCAAGACAAATGTTTTAAAGCCCTGAATATCATCAAGGTTTTGTCTCACACATCCTGGGGGAAGACCGATGTTCATTGCTGAGACTCCATAAGTCATTAATCCTTTCTAAATTAGATTATGGCTGTCCACTCTATGGCTCAGCATGCCAGTCGTTACTCGACTTGACCTCATACATCATGATAGTTTACCATTGTGCACTGGGGCCTTTCAGACTTCCCCAGTCACTGGTTTATATGCTGAAGCCATAGAACCTCCATTAAGTTTATGTCGCCAACGCTTGTTTCTCATCTATTGCCTTAAAATTCTATCACTAAAAGAGCATCTTGTATCGGCATCGCTTCATCAACCACATTACATTTTACTTTTTAATGCTCATCCCTAATGTATCCCAACCTATGGCATGAGGATGGAAAATGCTGCAAACTAATTGAGCATTTCAAAAACCATGGTAGCGGAATCTATGCCAAACATCATTCCTCCATGGTTTGATATTGGCACAGACATCTGTTTGAATCTATCCAAAAGACAATACCCCAGACATTGCCTACCATTGCCTACTGGCAGCATTCGCAGATCTGTCTAGTATATACGAAGGCTACTACTTCATGTACACAGATGGATCAAAAGCGAATGACTATGCTGGTGCAGCATTTGTCTGTGGAAATGTAATACAGTGTCAACAACTGCCGCAATCACGGCAGAAATCCATGCTATAAAATTAGCTCTACAACACATCTCCAACTGTTATCTGTACAGATTCACTCAGCGTTCTGCAAAGCCTGACTTCATTCAACGTCTCGCATCACACTGGAATCCACAGAGTTTACAAACATCTCGTGGATATAAAAAACGCACAGTATATTGCGAAATTCTGTTGGATTCTAGGCCAGGTATCATTGGCAATGAACAGGCTGACGTTTCTGCAAAACCAGCCACTACAGAACCTGAGTCTATGTCCATTCCATTTCCTGATTTAAACACTCATGTCATTTGTACGGGAAATGGCAGTTGGAATGGGACAAGCAAGTTTTTAATAAGCTTCACCATATTAAACCTTGAATTGAAATGCGGTAGTCTATCTATGGGAGTGACAGTTGCAAAGAAGTTACTCTGGCTAGACTTCGCATCGGGCACACAGGCTTCTCTCATCATCTTTTAAAGGGAGAAGGCGCCCCGATGTGTGCCACATGTGGTGAAGCATTAAATGTTTCACATATTTTATGTATTTGCCATGATTTTAACCATCGTTGTTCACTAACTTTTAACCAAAATAATTTTACCCTTCGTGACATTTTAGGCGATTGATTTAATCATGAACTAATTTTTTATTTAATATTGGTTATTCCGCATCTCATATGATACTTATATCGCTATGTTTGTTAATTTCAATACATTACATGCTATATTTGTTACATTTTAGCTTTGATTTGTTCTTATTTTACACTGTATGTATGATCTCACCTTGATTGGTGCAGAATGACCATTGCTGTCCTTGCGCCATAAAACTACAACCAACAAGTTTAGTTCCTTCCCTCTTTAGGATTTGGGCATCGAATGCTTTTGGGAGTAGTGATAGCTTTTATTCATTAGAATTATAAAAGAAAATTTAGATTTTTATAGTAATATAGAAAGTATAATGTTTGAAAATTTCAGATTAAGTGTTTTACTTTTCTTAGGTTAATTTTTTTTTATTAACAGGAAAAATGTTTGAAAGCTGACAAACCTTGTCCTGATGGCTTTTACCTGGAATACATTGGACCCCAGGGTGAAGAAGGGTCACTAGAATCACTTACAGGGAAATCTGTAAGTACACATAGTGGCTTTTATGCTTTTTTATGCAAACTTTTTATGAAAGCATGTGCATAGTCTGACTTAAGCCGATTTGACCAATGTGGCTGAATTAAGATTTTCATATTTTGTTGAAGGGTAACCCTTTTTTCATGCATGCATGTCTACAAGACTTGTACAAGGGGGGGGGGGGCACAGAAGTGATCCAAATGGATCTGCAGCTTGGCCTGGCTCTGTGTATGCGTCTGTGAAACTAACATGAACGATTGGCTGCATTAAAATATGTGGATTCAATAAGCTTGTAACTGTATTTCAGTGTATTATTGCCTGAAGTTCCATTAAACTACCAATCTCAAGATAAAATGTGGTTGTGGGTGGAGGTGGGGAAAAAGCATTCACTTGGATGAACGTTATTTGTTTCTCATCGCTATGAGGCTGTATGGTGGTGCGGTGATAACACACTTACTTAATTAGCATGCCATTATTCCGGTTTTGTCTCCCGACAGTGCAACCAAAAAAAGCTAATTGCTCATTGTTGCCAAATTATCTAATCATGGTTTAGTTTCCTCGTAGTCTGGGGCTGGTTTTTTAGAGGTTCACATCCCTAGGAAAAATGTATGTCCTAGTATTGTATAATCCTTGCGCCTTAAAACTCTGTCATTCTTTTTTAATCATTCACAAAATGAGCATCACTTTCTTTTAACTGAATGTTCCATCACTTTTATTTTGCACATATTGCCTGTAGTTCTCCTTGTAGATAGACTGTAAATCCGTACCTTTGTTTCTATGGAACTGAACCTTAGCTTGTCTTCAATAGTGAGATGCTAAAATGTGAATGCACACCTTCTAGTATCTGCTATTGAAAATGTATTCAGACTAATTTCAATGGCAACAGATAGTTACAGTGGGAGGAGTTCTCTTAGTATACAAACAGTACTTCTACTTGTGGTTGTATATATATAAACAAATAACTGTATAATAATCACAATGCGTGATTTTGTTGCTTTGTGATTGATTTACAATTCTTTTGTAGGTGTGTCGGAAATGTCATGATCACTGCAAAAACTGCACTGCATATGGTATACACTACACTGTATGCAAATGCTTACATTATATATCTGGTGAACAATGTGAAGACCACTGTCCCAGAGATCACTATCCTGATGAGGCTAACCAAATATGTGTTAAATGTGCAAATGAATGCAGAGGATGTAGAGGTCCTGCCACAACTGATTGTATTGCATGTCGAAATTTCAGAATTTATGATTCCGAAAATAAAACATTGGTGAGTACAAAGTGTATCACATAATTATTTGCATGTGTGATGGATATATTAATTTATGTTCACGTCAAGTCTGTTTTTGTCCGACTATTTTGCCTTCTAAGCAATGTTTTCTTTAAGCTTTTGCTTTAGCATATGATCTTCAGGAGATGGCATTTTTGTTGTGAAAAAACAGTAATTTGATTTTAGGTTGATAATGTGAAACATGTTTTTGTATAATTTGTTAATATTCAAAAAATCCTTTAAAACATTTTTTTTTGTTATTTCAGTTTAATTGTACAGCTTCTTGTCCATACGATAAACCATATAAAGAGTTCCCAGATAACGAAGAAGATCCTTTTTGTTCTGCTGAAGATCCTAATGCTGTGGCATTGCATGGATCGTAAGTGGATCTCTTTGGTTTGTCTATATGATTAAGGCGTTTAGTTTTTCTGAAACCTGTTCTAGCCTATTGCCCTAGCTCGAGAGTATTGAAGTAATATAAATAAATACAGAAGCCCTGCAGCTATCAAGCTACTTAGGCTAGATTCCCTTAATCTCCAGGCAGCTTTGTAAACAATTATAGTAATAAATTTTGTAGATGTATAGGTATATTGTGATTCAAGAGGTATCATTAAACTGTCCAGCCAATGAAAAGCCATCAATCACTGATAAATTAAAACATAATAAAAGTTTGAAATATTACGATACCAGGAAAAAACCAAACAAGTTTGTGTCTCAAAAGCACATCATAATATTAGATTACACTTATCCTCAAGTTAATCTCTTGTGACAGTTTTTTTAAGTCACTACTATAAATTGTTAGTCATCAAGATTACTTTTAGATAAAGATTATATATATATATATATATATATATATATATATATACACACACACACACAGTGTAAAATGTGTTTGGACCACCAATTTGCTAGTATCTACATGGTTCGTACAGTCCTTGAAAAGTCATTGAATTTTTTGCCAAGTTGATGCCCTTGAAAAGTACTTGAAAACGACCCCAAAATATGATCGGTCCTTGAATTTTTATCAAAAATATATTTTCAAGTTGTGGTAAAAAAAAAGGGGGTAGTTCTTATTTCCGGAACAAAGCCAGTAGTGCTTCCAGCATGTCCCCTCCCTCCCCTACCCACTGTGCAGGACAAGAAATGCAAAAAGATAGCTTTTGCTGTTAGTGTGCTAAGTTGAAAAGGAGCAGTGTAAGTAAATGCTCTAATTTCCGTATTATGCTTATAATGTCTTGCATTTTTAATTTTTATGTATATTGCGATTGACAATGTAAGGTCCTTGAAAAACGTTATTTGGTCCTTGAAAAGTCCTTAAAAAGTCATTGAATTTCATCAGGACAAAAGAGTGGGAACCATGATCTATATGTAGGAGATAACATAATTTTTTAATCATACTTTTTTTTTTTCATCAGTGCCATGAGTCTAATGGTTAAGACACTGGTATTGCTTGCTGAGCTTAATTTGATTCCTAGGATGATTGTTTATCTGCAGTTTTACATTGTGAATTGGAGGTTTTTGTCAAACCTTCGATCATATATTGGATTGACCGTTGTGTTAAGAAATACCAAATATAAAATTTTTTATTCCTTAGCTACACACCTTTATGCATAAAGTTCACGAGTTAAGTTAACAAAATCGTGTGAAGAGGTTAATAAGGCTTTTTTAAAAATTCAGTATCCAATCCCCTTTAGCACCTTAAATAAAATTGCAATACTTTTATAGACTATGGATATACAGTAAAACCCATGTATAGTTCGATTCAAGGGACTGAGAAGAATTTGCACTGCAAGAGCAGGATCGCACAATATCCAAGAAATCCTTGTAAATGATAACTAAAGTGCATTTTATGTAAGGGAGATTCGAGTATTACGTAAACAATATTTTGTCAATTTCAAACTCCCCCTTGGTAAACAAAAATCGACATTGGATAACATAAGAAAATAAGCACAACAGCAAGCCCTTCCCCCCACGAGAGTGTTTACATAATATTTGAACTCTCCCTAAAAAGTTTTTATGAAAAGTATTCATAGTACTCCGAGAGCCTTTATGATGACGCCAATGTAGGAACAGGCAGTGGTTCGTCCTCAGGCCCTCACTATCATTTTCTGTGACTTCTTATTCAGAGGTAGTTAAATTGTTGATGATATACTCGGTACTTCTCTCCCCACTCTTAGTTATATTGTTGTCTACATCGACATAACATTTTGTAAAAGTTTCACACTAGAAGTTCCGCATTGCACTATAAACATGTTTATTAAGTGTTGTTCAGTGGACTGGGCAAAAACCGCACAAATAGCGGGATCACACTATAACTAAGAGCACTAAACTGAGTTTTATTATATTGTTATTTTTGTACAAGTGAAAACTAAAATTGATGTTAAAAATGAAAGATCATATTTTCGTAATGCTTATTTTCTCTTTTGCTTTTTGTAGCATTAGGGACGATGACCAAATACCTGCAATTTTAGGCGGTGTAGCCGGCATGGTTATACTTTTTTGTATTTTTTTAGCATTCTTTAGCCACAGGTGGCTGCAGAAAGCTAAAACCAAAGAAAATACAGTGAAAATGACCATGGTAAGTTTCTTAAGCAATATTTGAGGGATTGCATAATCAGAAAGTTAAACGTTAGTTTCTTTATACAGTGTTAGGTTCCGTAAGGAGCACCTATTTAAGGGGTAATTCTGGTCCCCAGTCTCTGAGTAGGGACACCTCTGTTTAAGGGGCAGAATGTCTAGTCCCATGGGTGGATATTCCTTATTGGGAGGTGACACTGTGTATAATTATGCAGAGGAGTCTTCTGATCTCCCATCGACATCTCTTGAATGAACACCCCAATGTATGCCTAATATAATTATGAAATATTTTCCATGCTTATTTAGTTGTGTAAACGTTTTAATCAACAGTGATCGTGAACTTATATTTTAATCTCCCTTATACCTTATTTTTGTGATTCTTTTAATCATGAAATCATTTAATTTTTTCTGTAGTATATATTTTTTTCCACTTGGCTTTATTGTTCAGAGTTTCTGGATCAAATGTTCCTAATTTTAAAACGATGAGTAAAAATCAGTAATATCACATAGGTTGGTGATATGTGAAAAATTTAGCTGAGGAACTCTTAGAGTTTGGTGACAAATTTTTAAATATGTTATTACATAAGATTCCTTTGTTTTGAGCAGACGAATAAAAAAATGGCGTCACTAAATAAGAGGGTACAAATTGTTTTGTGGTATGCTGAAAAAAAAATCAGTTGTAGCAGTGCAAAGAATGTCTCAAACTATGCACAAAAAAAGAAACCACCCGATGCTAAGAGCGTTAAGAAGTGATGCACAACTTTCCTTGAAACTGGAAGTATGTTAGAAAGAGCCACAAGTAATCGATAATCGATAGGCAGTTTTGGATGACCTTGCAGTAGATGTTTGGCAGACTTTCTTTTCTTCGGATACAACATTTAAAGCTCAAAATTATCTTTCAACATGATGGGGCCTTGCTGCACTGGGGCACGGATGTCTCTGAATCAACAGAGTGAACCTAATGGACCGATTACCTGGCCACCACGATCACTGGATATCACCCCCACAAGATTTATTCTTTTGGGGATATATTAAAGACTAGTTAGAACAGGAGGATCTCTGATCTGCAAGACCCTTGTGCTAGGAAAATGAATGCTACAGTGAAAATCATTTATAATGATGCCAGTTATAACGACCAACCGCATATAACGACGGAATTTTTACAAGAAGTTTGGTTTGCTATTCTACTCCATACTAAATATATCGGTTATAACGACATCGTATATAACGACGAAACCTGCTATAACGACGGCGATTTTGTAGTCTACGTAGATTCTAAGTAGGGAAATTCGTATCGGATATAACGACGCGACTTGACAGTCATAAAGCAGAACCACGTGGGTTAGTTATTAAAATTTAAAGTTAAATTAAATTCATTATAATTAAGTATATTTTTATTTAATTTTGAAACCAAAAAGTTTAATACTTTTTACTGTCAAAATAATATATAAAACTCTAGAGTGCATTACCGTAGGATACTAAAGATATCATTTATAATGACCGAATTTGCATGGTCCCTTGGAGGTTGTTTTTTAACTGATTTTCACTGTATTTGCTGCTGTTACCCGTAAAATTTTGTAGCGTACATGCTTGAAACTAGACTTCTAGTTGGATATCATCTGAACAAATAATAAAAGGAGCAAATGTGGAAGTGCACTGATTTTTTTTTTTTTATAAAACTTCATGATTGTTGTTCTCTCTATATATTATTTAATGTTTTACTCCTTTTCAACTTCTTGTAAAGCATAAGAACTATTCAAAAATAGGGACATTTGAACCGGACACCCTATATGATATTTTGTGTACTTTGTGCACTTTTATATTCATATAGGGTCTAATTTGTCTTTTATTTAAAGCCGTACATAAAACCTTGCCTCTGACTCTGAATGACTGTTGCTGTCATTGAGTCTTAAAAATTTAACCATCTTTCGATGTCATGTGGACCAAAATTGTGTTAGATTATCGAAAAAGTGCAGATTTTATGGAGGAAATAAAAAAAAAATTAATCAATTCTATAATGCAATAAGTTCTATTGAAATTTTTAAATCAACAAATAAAATAAAAAGTTGTAAATTAAAAAAAACAACAACAATAACCATAGTTTTTAATTTACAGAAATTATTAGTTTTAATTTGAAGCAACTTCAGAAATTTTAAAGTTTTTCGAAAATTGGAGTATCAGAAATTTAAATTACTACAACTTGGATAATCAAGCCTCTGCTATATATATATTTTAACTCAGTTATGCTTTTATTTAATCTCTTGCAGCGTATGAGTGGGTTTGAAGATAACGAGCCCTTAAAACCAACAAATATAAAACCAAATTTGGCTAAGTTAAGGATTGTGAAAGAAGCTGAATTGCGACGTGGTGATATCTTAGGATACGGTGCATTTGGAACAGTGTATAAGGTATTCATTTCAGATTAATGTGTCATTTATTTCACTGATCTTGTTATAATGGTCTTAGTATTTTTTTATTTGACACTTTCTTCACTAGAAGCTTCAATATTTCATAAAATTTGCATTTCTTAATATCATTATTTCTTCTAGGGTGTTTGGGTTCCAGAAGGCGAAAATGTCAAAATCCCCGTTGCCATAAAAGTTCTCAGAGAGGGAACAGGTGCAAGCACAAACAAAGATTTCTTAGAGGTATTATATAAAATTTTTGAAGTAAAAAAAAAAAAGCTTCACACTTAAAGCAATGTGATAGTTTCTTTGACTCTTAATATTTTTATAATAAACCATTTAAACACGACTACTACAGTTGTGTTTAAATGGTTTATTATAGTTTTAGTACAGTGTTTCACCTTACTAATTAATATTCTTATTTTGTTTATTCAAATTTTCCAGGAAGCATACATAATGGCTAGCGTTGATCATCCTAATCTTTTGAAATTGCTAACTGTATGTATGGCTTCTCAGTCAATGTTAGTAACTCAGTTGATGCCTTTGGGATGTTTATTGGATTACGTACGGAATAATAAAGATAAAATTGGCTCAAAACCACTTCTCAATTGGTGCGCTCAAATTGCAAGGGTGAGTATTCTTATCTCTTTTCTAAGAATTCTATACGAAAAGCAGTGCGAAATTTAACCAACCACTGCACAATATATATCATTGTGCTGTAGGTTCATTCTTCTTCAAGTACCTTTTCCGATACAGAGGTTAGCATCCAACATGGACGCGAACGAGTTCTTGATTTCTCCTCACATGGCTAATTTCTTCACTGTTTAATCCTATCCAAATCTTAAGATCTAAACTCTTCCCCCACCACTAAGTCTCTTCACATGATGTTTCCCTCTAGTGCGTTTTGAAATAGTTTATATTTTCCATTTCTTACTAGATAATCGCATTATACTCACTTTTTCTTAGTATTATATTGGTGATATGTATAATATTTTTTTTCAACAAGATTTGCTAAGTGTTTTTGGTTGGAAGATAACAAATTGTAAATGTATTTAAACGGAAATTTATACGAACACTGTTTAGTATGAGCTGGAACTATGTTTCTTTACAACTTTTTTGATTGGAAAACATACTACCTTCGTCAAAAACTCACGGGTTCAGAAGAATTTCTGACAAAGATGGGATGTTTCCCTATTGAAACATTTGCTCATAATAAACTGCACTTATCTGAGCTTCGATTTAAATATATTGTTGGGTAGAGGACAGCATTCATTTATTCATATTGTAAATGCATACTTATGACAAATTTATACCAAAGCCTCTTTCTAGTACTTTTTAATGACAAATGCTTCTATGACGGGTGCATATGGTGGCATAGGGGTAACACATTAATCTACCATGTGGAAAATCTAGATTTGAATCCTGCTAATGATCATTATGTATGCAGTGTATAATGGAGGAAGATAGCCGTGAATCCTGTTAACATGGAGTGCTTGTCGTTTTTTCTACCAATCAGTATTCCAATGTTGGTGTCCTAAGTGATGGAGATTCAGACCCTTCAGAAAACTGAAGTCATGACGCAACATGACCTTGTCTGTCTTACCTTATGACCTGCAACTTACGAGAACCAAATTTGTTACCTTCATTGAAAATTTTCTCATTTATTAGACTTCCTGCCTGTACTATTAAAAATTTCTAAATTCACAGGTTGGGTGCAATTCCCAGAAGCGTAAATCAATGTTAGCATCTCATATTGTGGTTCACTTGTTCTATTATGCAGTCAGAGCTATCCTACATGGTTTGTTGTACCGTCTTGGGATGTATTTTTTTTACTTGCACATAGTACCACGTTATTAATTATTTAAAGTAAAATGTTTTTAATTTGGGCCCTGTGATGGTAACATACTGCTATTCTGGGTTCGACCCCCTCCCCAATGGGCCAAAGTAAAATCCTTACTAACAAACTGTTGTGCAGGGATTGGTTCCCTAAACCTGGAGCTATTCAGATTCCTGGGAAAGCTGTAGGTTCAGGCGGCCACATGACCTTAGTTATTACTGTGCCATTAAATGAAAAAAAATTTAGTTTTAGTTCGTTCCAAACATTTTTTGAACCTTATTTTTGACGTGGTAACTAGTTCCCCACATATGAATATCTTCCAGAAATTTCAATTTTATTATTAAGCATTTTATGTAAACTTTTAAAACAAATAATAAATTATTCTTCATCTTTGTAACATAAAGTTAAATACGGGAACTTTCATTTTCTCTCTCTCTTTTTCTCTTATATATTTAGGGTATGGCTCATTTAGAAGAAAGAAGGCTGATTCATCGAGATCTGGCATTGCGAAATGTGCTTCGTAAGTTCACAGTTTGTTCATTTATGAAGTTATTTTTTTTTAATTTTCTGGATGAAAAGCAGCTTTAAGTATGTATATGCCTGCAGATAGAACCATAGTGAATGAATAATGCCTCTTTCCACCTTTCCTCACATATTCAATGAAAAATGTGTGCAATTTGTATTACATTTTAAATATTGCAGCAGAACTGAACAAATTAACGTCTATCTCTCACTTCTGAATCCTAATTTTTGGGAACTTTGATAAATTTTTTTCCCCCCCTTCAAAATCATGTTTGATTTTGGAAAAAGTTCTGTTAAATGTTTTGTTCTAGCACAGTTGTAACACTTTTGGCTACTATGCGAATAATCTGGTTTAATTCCAGTTGGTGCCTAACACTTTTTTCCCTACAGATCTACAGTAATCTCCTCCCCATGTGAACTTTCTGTGTATGATAATGAATATACTATAGGTAAATTCACAATAATGAGCACAAAATGGCAAGTTAACCCACATAAAATTGAACCTTGGTGATAAAAATTAGGAACATAGCAATCCAAAAGTTATTGGATGGGAGAGCTTAGGTAGCTTTGAAAAAGGATGTGGTTTGGCATTGAACAGAAAATATGCCTTGGTATCCAACGGCAGAAGCTTGAGAACCTCATATTTTCTACGCCATTTGTAATGATGTTTACTCCAATCCATAATAGTAACTGAATGAGGAGAAAAAAAAGCTGAAATGTATAGCAGAATATGTATTTGCTGATAACTAATAAAAACAATTTTTCTCCCCCTCATACATTTATTGGCATATGCAGGAGGGTGGGGGGTGATGGAAGTCATAACTGTCAATTGCGGTACAATTTTGTATATCTACATATGAATATATAGAGTTGGGTCCCCATGTCCGCCCCTTATGAATTTTGTGTGCATGCCGGTGCACACATTACATCTTTTAATTACATTTCTAACTTTTTTATGAATAGTTCAAACGCCAGGCTGCATCAAAATAACAGATTTTGGATTAGCAAAACTTTTGGACATAGATGAAGATGAATATAAAGCAGAGGGAGGAAAGGTAGGTTGATTTACGAGTATTGAATGTTCAATTTTACGAGAAGCCTTTATTTTTGTATAGCACTAAAACTGAAGTATTTTTCTTTGATTTAGATGCCTATCAAATGGCTTGCTTTAGAATGCATACAGCATAGGATTTTCACTCACAAAAGCGATGTATGGGCATTTGGTAAGTATGTTCATCATATTTAATGATAATTGTACAATTGGATATCCTTTTTAATATTTTGAAGCATTATAAAAATGCCATCAACAAACCATCAGAATTATCTCAGCACATGTTTTAATCAGTTAGCAGAATGTCTTCAGTAATGTGCCACTAAATGTCAATATACATAAGAAATTGTCGTTGGGAGTGTTTCAAGTATTACATGAGCAATTGGGGGGGGGGTCACTGTTGTGTTTATTTTTCTATGTCAGCCAGTGTTAATTTTTGCTTATGGGATAAAACGGACAAAGTATTGCTTATGTAATACTTGGAACAATTCCCTTGCTTTGCATAACACTTATATTCTTTAATATATATATATATATATATATATATATATATATATATATATATATATTCTTTTTTTTTTTACATGTGTATTTTGTTGTTGTCTTTTATGTCATACCGTTAACATAAATCTTTTAATATATGAAAAAAGATTTCACAATGCCTTCACTGCACAACTTTTGCAGACCTTGTGTTACAACAGAATAATAATAATTAATAACAGAACTTTTCCTGTAATAGAAAGCACCATTTTAGCCAAAATTTATTGAACTCTGTAGTGGAATTCTTCCTTGTAATTGTTCAATATATGTGCAGCATCAGGGTTATAAATCAGAATATTAAAAAATGGAGAATTGCTTCTTATAAATTGTTACAGCGATTTGACATCCAATCAGTCTTGAAGTAGTCAGAATACATGAATAAGTAAGTGTGCAATGTGGGACTGGTTTTTACATGTTCTCCCGTTGACTCATGCACAAATAGTAGAAAACAAGGAAGCATGTGCTTGTAATTATGATTATTTGTCATGCTTGTAATTGCATTTGACCATTACAGTTTAACAATGAAATAGCATTGTTTGTTATATTAAAATAAAAGGTATACACCAGAGAGGTTGTTTTTTGTTAATTTTTTAGTTTTTAAGCATTGCATACTTTTATTCTGTTACAAAATTTTCAGAAATATGACAAATTACATTGGTTTTTAAATAGGTGTTACAGTTTGGGAATTACTGACATATGGTGGACGGCCTTATGAGAACATTCCTGCTAGAGATGTTCCAAATTTATTGGATACGGGCGAACGTTTACCGCAACCAGCTATCTGCACCATCGATGTATATATGATAATGATAAAATGTAAGCGTAGTTTGAAGAAGTATTTTGTGTAAACACATGCAGTAGAATTTCAGTTATTCAAACTGATATTGAGGCAAATATGAATAATTGGGTTTAATGATACCATAGAGGGTGAACAAGTGATCACCTTGAACAAAACAAAGTCAAATGGTCCAAACTAAGGGTGGAGATTTGGTTGATAGGTTAATTTAGACAACAAGTCTGCATAATTGGAATTCTACCATATATATTTAAAATTAAATCTGCTGTGGGCTTCCACAATAGAGATACATGTTCACTTTGCAGGCTTCCTTGGTTGTTGCCATTAAGAATACTAAGAAATGCAAGCTTAATAATTACAGTTTCTGAAATTGGCAGCATGCCAAGTTGTTTCCTTTTATGTGTTTTCCAAATGTATGTAATTTCACTTTTTATACTTAGCAACAATATGTGAAATGGTTGTTCGAATTATAAAATCAAACCAGTCTTCCGTTTTACCATTTAAATGTGCATACATAATTCTCGGAGGCTTTGCCAAAAAGGCATATTAAATTCTTTTAATATTGCATTGTAATTTAATTATCTTTTGGCGAATTAATAAATGAACCTAAACATTTAAGGTTTATAACTGAGTGGAACTACTTGAAATCTTCACTGTTATCAATGCTTTTCAATTGAAAGATACTTTTATTCCTATTAACAGTAATAATACTTTCGTAGGCTGGATGCTAGATGCAGATTCAAGGCTTTCGTTCAAAGAATTGGCTGATGAATTCGCCAAAATGGCACGAGATCCTGGTCGATACTTGGTTATTCCAGGCGATAAACTGATGAGGTTACCAAGTTACACCCCACAAGATGAGAAAGAATTAATTCGCAATTTAAGCATGCCCATCGAAGGTCCTGAAGTAATCATGGATGCCGAAGAGTACTTACAGCCAAAACTAGAACAAATATCATCGGACTCCCCACCACCTCCTCCAACTCCTATAAAAGTAATAAAACCTCTTTGATAACAAAATTATTTTATTAAACTAATTTGGTTTCTAGAAATGATGTTTTAAGAACACAATAATTAAACTTAAATGTCACCTTATTGTGTAAGTTCATCCTCCTACCATTGAAACTCCTTCAATTAACGTCATAGTGTTCTTGTGAACTCACAAGGACTTGTATGTTGTTCATATTTGGTAAGGTGATAATATGCTTTCTTAAAATGACATTTCTAAAAAAACAAGGGGGGGGGGGAACTCCTTAAAAAGTAAGGATTGTGTAGAGGGATAATTAAAACACGATCGAGTTTTGGCACTATGCTTCTATGTGGTTCATAATCAGTCCTGCATTTTAGTTAGTGTAAGATATTATTACACTTCCAAGGGATAACACAATTGCATAATAGTGGTCAGCACAGAAAAGCCTCCGAGGCAAGATTTTTGTGAGTTCTTTCGTGGGGGGAAATTTATTACACAATTTTTGCCACACACGTTTAAATCGCTCTAATTAATCTCGCTTTTTTTATAGTTGGAGAAAAAGAGACGCCGTCCTCATCCTGGACTCGAACCAGGGTCAACGCATTGAGCCCTTGGTGTCTTGACCTACTGGACGAATGAGGACAAGAACAAACGCAGTTTTCTCCGTATATAAGGATGTAAGATATTATTACCCTTCACAGGGATAACACAATTGCCAAATAATGGTCAACACAGAAAAGCCTCCGGGGCGAGACTTTTGTGAGTTTTCCTAGGGGGAATTTATTACACAATAATTTTTGCCACTCATGTTTAAAATAGCTCTAACTAGAGCTTTTTTATAGTTGAAAAAAAAAAATTGTGTAATTTTAGTTAGTGTTTGAAAAAAAACCCTGCAGTCTGAGTGTACGTTGTAGTTTATAACAAACAGTTATTTTGACACTAGCGTAAGGTTTAAAAACACGACGTTTCGGGAGCCAACTGCTCCCTTTGTCAAGTGAAGGCAGAATGAAGAGTTCGTGAAAGTCCTAAGCTTATATACCCGCATGTTGGGAATCCCCATCTGAAGTCATCTGGTGCGGAGCAGTTCCAGCTGGGGAAACCCAAATTGGGGAAACCCTCGCCGGGAAATTCTCCGCACCCGACGATGTCAGATGAACACCCCCAACTCGAGGTTTTGCAAAAATCCTGTAAGGTTCTGGTAGAGGTTTTGCGATGTTTATTGCACGACTCCTCAAACCGTAGGTTTCCCATGATTCCAGAAAAAGTCTACTCCCCAGATTCGTCACATTCTGATGTAATATTTTCATCGAATGCCAATCTGGTTCGTGACCCTCTCTGAAGACATGTTCAGCCAACTTGTTTGAATTGTCTACCCTAGCTACCGCACGCATATGCTCCTTCCCTCGTAGACGTATCGATCTTCCCGTCTGTCCAACATACACCTTGTCACAGTCTCCACACGGTATTTGGTAAATAGCACCAGATTTTTCCTCCTCAGGGACGCGATCCTTAACTTTAAGTAATAAATCACGCAGGGTGTAGACAGGTTTGTAGTAGGTCTTAACATTCACACAACTGAGAATTCGAGACAGC
The DNA here is from genome assembly GCA_006491805.2 of Dysdera silvatica. NCBI lineage: Eukaryota > Metazoa > Arthropoda > Arachnida > Araneae > Dysderidae > Dysdera > Dysdera silvatica. Next base: position 153,264,825 of record QLNU02014802.1, on the reverse strand, counting down.
TTTTCTGAGACACCCGCCACATATGGCAAAACCACTGATGTCTTCCTAGTCTCATCCTCTACATTCCTGTTTCCACCACTAACACCACATTAGTTACGAGCGATAAATTTAGTCGGGTAACCGTTCTTTTTCAACACGCTTTTGTTGCGTCGTAATTCAACATTGCGAAGGTCATCATTACAACAATGTGTAAAGGCTCGTCGGTGCAAGGCTCTAATGACAGATGCTTTGTGTGATGCCGGGTAATGAGAACGAAAGTCAAGATACCTATCAGTATGTGTTGGTTTCCTAAACACCGTAGTCAACAGTCGCCCATGCCCATCTCTATTTATCCGAACATCTAAGAAGGGTAATGAAACGCAATCTTCTTCCTATAACGTAAATTGGATATGAAGGTTTAAAATATTCAAATAGAGATGAAAATCAGAAACTGAAGATCTTGGCAGGATAACAAACGTTTCATCGACGTATAGCTTCCTCCAGACCTTGACGCAGTAAATTCACCCATCTAAAGCACTGTTTTCAAACGCTTCTATGTGCAAATTTGCCAGCACATTCGAAACAGACGACCCCTCGCCGTATCTTTATTCTGTCGGTAAAATTTACTTTTGAAGCTGAAAACCATGGAATTCAAGCAGAACTCTAACAGGCCACATATCTCTTCCGGACTAAGGCTAGTTCTTTCTTCCAGGCTTCCATCATGCCTCAGTCGCTCCAATGCTGTTGATACCGCCAAATTTGTTGGAATACAGGTGAAAAGTGAAACTACATCAAAAGACACCATAGCATCATCGGGAGCAATTTCCACATTTCTGATAGTGAAAATAAACTCCTCAGAGGTAGACACCGACCGTTCAGAGCACCCAACAAGAGTAGATAGTATACCTGCAAGATATTTAGAAAGTGCATATGTTGGCGAACTACAAAAACTCACAATAGGTCTAAGAGGAATATCGTGTTTATGGACTTTTGGGAGTCCATAGAACAGCGGTATTCTTCCAGACGAACAACGGAGTCGCGAGTAAAGTTTCTCATCCAGTTTCGACTCTTTGTGAAGTTTTAGCAGGCAACCATTCATCTGCCTCTCAATACAACCAGTAGGGTCTTTATCTACAACGGAATAGGTATCGCCATCATTTAAAAGTGACATTACTTTATCATCGTAAACCGACCTATCCATCACAACCGTAGTACGACCCTTATCTGCCGGTAAAACCGCAACCTTTTTACTGTCTCTGAGGGCTTTCCGCTTAGGAACAGAAAGATTGTCCACAAGTGCCTTACGTTCAAATAACACTCTCGAAACCTCCATGCGCACTTCAGCACACCTATCCTCCGCCATGTTCCACAAGGCCGGTTCAATAGCCGAAAGGATTTTTGAAACCGGAATCGACGAGGGTGTAGGTGCAAAATTCAAACCACGTGATAGCACAGAAGTTTCACAATCACTCAGGCGTCGCTTAGAAAGATTAAGAACCCAACGGGAGTCCATTCGACCACTGTTCCTGCAGTAGTTTCGTTTGTACTCCGTTCTCAATCTCTCAAGCTTTTCCTTTTGAACACCACGAACTCTAGAACGAGTAGTTGCTTCTTCTCTTTCAGCTTCAACCAAAACACGGGAGAAGGTTTCAGAGTCGAGAGCAGTTTCCAGACTAGGTTCAAAAGATACCAACATCAGGCGCGTACGATTAATCATGTTATGACAATGACCAATCCGTGCAGACAAAACTTGAAACTTGCGTTCTTTGCAATGTTACGTCCTTCAGTCGTAAAGACAAGGGGTTTCACACGCAAAGCCTTAGGCACCAATTTCTCCGATTTACAACAGTGATTGAAAGTCAGATGTTCTTTAAAGCGGACAATTCTACATCTCTTTAATGTATTTCCTAACACGGCTCAACATAGCCTGCCCGTAAGAATTTCTAACGAAACAATACAGAGTTTCACCAGGAGATTCCATAACAAACAGTTATTTCGACACTGGCGTAAGGTTTAAAAACACGACTTTTCGGGAGCCAACTGCTCCCTTTGTCAAGTGAAGGCAGAACGAAGAGTTCGTGAAAGTCCTAAGCTTATATACCCGCATGTTGGGAATCCCCATCTGACGCCATTTGGTGCGGAGCATTTCCAGCTGGGGAAACCCCAATCGGGGAAACCCTCGCCGGGAAAGCCCCCGCACCCGACGATGTCAGATGAACACCCCCAACTCAAGGTTTTGCAAAAATCCTGTAAGGTTCTGGTAGAGGTTTTGCGATGTTTATTGCACGATTCTTCAAACCGTAGGTTTCCCATGATTCCAGAAAAAGTCTACTCCCCAGATTCGTCACATTCTGATGTAGTACTTTCATCGAATGCCAATCTGGTTCGTGAC
>QLNU02014802.1:153250146-153262354 GCA_006491805.2 Dysdera silvatica | reverse complement strand
AGAGATTTAGCTGTTCAAAATAGAATTCAGAGTGGTTCCCTCCACCCCATCCAACTTTTCCAGTTCGAGCAACAGATCTCATTTTCCTCCAACCTTTAGAGATGATTTCGAATTTCCTAACAATTCCGGGTTACAGGAAACAATGGTAGGTAGCTTTCTCTCTATCTCAGCTTCCGGTAACTTTTCAGATTCATCCCGAAACCCTCCCAACCCCATAAATGTCTTGCTTCTAGAATATAACTGTCTATAACACAGACTTCTTTTAGCAACATAACTACCCCTTTATAGCCAAACAGTGTTTTGAAGGAACTTCTTTATAAATTAGTCACATAACTTATGAGTGGATGATAGTCACGGATAAAATATATCTTACAGTCTTAAAGAAAGTTGGAAAATGCTTTCTTTTATTTAGACAGCAATTATAGGAAGCATGTACAAAATAGATTTTTTTACAAACAAAGGAAAAGTTGACTTAAAACCATGAGCATAAAAATGGGAAATAAGAATTAAAGAAAAAGCTGTGTAATTTAGTAATAGCACAAAACGGAAAAAGTTAAACGTGAAAATAGTACAATAGTTTATGCCACAAATTTGTAGTCTCAGCATATAAATGAACAGGATATTTAAGTTTGTACACTTGTGAAATTTCATTTTAAAAGCTTTATCAGATTTAATAAAGCACTAGTATGTTTAACTAATGCTTAATATATACATTTGAATAATAAAGTGTGTCAAATGCCATAGAAACAGAAAGATAACTAGTTTAAAACTTAAAAGCCTTATAAACATACCAATAAGAAATATGTTAAATGTACATAACAAATGTGCTTCAAATTCTATTAAAATGCCGAAGTATCATTCGACCTGAATGATAAATATATACAAATTTAGCAAAAATTGCATACATAAGCAAATTGTCCATTTTCATTATATAATTCAACAACTGGCGTAATAATTTTTAATATCAACGTGCTATGAAAATCTTTCCCTTTTCAGCTATGTACAGGAAGTAAGCATTTATCCTATTACTTACAAAATGTTGGGAATGCGCTTTAATACACATTTCCACAAAAGTAAAAAAAAAATGAACAAAATTTGAATAGCCTACGTTATTTAATGCCACATTAGAGGGTGGTAATAAAAATATTTCTGTTTCAGCTAATTAGAAAGGCAAATGAATTTTTAAAATACATTTATAAATGCACTTGTATTTTCACTGAATGACAAAACAAATACTGTAAAAGTCAGTGCATTCTTATCCATTCTACAAATAATTCTAAAAATAGGTGACCTTTATTTACAAACTCATATTTTTAAACCTATTGTTATGTAAATTATATTATGTAAGCACTTCCAAGACAGTTTCGTACTGAATTAAACTAACATATTCCTAACCTTTGATGGAGTGAAGTGGTAAGTTGTGGAAATATTCACAAAAACCAGGTGTTCGTATTCTTTTTTTATATACGCTGAACAAAATAATTGGGTTCTTGACGTACTGGTTGTTAAGATTTGAGTAACCCACTACTGACATGTAGACATACCATAGTTCAGAGCTGCAAGAAACATCTGGAATTGCCAAGTATCTTCCATAAGATCCCGAAGGCTCCACTGAGAAACAGTTTACTCGGGGAGGGGGGAGACGATGCGGCAAACTTTGGGAAAGCCAATGCCATGTCTTCAAACATGCAATCAAGGAAAGGGAAAAAAACGTTAGAACTGCATGTGCAATGATCCAGAACAGCTATGTAAGCAAAAGGCTTTCATGGGTAAAACTTAAAAAAGAATGTTCCGCGCTTTAGATAAAGCCAAATTCACATAAAACCATATTAATTTAATAGGTGGAACCCACTGTTCTTTTCCAGTAAACAAACAAATTAAGAATATCAACTACAGGAAAGTTAACCGCCAAATGCACATAGTTGAAAATAATGTATATACACACAAAATTTCTAACAATGCACGTGATATACCTTAAAACTAAATGGAATGTACAAAGAAGTATAATGTGAAACACATTAAAATCTCAAAACACTTGGTACATAAAATTAGTTTCATGTGACAGAATGAAATGATTTGATCCATTTGTATGAAATTTGTAAGTGAACATCAGGCACTGATTCATACTTTCTAACGCAAAAAAAAAAATAAAAAAATATCGACTCAAAAACACCGTTTTGGTTGGTTCGCATTTTTATGGTGCAAGTGTTACTGTATCAAACACGAGAAAAGAGTTTTAGCAATCTTTTCATCCGAAGTTGTAAATTTGATATAAAAATATATTTACTATTTGTACAAGAATAGACAAGTTCAGGTTGTACCAAGACTTGCAATTTTTCGCTGAAACCGAGTCTTTCTGACCAAGAAATCCCAATTCAGATAACAAATCGGTAAAAAATGACAGACTTCCGCTATCATTAGTACTCAAATCCGGATTTTTTTTTCGTGTTAGACAAAAGCATTACCAATACACCCTCTACTGGGTGTATGAAGGAGGGGGGGTAATGGGGCAAAGGACGCCCATTAAGATGCAATTTGTATATACATATATGAATACATGGAGGTTTAGCTTTGAACCTCCCCCGCCCCCTTGAAATTCGCCTTTAAGACATTTCTATGTAAGCTAATGACACCACCATAGGATTATACGAAAATATGATACCAAATATAAATCGATATTGGATTTTCCATAAATATAGATGGATGCTCAGGTCAAAATTTTGAACACGTTGGACAATACTACACTGAAGTCTCGCAAGAACTTTTATAATAAACGTCATCAATGTTCAAATATTTTTTAACATTGTAAGAATTCCTTAATAAAAAAGTACAGTCCTTCATGCATATAGGTACTTGAAGAGAGAAAATCTCTAAATATGGTGGCGAAATAACAATGGCAACTCTGCATATTTTATGAATACTTGGGGAAACTTTTCATCTATAAACTTCACGGTTGATAATTTCAGTTGCTTAATACTTCTTCCAAATTACTGAGTTTAAAAAATAGGAGTAAAATATTATGTACAATACGAATATAAAAAATAACTTTAAGGCACATTATGGAATACCATTTGAGGAGTCCCACACTTCAAAACATTTATGATTTTCTTTAAAAAATATACTGTACCAACCTTCAAAATTTATACATAACCAGGAATGCACAATTACATACCTAAATCCATAAAATCCAGGACAGGATTTTTTTAAAGGCTTATTATATTTACAGCTAAATCATTTCATCAATTAAAAATTTCAGTAAAACCATGCATAGAACTTCTCTAAAAAAATTTAAATTTACAATCATGATTTTTCATACAACTATAGTCAAGCAAATGGGTTTGAATGAACGATGCCGCATTTCAACGAACTCGCACCCTTAGAGGTGAAAACAAGGCGTAAGATGACATTTGAACGTTACGTCTTTGTTTGAACATGTGTATATATATCACAGAGTAGTAGAAATCTTAAGAACTTTCAACTTGTAATTTTGTTTTCCGCATAACGATATGTCTGTTGAGGATGCTTTTCCACACAAAAAGTCAAATGTGAATTGTCAGTACAATTTAAGTCCTACAAATCTCAACTATGTGGTTATCTTAACCGAAAAATTACTACAGAATTAAGTAGTCAGCCACACACAAATATCGTTCAGTAATCTCGATTAGCCTAGGATGGGCAGAAACGTAAAAAATAATACATAGGCTATTCCAGCTACTTGCGTAAAGTACATTCCAAGTGGGAATTTAGTAGTTTGAACACTTAAACAGTTGTTTCATTTCTTTGTGTATTCAGAGGCTGAAGTTCTCTACTTAAACCACCATAATCATTGTAGTACTCATGTTCATCAGTATCATCATCACTACTCGTTTGTTTTCGTATCACCGGTTGTGATGGAACACTTTTTAAATCATGCTTCATCAGATGATACTCTGGGTTATCCACGGCTTGGGAATGGTTTCCAGGTGAAATAAAATCTGGCATATATGGGAATTCTTTTCCGTCATAGGAAAATGCTATAAAAAAAAAATAAATGTTAATATAGTAGAAAAGAATGTGCACAAATGAATCACAACTTGGCAGAAGGAAATAAATGATAAATTTTGAAAAACCGTATCCCGTTTCTGGCTAAAAAAATTGCTATTAATGTTGACTGTCACTTCATCTATAAGTGGTGAAACGTGACACTGCATCAGGTGAGGTGGTAGGTAAGGGTTTAGGAGCAGAAAATAGGTTTCTCCAAGCTTGACTGAAGTATGGAGTGGACCTTTGATCATTTACAATGTCATCAGACTGTTTGTACATAAAAAATGCTTCCAAAAAATTTAATTCTGCAGGAAACTTGGGTTGATGAATGATAGTGGCGTTATCAAAATTGAATTTATGATTGTCGTCTCAGCAGTGAACTGCAATTGAAAATTTATTGAATTCGGCCTTTACAATATATCTTCGATGCTCTTTTAATCTGAGACAAAGCACACTTCGTCTGGTCAATGTAGGAAGGATTACACTGACAAAAAATTTGGAATACCTCCCAAAGCTGCGATATGGGAAGATTATAGTTTGGAGGGTCAAATTTTATTGAACAGAAAAAATTAGAAAAAACATGGGGAAATGCATTGGAATTTGTTTAATAAAATTTCAACTACGCTCAAAAACGTTTTTCTATTTGTTATTTAGAACAGTCTAATTTAACATGAATACATATTTAATAAGTAACATTTATAACATGAACTAATATTTTAACTCTTAAACGTATCAACATTTAACTTGAGTTAAAAACTATCATTTTTTGTGTGAAAAGTATCTCCCTCCCACCCGGGGATTGTACTCCATACACTGAGAATCTCTGAGCTAGGTCGTAAAATTAAAAACAAGTAGTATTGAAGGAGATCTGAAATCTTAAAAATATATCTCTACCTTTTTAAAATTTATTATGAGGAAATATCTATATCAAGGCCATAACCAGGATTTTTTTATTTTGGGGGGTCAAAAATTTTTACAGCATGTATCGATACAATCAAAGCATGCAAGGCCGTAGCCAAGTCCCATTAAAAATTTAGTTTGAGGGGGGACCAGTCCCCAAGAACCCCCTCGATACAGGCATGATCTATATACTTTTCCTATTTTAAACATTCTACTTTCAAACATAAATAAATGGTTGCTTTAAAATAGTGTTTTAGAGGGGTCTCGTTAGCTAAAAAATACAACTTTTTAAATGGATTCTTTTCTTCAATAAGGCAAGACTACTTCATTTATGGGACATTTCATCTGTAGAAACATTTAATTTGTTACGTTTTACTGCACAAGGACAACTTAAGTCATCATGTGTCGGGACTTATGAATTCCTAAGGAATCAGAATTTCTTTTACCTAGGAAACCAAAGCACGGACTACAGTGAGCAATAAAATACTACTCATTCCACGGTACTTCTGGAATTGAACCCGGATCAACAGCACTATACACTAATGCGTTACTACCATAGAGCCGCTGTACAAACAAAGACAATACCAACCTGGATATGTGATTTTTGGTTTTGGATCCCCTACTAGATCCATGTAGCCAGAGGCATTGCAAGAACGTGGGGATGGAACTAGATAATCTTCATCGTCGACTGGCAGTTCAATTTTGGTTTCTACTTTTCCACCTAAAGGTAAGGTACTGCTATTATGCAAGTAAGATTCTGGATCTGTAAATCAAAAATTAAAATTGCACAATCAAGAGTAACTTCCAAAACCTAATACTATATATGGAAAAAAAAATTGCAATGACATTTTTTTTAAATTCCAAACTATATGCCTACTACGCAATTACAATTAAACATAGGCAGTACATTTTGAACTGGCTGAATTTTAAACTAACGGGTGTTTTGCCTCCAAAATCTTGGCTTTTGCTTGCAAAATCGTGAGTGGTTGGCTTGGAGAAGTTTCGTTGCGTTTAATAAATGTTAGTCAAAACGGAAAGCCATAACACCTAAGGTCATTCAGGATGGGTTTGAGCCCTATTTTCTCCATTTTTGTTTGTCCCCAGTGACGAAGGAAAGAAGGAGCATTGGACAGTAATACACAATGTTCTATTGAATGCCATATCATATGATTTGCCTAAAAATGCGCCCACCACAATTTTTGAAATCCTACACCCCTGTTTGTCCCACATACATTCTTACGACATTTTCAAAGCTAATAACAAAATCGAAGAATAAGAACTAAATTACAGCTTTTAATTAACACAAAATTACAGGTAAATGGTTGTTAAAAACAAAAAAAATGGTTTGTAAGCATGATGCAAAATTATCCTGACACTTGAGGGAACATGGAGCAAGCATCAGAAAATCTATATAAAATACTTTTATTTAAAACAGGAGTTGGGACAACTTCGAAACAGTAAAACTAAGCTCCTAGAAAGTTAAAAACTCATCTGCAATCTTACTTCAAAATATCTGTAGTTCCACCATTCATCTGCATATCAACTTCAAAAAAAAAAAGCATTTAAATGGGGCCTGTAAACATTACTTCAGGGAAAACAGTTGAATAACCAAGTTCACAATGTTGCCAAATTACTTTCTAAAATTAAGGGGGAGAGGTATTAGCTTCACAACCTCACCTGCAAACTCTGCAGCATTGACCATGTGCAATTCTTTAAAACCAAATACACTGAAAACTAGGAAATGTCTGAAAGTTAACATGAACAACTATACATTACCAATATAATATACCAACCTCTCTCCAGTATCTTTAGAGGATCTGAGCAATATCGAGAATTCAAGCTACTATCTCTATTATGCGTATTTCGCCCAATGGCTTGGTTGTTTTCTGGGTTGTATTTGAATCCACAATGATTGGAAGTCATATGATGATGATGATTATCACAGCTGTTAACTGAATCCCCATCAAAGCCACGATCATCCATAAATTTCTACAAAAAAAAAGTTTATGTATATTTAAAAATAACATGGAAGGTTATGGGAAAATATAAAACAAATAATTGTAAAATATTTGTTTTTCAAACAAACTAATTGCTTTTTTAAATAGAATTAAGTTTTTGTTGCTTCACTTTTATGTAGTTTGTACTAATACTTCTGTTTTAGATAGAGAAAATAAACTGGCTAAACTGTTGAAAATGAACGGTTACCCGACTAAATTTATCGCTCGTAACCAATGTGGTGTTAGTGGTGGAAACAGGAATGTAGAGGATAAGACTAGGAAGACATCAGTAGTTTTGCCATATGTGGTGGGTGTCTCAGAAAAGCTGTCTCGAATTCTCAGTTGTGTGAATGTTAAGATCTACTACAAACCTGTCTACACCCTGCGTGATCTATTACTTAAAGTTAAGGATCGCGTCCCTGAGGAGGAAAAATCTGGTGCTATTTACCAAATACCGTGTGGAGACTGTGATACGGTGTATGTTGGACAGACGGGAAGATCAATACGTCTACGAGGGAAGGAGCATATGCGTGCGGTAGCTAGGGGAGACGATTCAAGCCAGTTGGCTGAACATGTCTTCAGGGAAGGTCACGAACCAGATTGGCATTCGATGAAAGTATTATATCAGAATGTGATGAATCCGGGGAGTAGACTGTTTTTGGAATCATTGGAAACCTATGGTTTGAGGAGTCGTGCAATAAATATCGCGAAATCTCTAACAGAACCTTACAGGATTTTTGCAAAACCTCGAGTTGGGGGTGTTCATCTGACGTCGTCGGGTGCGGGGACTTTCCCGGCGAGGGTTTCCCCGATTGGGGTTTCCCCAGCTGGAAATGCTCCGCACCAAATGGCGTCAGATGGGAATTCCCAACATGCGGGTATATAAGCTTAGGACTTTCACGAACTCTTCATTCTGCCGTCACTTGACAAAGGGAGCAGTTGGCTCCCGAAACGTCGTGTTTTTTAAACCTTACGCCAGTGTCGAAATAACTGTTTGTTATGGAATCTCCTGGTGAAACTCTGTATTGTTTCGTTAGAAATTCTTACGGGCAGGCTATGTTGAGCCGTGTTAGGAAATACATTAAAGAGAGATGTAGAATTGTCCGCTTTAAAGAACATCTGACTTTCAATCACTGTTGTAAATCAGAGAAATTGGTGCCTAAGGCTTTGCGTGTGAAACCCCTTGTCTTTACGACTGAAGGACGTAACATTGCAAAGAACGCAAGTTTCAAGTTTTTGTCTGCACGGATTGGTCATTGTCATAACATGATTAATCGTATGCGCCTGATGGTGGTATCTTTTGAACCTAGTCTGGAAGCTGCTCTCGACTCTGAAACCTTCTCCCGTGTTTTGGTTGAAGCTGAAAGAGAAGAAGCAACTACTCGTTCTAGAGTTCGGGGTGTTCACAAGGAAAAGCTTGAGAGATTGAGAACGGAGTACAAACGAAACTACTGCAGGAACAGTGGTCGAATGGACTCCCGTTGGGTTCTTAACCTTTCTAAGCGACGCCTAAGTGATTGTGAAACTTCTGTGCTATCACGTGGTTTGAACTTTGCACCTACACCCTCGTCGATTCCGGTTTCAAAAATCCATTCGGCTATTGAACCGGCCTTGTGGAATATGACGGAGGATAGGTGTGCTGAAGTGCGCATGGAGATTTCAAGAGTGCTATTCGAACGTAAGGCACTCGTGGATAACCTTTCTGTTCCTGAAAGGAAAGCTCTGAAGGCTCTCAGAAACAATGAAGAGGTTGTGGTCTTACCGGCAGATAAGGGTCGTACTACTGTTGTGATGGATAGGTCGGTTTACGATGATAAAGTGATGTCACTTTTAAATGATGGCGATACCTATTTCGTTGTAGATAAAGACCCTACTGGTTGTATTGAGAGGGAGATGAATGGTTGCCTGCTAAAACTTCATAAAGAGTCGAAACTGGATGAGAAACTTTACTTGCGACTCCGTTGCTCGTCTGGAAGAATTCCGCTGTTCTATGGACTCCCAAAGTCCATAAACACGATATTCCTCTTAGACCTATTGTGAGTTTTTGTAGTTCGCCAACATATGCACTTTCTAAATATCTTGCAGGTATACTATCTCCTCTTGTTGGACCCTCTGGACAGTCGGTGTCTACCTCTGAGGAGTTTATTTCTTCTATCAGAAACGTAAAAATCGCTCCCGATGATGCTATGGTGCCTTTTAGTGTTGTTTCACTTTTCACCTGTATTCCAACAAATTTGGCGGTATCAGCAGCGTTGGAGCGACTGAGGCATGATGGAAGCCTGGAAGAAAGAACTAGCCTTAGTCCGGAAGAGATATATTGCCTGTTCGAGTTCTGCTTGAATTCCACGGTTTTCGGCTTCAAGGGTAGATTTTACCGACAGAAGAGGTGTACGGCGATGGGGTCACCTGCTTCGAGTGTGGTGGCAAATTTGTGTATGGAGGCATTTGAAAACAGTGCTTTAGATGAGTGTACTTACTGTGTCAAGGTGTGGAAGCAATACGTCGATGATACTTTCGTTATCCTACCAAGGTCTTCAGTTGCTGATTTTCATCTCTATTTGAACAGCTTGAAGCCTCATATTCAATTTACGTTAGAGGAAGAAGATAGCTGTTCATTGCCCTTCTTAGATGTTCGGATAAGTAGAGATGGGCATGGGCGACTGCTGACTACGGTGTTTAGGAAACCAACGCATACTGATAGGTATCTTGACTTTCGTTCTCATCACCCGGCATCACACAAAGCATCTGTCATTAGAGCCTTGCACCGACGAGCCTTTACACACTGTTGTAATGATGACCTTCGCAATGTTGAATTACGACGCAATAAAAGCGTGTTGAAAAAGAACGGTTACCCGCGCAAATTTATCGCTCGTAACCAATGTGGTGTTAGTGGTGGAAACAGGAATGTAGAGGGTGAGACTAGGAAAACATAGGTGGTTTTGCCATATGTGGCGGGTGTCTCAGAAAAGCTGTCTCGAATTCTCGGTCGCGTGAATGTTAAGACCTACTACAAACCTGTCTACACCCTGCGTGATCTATTACTTAAAGTTAAGGATCGCGTCCCTGAGGAGGAAAAATCTGGTGCTATTTACCAAATACCGTGTGGAGACTGTGATAAGGTGTATGTTGGACAGACGGGAAGATCGATACGTCTACGAGGGAAGGAGCATATGCGTGAGGTAGCTAGGGGAGACGATTCAAGCCAGTTGGCTGAACATGTCTTCAGGGAGGGTCACGAACCAGATTGGCATTCGATGAAAGTATTACATCAGAATGTGACGAATCTGGGGAGTAGACTTTTTCTGGAATCATGGGAAACCTACGGTTTGAGGAGTCGTGCAATAAACATCGCAAAACCTCTACCAGAACTTTACAGGATTTTTGCAAAACCTCGAGTTGGGGGGTGTTCATCTGATGTCGTCGGGTGCGGGGGCTTTCCCGTCGAGGGTTTCCCCAGCTGGAAATGCTCCGCACCAAATGGCGTCAGATGAGGATTCCCAAGATACGGGTACATAAGCTTAGGACTTTCACGAACTCTTCATTCTGCCTTCACTTGACAAAGGGAGCAGTTGGCTCCCTAAACGTCGTGTTTTTAAACCTTACGCCAGTGTCCAGAAATACCTGTTTGTTATTATATGTAAACAACAATGTGGTTTCTGTACTATCAAAGGTGATGTTAGTAACGCGAATTTTCGATCACACTGTATATTATATCATCTGTATTTGCCATGTTTACGTTTTAATTTTATAAGCAACTATTTCGACTCAATTTTCCGTGTCGATATTTTTTCATAAGCGAATGTTTTCGTTCATGTTTGCCATATACAAACGCTTTTATTTTTAAAAATAGGTGTTTTCTCGATTACATTGATTTAAAATTCTATTTTTAGTTTAAATGTTTCATATTTTGCATACGCTTGGTACGTATTTGGATACCCTTGCTGCATCGAGATTTTACTTATGCTTATTGTAGCATATGTAAGCTACCATGAAGATATTTTATATCTTTATGTTTTGCATTTCTATTTGTTTCTCTCTGGTTCTTTAGAAAATTATGAAAAAGAAAGTGTCAATCACGTATTGCAAAGTCAGAAACTAATTATTAGCAGGTTTCAATAGATATTGAACCCACTATTGCTGTTGGTTTTTCTGTCTGCCTGTCTATACGCAATGAAAAGGACAAGGCAAAGGTCTTCCGTAAATGCAATAATGATGGCTATTGTTAATGCTGAAAACCTACCGAGTTACTTGAGAATTAGAGAGTTGCGAATTAGAGAGTTGCGAAGTAGAGAGTTACGGATTAGAGAGTTGTGAACTAGAGATTTCAAATTAGAGAGTTCGGATTAGAGAGTTGCGTCTTAGAGAGTTTTCAATTCGCCAAAATTCATTAAAAAACGGGAAAACGATGAATGATTTAATGTTAATTGAAACCTGCTAAATTTAAATATCGACCTTAGGCAATTTTCTTTCACTTGCTTGTATTTATTTATAATTATTTTACAGGCGTTACCATAATATACTAAAAACAATAATCCATTAATAAAACTGAAACAATTTAGCTAATATTTGCAGGACGAACGGAAAAAAAAGCTGGTATAAAAAGAATTTGCTTAACAAGTTTCGTTTATTCCAAATTGACAACTAGCTTAAACAGTAAAAAGTTACGTGTTAAGATGATAATAAATATTGTAATGCATTCAACTTAAACGATGTCTCACTCTAAATATTAGACTAATTTCTGTATTCAACACAACCTAGGGCACTGAGAATTTGTGATTATAAAGATAATGAGGATTAGCCCGAATGGGTATAAGAAATTGTTTGTACGGGAAGGATAACAGTTATTTCTTAAGGATAAATCAATGATATTCAAATGCACCCTGAGTTTAATACGTTGAAACATAACATTGCCAATCGGCGTTTTCCTCGCTTATGAAAAGGTAGAATACCAAACGAAAAGATTTAATGGTCGAGTATCCAACCTAAAATCAAAAATTCTCAAAATATTTCGCAGGATTTGATGAAGTTTATTTATATTACTCAATATACTGAGAATCCGGAAATTACTATAGTAAGTTAATTGAGATTTAATTATTGAAAAGTAAACCATTCTAATGGCTCTTAGTGAAGTAAATAATTGAGATCTATGTAAATCCAAAATACACGTGATTTCAGAAATTACTCCTTCATAATGGGCGATGCAAGAAATTATATAATGTAAAATGATGAAAGAAATTCACGAGTTATCGAAAATTTTGTTTCTTTATTATTTATCATTTATATTTATC
>QLNU02014802.1:153210897-153232116 GCA_006491805.2 Dysdera silvatica | reverse complement strand
ACAATTATGAAGTCGCAATTCAACGTTTCAATTCTTTGACAAGAAAACTAAATGCAAATACAGATTTAAAAACAAAAATATGCCGAACACATGCAAGATTACATTGATAAAAAACAAGTTGAAGTCGTCTTAGATAAGGTGCATAATAAAGAACGTTTATTTTACTTGCCCCATCACGCAGTAAAGAAAGTCACAAATGAAGAAACCAAATGGCGTATAGTTTTTGATGCATCTTCTCCCTCCCCAGGTCACCCATCTTTAAACGACGTTCTTGAAGTTGGACCAAATCTACTTCCTGATATTTTAGCTACGTTATTAAGATTTCGCCTTCCCAAAATTGCAATTACTAGCGACGGACGCCAAGCATTTCTACAGCTGATATTGGCAGAAGAAGATAGAGACGCAACACGATTCCTTTGGTACAAGACAACATATACTCCTGATGGAAAACGCTGCATAGAAGATGAAATTGAAATGTACCGATTCACGCGTCTTCCCTTCGGACTCGCCTCAAGCCCATTTTTACTACCAGCTACTCTTCGTGAATTGGCTACAATGTATAAACAAACATATCCTTCTGCAACTGAACACGTTGAGGACCCCTACATGGATGATTTTGTAATGGGCACATCTACAGATACTGACGCTACAATTCTATATCAAGAAATGAAGCAACTTACATCACATATTAGCCTACCATTAGCCAAATGGACTACAAATTCTCAGATTCTAAAAAATGTATGGGAACAAGAAAACCTCCCGTTTAAGGATAGTACGCAAGTCTTAGGTGTTAAATGGGATACTGACAGTGACGTTTTTCAAATTGATTTGAACGCAAAGATTGTTCACGCATCTAAAGAACCAGTAACAAAGCGTTTACTACTGAAACTGATGTCAAAATTTTACGATCCTCTGGGCCTATTCGCTCCGGTTACAGTTGTTGCGAAAATATTATTCCAAGATACATGGCTTAGTGGGATTCAGTGGGATGAACTATTACCACCAGCTGTAGCACAACAGTGGCACAAGTGGATAAATGAGTTACAGTGTCTGAATGATATATGCATCCCACGATGGATTGGTTTCTCTGCAAATTCCGACGTTACCATACATGTGTTTTGCGACGCCTCTGAACGAGTGTATGGTGCCTGTTTGTACGCCCGTCACACAACTAACATTACTACAATGGTCAATCTCATTTGCAGTCGAAATAAACTAGCCCCAGTCAAAAAAGTCACTCTTCCGCGACTTGAATTGTTAACCGCACTACTAGGAGCTCGCCTACTTAAGTACTTTTGCAGAGAAACAAAGATGAACTCTTACGCAACTATACTATGAAGTGATTCTACTGTAGTTTTAAGCTGGATAAAGGGAGATCCCAACCGATGGAAAACATTTGTTTGCAACAGAACAACAGAAATTCTTCAATACACTACTCCAGCACAATGGGCCACTGCCCCGGTACAGATAACCCTGCGGATCATCTTACCCGTGGTATTTTTCCATCTCAGCTATCGTCTTCGGAATCCTGGTGGCACGGCCCTAAATGGCTGAAACATGATCCAGAAATTTGGCCTACCAAAGATTTGTCATGCCATACACAGCCGTCTGTCGAAGTTGAATCACGAAAAACCGAGTCGCAATCCTTCTACGTTGCAACTACAGAACCAATCATAGATATATCTCGTTACAGTTCTTACACAAGACTTCTTCGTGTGACTGCCTGGATTCTACGTTTTGTGAACAATTGTGGGTCTCAACCACGTATTACTCATGAACTGAATTGTGGCGAAATAGAGAAAGCTAAAGACTATTGGATCCAAACTGTACAGCACCAATGCTTCCCAGCTGAAATAGAGGCCTTAAAAGGGGGATGCCCTTTGCCTAAACAATCCAAAATTTCCTGTTTCAATCCTTTTCTCAAAGATGATTACTTGCGCCTTGGAGGAAGACTACAATTTTCTGACATTCCTTCGGATACTCAACACCCCTTACTACTGGATGGAAACCACTCTTTTGTCCATCTTTTGATCCACCATAGCCACATACGTCTCCATCATCTAGGTGTACGTATAGTCCTCTCTGAGTTACGCTCTACCTTCTGGATTTTAAGAGGACGTCAAGCTATAAAGCAAGTTCTTCACAAATGCCTACCTTGCAAGCTGTCCAAAGCGAAATGTGGAAAACAAATCGAAGCTCCTTTACCGTCTGAACGAGTTGTGCCGTCTGCTCCATTTACTACCACAGGAATTGATTTTGCTGGACCTGTGAATATCCGCTGTTTGAAACCAAGGGACACAGCCTACATAGCATTATTTACCTGCGCAACAACACGCGCATTGCACATTGAACTCGTGTCGGATCTTACCACCGACAAATTTCTCTTGTCACTACAGCGATTTGTTGGCCGAAGAGGACTGCCACACACAATATACACGGACAATGCTACCACCTTTCATGCAGCAAATAAGGAACTGATCCTGTTATGGCAAGCTCTGTCATCAGCTAAAACTCAACAATATTATGCCCAAAATGGTATAGCTTGGAAATTTATCGCCCCACGAGCGGCTTGGTGGGGAGGCTGGTGGGAACGCCTAATAGGAATTATCAAACAATGTCTGCGAAAGGTACTCGGACGGTCACTTCTAGACGAGGAAAGTCTGTCCACTGTCCTCATTGGAATAGAAGCCGCTCTGAACATCCGACCATTAGTCTACGAAGAGGGAAAAGACGACAGTTCCGCAGCCTTAACGCCAGCTCATTTCTTGACAGGACGAAAACTAACTGCTATTCCATCCAGTCCGAATAATGACACAAGGCTTAAGAAAATCTACAAGAAGCAGCAGGACTTACTTGACTGTTTTTGGAAAAAATGGTCAAAGGAATATCTACTGCAACTACGATCTTTCCATCAAGTTCGAAACCAAGACAGTCCCCTTAACGTCCGAGTTGGCGATATCGTGCTCTTACAAGAAGACGTCCGACCACGACATATGTGGAAGAAAGCCAGAGTGATAAACCTACATCACGGACGCGACGGGAAGATAAGATCCTGCGAGCTGAGAGTTAATGGTCAAAAGGTAACCCGCCCGGTATCTCTGGTCATCCCCCTCGAGGTTGACCAGGGTGGGGAGGATGTTGGGAACGAGATTAAGTAGAAAGAACTCAAGAAATAGATTACATCTAATACTTTAGTGACCAGTTTTGGCAACAACTGTATATGATTCTGTGTTTTCCTTTTTTTCTTTTTTTTGGAGTAATAACAATAAAAAAGGGTAAGATGGCGGTTTGTAGAATGTATACTTTTTCAGTCTAATTCTAATACTTTAATATCTAACAAACGGCGTAGAAGTTCCCAAGTGATCGAAGGGGCGTTTCCCAGAGTTGTTATATAAGGCCTGAAATAATTTAGAATGCTTAGAACGATGCCGAAGTCAAAGCAATTTACGAATGACGAGATTTTGAAGATTTGGAGGCTGAAAACTAAAGGTAAATCTGTTACTCAAATTTCTGTTGCATTGAACCGTTCAAAGCGAGGCATTTATCGAGTGTTATCCCGGGGTGATCAGTATCAACCAAAATCACGATCTGGGAGGCCTCGAGTGACCAGCATTCGGGATGATAGACAAATACGAAGATTGGCTTCAAATGAAAGCCTGTCTGCAAATCAAATAAAAAACACGTTAGCAATGCGAGTGTCAAGAGAAACCATACGTAGAAGGATTGTAGAATGCAGGCATTTGAGATATGCAAAAATGCGCCGCAAGCCCTGCTTGCAATTACATCATAAACAAGCACGACTACAATGGGCAAGGCAGCACATATCATACAGTGACGAATGGCTGCAGGTGTTATTTAGTGATGAAAAAAAGTGGAACTTAGATGGTCCCGATGGCCTTTCGCACTACTGGCACGATCTTCGAAAACGCCCCTTAAGTCGGTTCAGCAGACGTCAAGGAGGAGGTTCAGTCATGGTTTGGGGAGCCTTTAGCTTCAATGGACAGACTTCTTTGGCGTTTTTGAATGGAAAACAAGATTCCAAGGCATACCAGGCAACTCTTGAAAGTCACCTATTACCTTTTGGCGAACTTTTATGTGGACGAAACTGGGTTTTCCAACAAGATAATGCGTCCATCCACACATCCAGGTCAACAAAAGAATGGATGAGCGCTAAAAATATTACAGTTCTCGATTGGCCTGCTCTTAGTCCTGACTGTAATCCCATCGAAAATGTATGGGGCATACTAACGAATGTTGTGTATGCCAATGGAAAGCAATATCCGTCCGTTTTAGAACTTAAAAAGGCTATAGAAGAAGCGTGGTTTAATTTTGAACCAGAAACCTTTCAAAATCTTGTGCTTTCAATGAACGACCGCGTATTTAATCTAATACGAAGTAATGGTGGCTACATTGATTATTAAAATTGTTCATTTCCTTATGCAAGTGCTAAAATTTATGTTTGTGCCTAAACTTTTGTGCCACATATTTTACTTATTTTAAGTTATATATTGCAGCAAGTTCGCTACTGATGTGATTTCTGTTCTCAAATTTTTAATTTGCATATTACATGTGTTCATACTTCGTAATATTAAAGTTCCTACTTCTTCAGTTTTAATAGTATTTTGTTATACTCAAATTTGTGTTGTGTCTAAACTTTTGTGCAGGTTGTATTAATAAAAATGACATGCAAATGTCAATAACATGTAATGTTAATTAATAAATAACATGTAATATCAATAAAAACCATCTATTCAGTTTGAAAAAAACACACAAATGTTGGTAAAACATATGATATTGAGCATTGCTTGTTCCTTAGCAATATGAAATGTAGAAGTAGAGGGGATATTTCCTCAGCTAAAATTAATATTGACTGATAAAAGAAATGGGCTCAAAGTTGAACAATCCCACAAAATAGTGATGGTAAAAATAAATGGTTTCAATAAATTTCAATAAAGCAGTAGCCAAATGGAAGGATGCAAACAACGGGAACTTGTTTGCAATCTAAAGAAAAAGTTCATGATCTGTAATTTTGTAATGAACCAAGAATTTGGATGTGCATAAGAATTTCAGTGACTTTTTTTTTTCTATTATATACATTTTCTTACAAACGCTTTATTGCTGATTATTTGTTACAAAAATGTTCATGAATTAATGGCAGTTGAAATTAATGTACATGTAGTAAAAAAAAAAAGAACATGCTACATCTTTTACCTCAGACAATAAGTATGTTAAATAATTTAAACAGTTATTTTGACACTGGCGTAAGGTTTAAAAACACAACGTTTCGGGAGCCAACTGCTCCCTTTGTCAAGTGAAGGCAGAAATTCTGCCTTCACTTGACAAAGGGAGCAGTTGGCTCCCGAAACGTCGTGTTTTTAAACCTTACGCCAGTGTCGAAATAACTGTTTGTTATGGAATCTCCTGGTGAAACTCTGTATTGTTTCGTTAAATAATTTAATTATATTAAATGCTTAATTATATTAATATTAAATACTTAATTATATTATCATTAAGCAATTTAATTAAAATATTAGTAAATAATTATGATTTACATAATGACATTTGCCAAGCCTAAAGCGCATATACTTATTCTTTGTTTTTGAGTGCCCTTAAATATAAGTACAGTGCCTTTTTTTGTATTCTGATGTACCCTTGAAAATTCAAAATGCCCTTTTTTTTCAACTACCACCCTGCCCCTTTTTAATCCTAGGATGATCTCTGCTTTTTCGAATCATCGTTTATTTACATTAACAGGAAATTTATTGTAAATGACCTTGAAGCGCCTCCTGTACTTCGTTCAATATGGAGACCTCTGTTTTTGGATAACCGTAACATGAGCCATAGTAAATTTCCCATTTAACGTCTGGCAACTTCTCATAAGTTGTTTGCAATCATCCTGAAGAAGGTGGATCCATTATCCTCCGAAAACGTTTCATTTTTAAATAAATTTTAACTACATTTTTAAAAAAAAAAGTCGCACGAATTTTTTTATTCAATTATGATATTATTACAAACCAAGAATTTAAATAAAAATGCCAACTTTGCTGCCTTCTCAACTCCCAATTGATTCTGTAACTTGCTATGTGCAAGTCCAATCCTTTTATTTTTCCTTTGTTTTTGTAAAAAGTCATGCTACACCAAAATATGCAGTTTTTCAACCCAATCTCCCCAACTGACAAAACTGTTATACAATTGTATAACGATTTTGTCAAACGTGATAAAAAAACATGACTTTTTGTTGTTACAAAAAAAAGTTATACATCGAGATTTTTTCCAAGTTAGCGTAAGTAAAAACCTTTTCAGCATTAAAAAAAAGTAGAAATGCTTACATTTTCTGGCAGTGGTTTGTCTTCAAAACGTTTGGCGCAAACTTGAAAGGTATCAGGGGCCGGCTTTCCGGCAGTTACTTCAGCATCATCACTTCCGCACACGACATGCCGAAAACGACTCAAAAATTCCTTGTGTCGTTCCATCTTCAATTCAAAAGTATATCTCTTTGAACTTGTAGCAATGGCAATAGGAATATTATTCTCACATAAATGCTTTGTAAGTTTATCAACACCTAAAACAATGTAAAGACTTTCATAACCACATCATAACCTCCTTATAGCATAAAAAAAATTAAAATACCACCATGAAATGAATGCTTTATCAGTGAGAAAATTAAATGCATGAATTTACTATAAAGACATATTAAAAGAAAATCCATATTGCTGTCACTTCATACATTACCTGGCAATAACTCTGCTTGCGGAAATAGGCCTTTTGTGGCTTCTTCCATGTAACGGAGATAATCTTCGACTGAAAGTGGTAATTCTAATTCCTCGATTATAGTTTCTGCTGATTCAGTTGAAGTTTTCCCCATGGCTTTGACTTTAACCTCCCATGTGTAAGGTATACCAAACTTTTCAGTGATGGATGAGACAGCTTTCGTATATAACAACTCTGTATCTAAAAGCGAAAAATATTCTACATATTTAAAAAACATGTCCATACACGGAAAGCTTTATAAGAGAATTTATAATATATATATATATATATACAATAATATAACAATATTTTCAATAAAACTGAAATTTCCAAGACACAACAGCGGTACAGCAATCAATTTTGTGCCTTTGATAAAATGGACCATCACAACACCATGTCAAACAACAATATCAATCAACGAGCGTGAGAATTGGCGTAGTGGTACTAGTGCCGATATTATGGCATGATTAGATGGTAAAACTTTCGAAAGAAAATAAATATTTCTGCGTTCGGTGGGACCTGAACCCACGACCTTCCACCACTTATTATAAATGGACTATTAAGTTTCTGCATGGAAATTTTTCAACTTGAGAACAAGTTGTATCCAAAATAATTCAAAAGGTCTATACAAACTTAATTCAGGGATAAGGCACATTAGAACAAAACCTTTTCACATCAATTTAAATTATAATTAATTTTAACAATATTAGTTTTACCATTAGTAGTTAAAATGGGTGCCAAAATGCATTAAAGAATGAAAATCTGTCAGTATGGGATTATGATCTCCTAATAAGGATGTAAACCACTGAAAAGAGTTGGTCATTACAGAGGGAAGGAGGGATAGATATAGGTACAAGAAAAACTTCATAAGGGAGGGGTGGGTTACAGTTACAACTCAATATTATCATCAACAACTATTTTCAATCCACTGTAAGATGGAGGTCTCTCTGTTACCACACATGTAGTACGGTGAAAGAAATACAGAGGAAGCGGCCTTAAGCTCACCACGTTGGCCAGACGGGTTGGCAAGCTGGACCTACAGTTTTACGAAGAATTGGAAATTTGGTCACCACAGCCAAGGTTCTGTGCTAAGCCGGACTTATTGTGTCACCCACCTATGCAGTGACTGCCCACCGGAGCTGCTTTGCAGTGGCACTCGGTCGAGTGCCGGTATTCTTGGCAGAGGACAGCTGTGACTCCATATATTCATATGTATATAAAGCTTCGGCTGATGTTATTCGGTATCCATTGTACACTTAGCTAGATTTGGCATAAAACTCTTTTGGTCCTTATATGTGAAAACTATAATCTATAGTAGTCAATGGCCATTCATTGTCGGAAACACTGATTCATGAACAAACACCAAAATTCAACAACATGGAGTATGGATAGTTTTCAGAAGATAATCACTCTGAACTGGTTGCATGCTATGGGCCGGGATGTCAGTCACCAAATATAATGAGCACCCCGATGAATGGCTGAAAGCTATTTATCTTTATTTGCCTGTTAGACATTGAATAGTCGAAGAACCAAGTGGCAGTTATAAAAGAAAATAACCAGTAGTTAAGTTTCTAAAAAAAAAAGAAAAAGTTTATTGAATGACAGTAAGTCTGCCAAGCTGGATTGATTGCATCATCGACTGACATTGACTTTTGACATCATGCTAGAAAAACGCCAAAGAGTACCCTAAACTGAATATCACACTATACCTCTAGTGATGGGCGATTACAAAACGTTTTTACAATCGAAAGAATCACAATCGACTTAAATTTACATTCAAATCAACAATCCATTCGCCTTCAAACTTAACTATTGAGATGTTCAATTGCGATCGCAAGGCAGCTGCCCAACCACACTGACATGAACAAATGGAGTCATGGTCAATTTGGTAAGCAATTAATTAGATTCAGCCACATTTTCTGGCAACTAAGCAAAAAAATTGTAGTCTTTGATTATAGAATCATTATATAGGTTTTAAAAAGCCTATACAATAAAACAATTTAATGAAATCCAAACAACCTGCACTTATTTTATTTATATGAATATTTAGTATACCTTAGTAATTTTCTTATTATTAATTTTTTTAGTAATTTTCCTTATTTTGTTGTTGTAAATACACAAAAACTTCATTTTTGAATTCATATAACTTAAAATTATCTACTTACTGCTTCTGAGCTGATTTTATATGAGAATCATAGAAAATTATGTAAATTATGGTATATGACATCGTATCAGATAACTTAAAAATAGACCTTCTGGTATTTTAAGCTGAATTTATTTTTAAAGTTATTTATAAAATATTTAAATTGTTCTCGTCATTATAAGAAATGCATGGTAAATACTATGGATGGTACATTATTTATATTCAAAAGCATGGTTGATAAAGATGAAATTACAATTTTACCATTAAAAATAAATACTGGTCAAATATCGTAACTCAGCCACAGAAGGGGCAAGCCAGCCTCAATAGGTGCTGGTCCCAAGCTCGGATAAATGAGGAGGGTTGATGTCAGGAAAGGCATCCGGTCATAAAAATGCCATGCCAAGGCTAAGGCGTACCCTGTAAGCGACGCGCAGACATGTAGCCCGACATCTGTGAGAAGTGGGCAAGGGCTACCGAACCAAGGACGAGGTCGGCTAAAGAAGCTAGTCCAGCGAAAGAGGAAGAGAGTGTTGGAAATAAGAATAGGCACATTAAACATTGGTACGATGAATGGAAAAAGTAGGGAAATAGTGGACGTGGTGCAAAGAAGAAAAGTAAAGATCTTGTGCCTACAAGAAACTAGGTGGAAAGGAAGCAAAGCTAAAGAACTTGGTGAAGGATATAAGATGTTTTACAGTGGAACCGATGTGAGAGGGTGAAATGGGGTAGGCATTGTGATAGCGGAAGAACTTCAGGACGAAGTATATGATGTCAACAGAAAGAGTGATAGGATTATGTCCATTAAATTAGAAATAAGAGGAAACCTAACCAGAATAATTTGCGCATATGCCCCCCAGACGGGATGCAAAGAGGAAGAAAAGGACGCCTTTTGGGAGAATCTAGATCGAGTGATAATGGAAACACCTAGGAATGAGAGACTGTTCATTGGAGGTGATTTAAATGGACATGTGGGGAAAAGTAAGAGAGAGGAAAGACGAATTTTTGGAAAGTGGAACGTGGGAGAGAGAAATGAAGAGGGAGAAAGGATTATAGATCATGCGGTAGCATTTGATTTAGCGATTGTAAATACTTTCTTTGAAAAGAGGGAAAACCAAATGATCACTTATAGAAGTGGAGACAGAACTAGCCAGACTGACTATTCTATGTGTCGTAGAAGGCATCTGAAGGAAATAAGAAACAGTAAGGTGATTAGTGGTAAGAGGGTTGCGGCACGGCATAGACTGCGTGTAATAGATTTGGAACTAACAACTAGTAAAAACATGAAACGTTCAAGGCAGAGAGAACAGAAGATAAAATGGTGGAAACTGAAGGAGAATGATATGAGGAAATGGTTCAAGGAAAAGGTGCTAAAAGAGATAACGTTGGCATAAGATTTACAAGAATGGTGGAAGTTTAATAGTTATAATATAAGAAAGACAGAAAAAGAGGTGCTATGAAAAACATCAGGAAAAGGACCGCCAAATATAAAGGAGGCATGGTGGTGGAATGAAGAAGTAGAATCGGCAATAAAACATAAGACAGAGATGAAGAAAAGATGGGACCTGACAGGTAGTGTGGAAGACAAAAAAGCATATAAATTGGCAAATAAAGAGTCAAAGAAAGCTGTGGCTATAGCAAAAGCGAAAACGGTGGAAGATGCGTATGAAGAAATGGAAAGAAAAGACGGAGAGAGGCAGTTAATAAGAATAGCTAAAGTGAGCAATAAAGGGTCAAAGGACTTTACAATGATTAGGCAGATAAAAGATGATAGGGGAGTGTAAATATTGGAACAATCGTGGATTAGAGGAAGATGGAGAAAATATTTTAGAGATAAAGGGTCAAAAGAACTTTACAATGACAGGCAGATAAATAGATAGAGAGAGTGGTAAACGGTGGAAGATATGGGAAAGAATTGTGGAAACGAGGATTAGAAAGGAGACAGATATAGGGGCCGAACAGTTTGGTTTTATGGGGGTAGAAGGAACAATGGATGCTATATTTGAGCTAGAATTAAAGCTGATTAGAGAGGAGAAGACATAAGGATAAAAAGGAAAAGTCAACTTATGATTAATTTAACTTAAAAATCTTCGAGTGCCGATTGGTATGTATTTAACTTTTGGTAAACGTATTTGCACAGAAGTTAATTGAGGCTAATGTATTTCTTCCACAGGCAACTTTATTTTCTTAAAGCAAATTACAAATAATATTTACAGCATAAAAAACACACATTAAAACTTGTTCTAAACAATAAATATATAGGATACGAACAAAATACGGTATATCGTATGAAACAGGTCTGTTCGGGAGAATCTAAGGTTCGTTTCGGGGTTGTAAAATTTCCATAGGACTTGGGATAATGATCACACCTGGACTCTATTATATTCTGAAGCGACAAAATTGATCAAAGCTGAGAATGCGAACTTCCTGCCATCAGGAGCGGAGATAGGCTTTTATTTTTGGGGGCAAGGGCAGAATTTGCCATGGTCTTGGAATAACACCCTTCATTTATCATGAAAGTTGGAATTTTTTACAGTGAAAAATATATTTTAGGGGGCCGTGACCCCTGTGACCCCTCTGTGTCCGCGCTTGCCTGATATATGCACGTGCTTTTGATTTTTTTTCTTCTCTCTCTCTCTCTCCTTCCGTCACTGAAAAATATAAATACCCACACAAAATGCACACTTTATTTGCATATATCTTATACATTATGCGTGCCATTAATTACTGCAAACACTTAATTTTTTAATATATTATCCATTAAATATTAATTTTTTTAAACATTAATGCTAAAAGTGGCTATTCGAGTAAATTAATTTATAAATTACGTATATTAACAATTCATGGTTATACAAAATTACAATATTTGTTAAATGATTATAATGAATAACAGCTATAGATGCCCAAATAATCCGTGCCTTGACATTCGGTAGAACTGAGATGGACTGCATATGCAAAAAAAAAAGACATAAATGTAGACTTTTTACATTAAATATATATATTCAAATTCACTCTGCTTATTTAGTTTCATAACACGATAAATCACATGCACGTTTAACTTTAGAAAAACGTAAAAATATATATTTTGTAACGGCTTGGGTTCTGAGAGGAAAGTCATATAGCTCCACCTTATCTGTGGTATTAGACAAGGTAAACGTTAAGACACAAAGTAACTTAATCCAATGTTTACAAATTCGAGAATTCCTTCTCAATTATTGCAGTTTGGTCTCTCGGTGTACCCCATTTGGCAAAGTATCCAATATTTGACTTTGGGAATAGGTTCTTGGCGCAACGATACGTGCTGTTGGCCTTCCTTAATCAAGAACTTTCGTCGGCAGAGTCACGTCCCGTTGTTTGCCTAGAAAGGACCGATCGTTTTATGCATTAATTAATTAGTCAGTCTAATAGGGGTGTTTGCTTTGTTTAAAAGTTTTTTGAATTAAGCCTCATCCTGCAGCAGATTTTATTTCCTTTATTTCCGATATTTTATATATACTTATTTGAAGACTCTCGTGTCAATATTTATGTATATTTATTATTATATGCCGTGAGTTTTCGGAAAATGTCCTAACTACAATATCGCTAATTATTTTTAAAGTATTAATTATTTTTCTGACTCGTTAAAGTTTTCATTTTCTCTTCAGACGGAAAAACAAATTTAACGACTTGCTAAACACAAATTTTTGGAATGATACTGTTAATTTCATATCCATTTATTGCATTAGAGATTGTCTTGCCAATTTCTAAACACATATACATGTATGAAACATGTATAAGGAGCTAACGTTTAGAATTTTTTTGAAATGTTTGTTACAGTATTCGAATAATGTGACGTGATTTAAAAGCACTAAGTTTCCAATTATTTTCAGAAATGTTTTTGAGCTGTTTTGACAGGAAAAAATGGAAATGTTTGCTAATGTAGAGGTAAGTTTGCCTCTGAGTACAGCAGAAATAATAATATTTGTTTATTAATAGCATATATCAATTTGAAGAAAAAATTATTGCCTAAATTATCTTACTATGAACTAAAAGTGTTTGTAGTTATATGTAAGAAACTCTCTAAATTATAACTAATAGAAAAGGTACTGAAATAGAAAACTATTTGATAAAATCTATTTGCAGTCTAACACAAATGAATATTTGAACCTTGTTTATGATATCGGCAACACAGTTTGGCTAACGCATTTAAGTATTTTTATAAATCTGTAATGGAGTCACAAAAAATGGAAATCAGAAAACAATAAGCCTACACTGAAGTATGCAAACTAAATACTATTTGTAATTGATTTAATTTATTGAGTTACGTTCCCTCACAACATGCTTGGCAGTTTCGATCTTTTCCTTTGAAAATTATTTGTTGAAGACTTGCAAACTGAAGTGCCAAAACGTCCAGAAATCAAATACTCACGCCGTAATATCACGAAAATTCATGTATTTACAATATTTCACAGTACAGACTTATCCAAAAATATTTACTAAATGTGAAATTCACTATTTTAATTTAATGTGCTAAATCGTCTTCTATTCCAGCCATTTATTTTAAATTAAAATAAAACACATTGAACATAAAACCGATATAAAAAGTTCAACCATTTTTTGCGGGGTTATATATTTCAAGTTCGTTTAAGTCAAAGTGAAAAAACGGAAATACAGCCTTTTTGCTCCAGCATCTCCTTCGCGTCAGGCCATTCCGTTCGAAACGATTCTTGATAAAAGTCGTATTTCTTTCTGCAATAGCCAATTGCCAAAGTCTCAGTTCCAGAACTTGCGAACTGCCTCTGCTAACGATTCTACCGTTAAAATGCTACGGTCTGCTTTTGGCAATTTCGAACGGAAAGTGGCGATTGTTTGGAACAAGCTTACGTCCCGTGGTATTAGAAGACCAGGGCTTCTGAAACAAACTTCCAAATTCCAACTGGACCTTATTGTTGCAATAGGAAACGAGGTTTACATTCAGTAGTCCCAAAGTCTTGCTATAAAAATTGGGTTCAAGAAATAAAATTAAATTACGAAAGAAATAGACTATTTTCTATTATGTTCAGACGTTCAATCATTTTTTAAATTATATTTTCTTTTAAAATATAAAAAGTTTATGGTGTTTTTATGGTATTTCAAATTAGGTACAATAATAAAACCTTCCTTTATGCTTATAGGGTATTATATTCTTCAATATTAATTTTCTTTCCACTTATTATTGACCATAATAATAATAATAAGAAGAAGAAGAAGAAGAAAGAGAAAAAAAAGGAGGAAGAGGTGAGGAAAAAGAAGAAAGAAGAAAAAAGAAAGAGAGAGACCTGAAAAAATATTTAAATATATGCACTAAAATACTCTTGATGGAAGTGGCTTCAAAGAAGCTAATAAAGAACCAAAATCAAAAAAGTGTTTCAAAGTAAAAGAACTTCAAAAACGCAGCACAAATTGGGAAAAAAG
Organism: Dysdera silvatica; assembly: GCA_006491805.2. Lineage (NCBI taxonomy): Eukaryota > Metazoa > Arthropoda > Arachnida > Araneae > Dysderidae > Dysdera > Dysdera silvatica. The sequence continues at coordinate 153,217,793 of QLNU02014802.1, read as the reverse complement.
CTCCATGAGCAATATTTGAAACAAATTGATAAAAAAGCCGGTAGCCAGTTTAATAGGAGATAGATTGAATTAATAACTTTAAAAAATTAACTTAAGGCCTGATATTTGCTGCACAAGAACAGGCACTGCAAACAAACGTAATGACTTCGAAAATTCAAAAGTAAAACAAAAAGTGTAAATGTAGGATGTGTAAGATAAAAGATGAGACTCTCAACCATATGTTCAGTGGCTGCAGTAAAATACCCCTACCAGACTACAAAAAGACAAGACAGAGTTGCCTCTCAAATTCTCTGGAATATCTTCAAAAATATCAAGATCCCCGTAAATAATGACTGCTAGGAACATAAATCAAAAAAATGTGATAGAAAACTGCCAAATAAAAATTCTTTATGACTACCGGCTTCGAAATACAGGCATTTAGAGCATAATACCACAGCTATAACACTAATAAATGAATGAAAAACAGGTGATTATCTTTGGCATCGCAATACAGAGAGACAGCAGAATTAAAGAGAAGGAATTCGAAAAATATCTAAATATCGTGATCTTATAGTAGAAATTAATAAACTCTGGAAAAAACAAATAAGTGTCACCCCAATTATGATAGGTACTCTAACGGATCTCACATCTAATTTGATGAACTTTATAGAAAAACTGGACATTACTGACTTAACGACAGCAAACCTACAAAAAACTGCCTTACTGGGCACCGCCTATATTTAAGAAGGTATATGGACAGCTCTCAGGTTTCTGGGTGAGACTTGAACTAAACCAAGAAGTCCAGATCAAAAGGATAGTGCTCTATGTCCTTAATGTTGTGTAATACAGCAATGTGTAACGAAAATTGTAATAATTGGAACGACATTAATGGAGGAGTTTAAATGGCTCACCAGAATCTTTCTAAAAAGATCACATGCAGGTTAACAAAAATTCGTCAAATAAAATGCCAAAAAATATTAAAACAAATATGCAAAAATATTTCAGGATCTTTAAATCCAAACCAAAAAGCTCTTATCACACAATAGACAACGTTGGATAAAAGTCGAAAAGCAGAAGAGTGGATTACAGATGTGGTACTGCCCAAAGTTTACAGGAATTGATGACAGAAAATTTACAAAATCACAGCTAGCGATACAATAATTGTGGAAGATACCCTGTTACAATTATGGCATCCTATAGAATAGGAGCATTAAGTACGGTTTCAATAGGCATTTAACAGCATATAAAATAATTGAAATGGGCAAAATGATAATCCATCCCATTACAGAAGACCCTTTACTTGGAATTTCATATAAATACTAAGTAAATTATTTCGGTATCAAAGTTATTTACTCATTATAAAAAAAACATACATCAAAACAATATTGAATGTACGCATATATATATATTACTAATAATAATTATAAGACTACAATTGATTTCAATGTAAGCGCGTTGAAAAAAAAGAAGCATGATGTTGAGACTTGACAATTAAACTCAATATACTCCTTTAAAAACACAAATCAATAATCCCATTAGTTGTCGCTGAACTTGTGTCCAGGTAAACAATCTTAAAAAAAATTTGGAAATTCCTTAAGAAATTGAACATTTGAAATATCCCTAGAGAAGGTTTTCAAAAGACTTCCCTATTATACAATGACTCCGGTATGAGTAAATCTAGGGTAATGGTGAGAAAAAAGTCATTACTTTACTCAAGGCTGTCATGCATTTTATTAAATGCACAAGATCCTAAATTACCACAAAAAAATTATGCTACTTGATAATTAGTAATGAGCTAAAAAGTACCTTATATTAAAATATAGCTGTAAAAATTTTTTTTGAACGTACATGTGTAGTAGAATTGTTCAAATCAAATTTTAAACAACCGCTAGGGGGGTGGGGCTCATGACCCCTGCCCCCCACTATATGGGTGCCTATGATACTACAGTAAAACCTCCCAACAACGGTATCCGATATTACGATAAATCAATCTAAAACGATATTTTTTCTCGGTCCGTACATTTGTGTTGTTGGGAGGTTTCACTGTACAATGAACCCTACCTATAATAATAACTCTGTCTACAACGATAATTTTTCTCAGTCCGTATAATATTGTTGTAGAGAGGTTTAACTGGAGATAGTTATATTTTGAGAGGGCATATATATGTGGATTTTTCAGATCTCTGGACAAAACTTGACCTGGACGCAATAATTCCAAAATAAGATGTTTAGTAACTTTTCTTTTCCTCGAAAGATATCAATGTATAAAAAAATAAAAATAATAATCTTTAAAGTACCTAAATAATCACGTAACATGTCTTATGTATGATATAATGACAAGGAGCCTTACGGAACTGAATATAATTAGTTTTTATTTAAATATGAATGAGTTTGGAGAAAGAGTGACATGAATGGCGCATGACTGATACAGAATTGTGAAATTGACACACACACGCACGCAAATGCCACCTTTAAGCTTTGATAGAGACGTTTGTTTTTCTCTACTTGCACAGCACGATACTGATATATTTATATAAGTTTATTTTTTTAACTTTTACATTTATATCAATATATATTTTTTGTCTTCCATATTTGTGTTAGTTTATTTCAACTTTTATATTTATATTAATTTATCGCTTTAACTAGTATATTTATGTTATATTATGTTAAGTTATTGAATATGTTTGTATATTTTTATATTGATTTATTTAGATAGCATAATTTATACCAGTTTATTGAATCGACCAGTATGTTTTATAAAATTTTATTGATTCGGACAGTATATTACGACTCTTGCAGACGTCTAGCATTATATAACTGCCTGCTCTTAATGACATGAAACCTAATTTATGGTGAATGCTCCCACGAATAAAGTGGAAAGTACGAAAGATGCAAATATTTGCCAAATCGATTCCTCCGTGGAAGGAACGAATTTTGTGCTGGGGTTCTTTGTCACCAAGATAATCCCTAGTGATTTGCGATTCATCATAAAATATATTTTCAGGACTGAGTCCAAATATTGTCGACGATATTTCAAATATCCTCTATTATATACACCAGCCATAATACCTGTCAAAGGGCATTTTTTTTTATTTAAACTTCGGGGAAGTTTGAAATATGAGCAAGTTTATTATTTCCTTTGCCTTTGCAGCAGAACGCTTTATTTTTCAGCTCGGAAAGGCAATCAAAAAAAAGACAAAGAAAATTCTCCAAAATTAATGACGCTCTTAATTAATTTTCTCGTTTTAATATGCTCGGAAAAGTCATTAAAATGACTGATATACTTTTTTTTTTTCTACATCTCTCGATCGGCTGCTCTTTAAAGAACTCGTTAACAATTTGCTATTTACCTTGGGGACTTGCAGATGGAGCGAAGTTGGATTTCCCGTTCTGTTTACTTCGGGAATTAATGTAAACATTGACTGAAATGTACATGTGTCAATGCTTTAAGCAAGGAATTCATTGATTTCCATCATTAGCGTTTATCTCTAAGCACGTATTTAGATATCAATATCTAATTCTTTTTCCCCCAATTAGTGACTAAAATTGTTTTCTTGAACTGCAGATAAAACGTTCTAGGATTTTCTAATCTAAGCAACGATAAGGGACATGCTTTTGTACATTACGTTCCAAGAGATATCGCAGTATAACTTATCCAGAAAATGGAATGATTGGCTGCTGTTAATTATTAAATTACATGCAGTAAAGTTCTCTTTAACGGACACCCCTCAGATAACGTCACCTAGTCTTTACGGTCTGAAAGAAATCCAATAACCAAAACTTATATGCAATAAGGTATTTCAAACCTTAATGACGCCACAAAGATTCGAACGCGGGCACTGTTTATGCGATTCATTCTATTAGGCTAAAACCCTTGTACATACCTAATATGTTTTAATGCCAAATTGAACGGATTAATTAATTGTCTGATTTCAATGAACTCCTTTGCTAATTCGCTGTTCCGATCAGTAAAACAAACGGTTTGGTTGCGTTGCTGATAAATTTTTTGCGTTACGAAACATTCAATTAAGAAGCCTTTTAAATATAATTGATGAAAATTAACGCAGTGTAATTACCAGTTATCTTTTCTTGATCAATATTTTAAAATTTAGTTTTCTATTCATACTTAATAGTTGTGTTAATAATTTTCAACGGGTAAGACTTGCATGCTGTGATTCGTTTTTCTCATTCAAAAATAATAGATCGTCATATTAAAAGTATTAGAGTACTTTATAAATACGTAGATATTTAGTTCTATTTCTGTCTCAAAAAACGTAGATTTTAAAGAAAAGGAATATTCAATCATTGATGACATATTGCATATTAGTTTTATGTGCTCCTGCTGTGAATATTAAATATTTCCTTAAAGTGTGCTTTCTGTATCGAGAAAATTTCAGCCTTATCTTCGTAAAATTTTTCTATTACAACGGAGTTTATTGTGAATCCATTTTTCTGGCAGTAAAGTTACTTTGTGAAATGAGTTTATTCAAAGTTTTAAGAAATTGTCGAAGTACTCAGCTTTTGTAGTGAGCTGATCGGGTCAAACTATAGGAGGCGGGCAGTCAACTGGCAACAGCTGGCGCCGATCATTTTCCAATTTCTGAAATCGATCTTCACTTGACACTTTCACCCACATCGATTATACGAACTCCTGGAACTCTCAAATTTTCAAAATTTTTCGTATAGAAAAATTGCCGTAAATATTGCGAAAAACTTTTGGCTGAACGTATAGGTTAGTAGAATTTCTTTTATTTGGCAACCAATTCATCAAATGTCCACCTAAGTTTTATATATTTAGCTAAATTTTAGTTACTGGTTTCATAATACTGTTTATTAAGGTTTTGTTATATATAGCTCTTTATAATACATTGTGTCAAATGTGATGTCCTTATAGGAAATGCGCCAACAAAACAATTTAAGTAATAATTATGAAAATTGGAAACGGATAAGAGAATTGACTTCATTACATGAATCAGGAGAAAGCCTTTCTGGAAATTTATTAAATATAAATCCAGAATTCCAAACATGGTGTAAAAGGCAAAATGTTTATAATTATGCACAAGGGCCTAGAAAATTAAAGACAATATCAGTGAAATATACGCCAACACAAAATGTTGTTTCGATTCTGTTTTTAGGTTCGGTAGTTTATCATAAGTTAAATATGTATGCACCTATAAGGCTTAACTTCTCATAATAATGATATTAGTATATTACATTTTTATGAGACTATAGCATTGAAGTCATCTCACGAAGTAGGGCTGCGTTGCACATAATATGTTAAAATATTTATAACGCAAGTAAACGTAATTACTTACAGTTGTGCTTTCTCTAACGCCAATCACAATATTATATTAGCTTTACCATTGAGGATAAGTATTCAAAGTTTGTGTAATAGTATCTGAATGATATGATCTGATCATGATGATCTGAATGATACATCTGATCATGATGATCTGAATGATACATCTGATCGATCTGAATGATACATCTGATCATGATGATCTGAATGATACATCTGATCATGATGATCTGAATGATACATCTGATCATGATGATCTGAATGATACATCTGATCATGATGATCTGAATGATCTGATCATGATGATCTGAATGGTATCTGATCATGTTGATCTGAATGACCATCTGATCATGATGAATGACCATCTGATCATGATGATCTGAATGATACATCTGATCATGATGATCTGAATGAATGATGATCTGAAATCGCATCTTTTTTATACTTGGTCATATTTTTTTGTCAAACAGTCGTGATTTTTATTAAGGGAAATGAAAGTAAGGAAGCAGAATAATTTTTAAATACTTAACGATTCTCATAAATTAATATCATTGTGTCACAACAGAAACTCACTTTTCGTGAAAAATAATGATGCGCAAAGATTGTTTTTCATTAAAACAGCTGGGATAATTAATTAAGAAAAAGAAACCAAAACATGTGGTAAGAAAATCTGCCTGTTAGTTAAAAAAATGGATTTTTTTAAAAAATTACTCATATAAAATATGTTATGGAACTTCTTCTAATAATGATGTAAAATTCCATATTTTAGAATTTTCACTGAAAGGAGGAAGATAAAAACAAATATCAAAATATTCAATTATATGCCACCATCACACCTGTAACTGAAGGAAAATGCGAAGATGTGATATATTTATGGCTATAAATCTCGTAAATGCATCAAAATATTTTAGAACACTCATAACGCATTAGGAATCTGAAATAGTAGTTTCAATCCGGAAGATTTTTCATTTCATTTATTTATTTTTCGGTACACAAATAAAGTTAAATATCAAAATTAATACAAAATTAAAAGTGTACTGAAGGGAGACCAGGAAAAAAGCCGACAAAAGTGGATTGGAGACTCATAACCACCACAGATGAAAATTGAAAATCAGAAATTGTAAGATTCACAAATTATGAATAAAACATACAGGCGGATCAGGTTGTTTTTGACATGTTCCTAATTCTCTTTTACGATATATCATTAATTTTGAAAATGTCCAAGCTCTTTACTTTTGAAAAGGTTTTTCGTTATAAGCTGAAGAAGGCTTATTTATGTAAAATATTTAAATATAGTGTTTTGATGAAAAAATTTGCCCTTATAAATTACGGATAATAATTTCACAAGCATGCAAAAAAAATATTTTATAAAAATCATATGCTGTGAAAAAAATTATTCACCGTATGGAATTATTTTTTGTACTAACGAAGACAAAACTCTAAATATCTCGAAAAGAAAAATATGTTAATTACAACATTTTCGTAATTATCGCTACTTATGAAATAGAGTTTTTATCTTATTTCTTATTTGTTCGTTTGCATATAAGAATATTTTATTTAAAACATGGTTTGCAATTGAACCTTGTTAAGGCGATTTCTAAGGGTGGCAAACATGTTG
>QLNU02014802.1:153176483-153210797 GCA_006491805.2 Dysdera silvatica | reverse complement strand
GCCGGAATTTTGAACTCGGTTGACAACTGTATCTGGTTCACCTTCGAGGAGGAGAAAAACTCGAAATTGGCCTTTTTGGATGTGATGGTTACGCGAACGGAGACCGGTTACAAAACCAGCATCCATCACAAACCGGGTGCTATTTGCCTACCACCACATGCCAAATCCGCACACCCACAATCCCAAAAGATGTGCACTTTCCATTGGCTTACCTCCCGTGCTCTGAAATTGTTTTCTTCTGAACAAGCGCTCTCCAAAGAGCTTACACATTTGCAAAACATCGCCTCAAACCGGGGATATCATCCGTCAGTGATCAACCTTGCAGTAAAGAAACTATCCAGAGTTCCCAAGTTCACATCCACTTTGTGCCAAGAAACGGCTCCCACCAAAGAAACAATCTGCATTCCGTTTGTGCCAAATCTTTCATCTAGAATCTCCTCCATCCTCCGCAAATTTAATTTCCACGTTATTTTCAAGCCAGGTAACAAACTTGGTGTTACCCAACTAAAAGACCAGATTCCTGACCACAATAATTTTGGCATTTATAAAATAGACTGTGAATGCGGATTGTCCTACGTTGGCCAAACACGTAGAGCCCTGCATTTCAGACTCAAAGAGCACCAATCGTACGTTCACAAACAAGATTTTGAAAAATCGGCCATTGCAAAACACTCATGGAAACATGGCCATCGTTTCTGTCGTTTCTGTTTTGCCGATGCAAAAATAATTGAAAAAGTCCGTTCACCCTCAGATCTCAATTTTTTCGAGGCCTTTCATATCTTCAGTAATTCCTGTACAATAGTCAACGAGCCGGTTGAGAACAATTTTTCCCCCCTCTTGTTACAAACCTCTCTTTCAATCAACATAATTTCTTCTTCCAACAATAATTGTTCCTTTTCCTTTTACTTAGCATTCTGCACAATAGATGGCGACACAAATCAGGCTTTTTGTTATGTTACCTGTTTCGCCTTTTTCACTTTTTCGTTTTTGATTTAGTGGCAACAAATCAGTTTGGACGAATTTTCTGACGATGGTGGACGCTTGATTTTCCACCGAAACAATTGTAAAATGTTTCTCCTGCTCAAATTAAACTGCGTTTGTGTGTAATTTGTTTTAAATATTATTTTTGCGCAGTGTATCGCTCATATTTCTCTCAAGAAAAAACAAAGTTTAAAAGCATAGTAGAAATATTATTCGACAAATTCAGCGCGTTTCGGACGGACTTTGGCCATCCCTTGTCAAGAATATACTTTCGGCTGGTACAGGAATAAGCAACAAAGTGTTACCAATTCACGGATGGGTTGTGTTGCCGGTTAGACAACATTTCTGATGAAAAAGTTGCAATTAAGGTCGACTGCCTCTCAATCTATCGGTGATAAATTTGGCTATAAAATTTGTATTAATTGTATCGCCTACGTTGAATCCGGTGGGGAGGTAGGTGATGGTTGAGAGCTGAAAGTAGGTTTCTCCAAGCTTGACTGAAGAATGGGGGGGACCTGTGATCATTTACAATATCTCCGGAGCAGTAACGGCCCTAGACTTTGGAAAGGGGCCTTACCGGGGGCCTGGGGTTATGACATAGACCTCTGAGAAAAGGAGATTCGGTGGCGTTCTCCGAAAAAATTTTGAAAATAGACTCTTTAAAATAAGGTTTTTAAGCCATTTGATGGGAGATGGTAAATAGTTTTGTCTTCTTCTGATCCGTTGTTAATAACAATAATCTTAATTTGATAAAAGTATAACAAATGAATTGTAAGAACAATAAATATCATTTTAGCGTTATTAAAATTCGAATAAATTACGTTTACGTTTTATAATGAATAGGGGTCTACAATTTAATGACAAACATTTTACATTGCAAGTGAATTGATAATAAAAGGGCCGACCCTGAGCGGTTGTCCGGATTGCCCAACCCTGGAACGGCTTCTGCTCCGGAGTGTTTGTGAATAAAAAAGGCTTCCAAAAAATCCAATTCTACAGAAGACTTGGGTTGATGAATGATGGTGGAGCCATAAAAATTAAATTTGTGATTATTGTCCCAGCAGTGGACTGTAATGAAAGATTTATTAAATTCGGCCTTTTCGACATATATTTGATGCTCTTTAATCGGAGCCGTAAATCATGTTTCGTCTGGCCGATGTAGGAAAGGTTACACTGCAGAAAATTTGATACCCTCTCCAGCGTTTTGACGCAGGGAGAATAGCTTTCAGCTTGGAGGGACGAATTTTATTAAATTTTCAAAAATTATCTTAAAGTTGGTTTTCCGAAGTATTTTAGCAACGGCGACACTAATCTTAGGATAATAGGGGAGAACGACAGTACCAGATAATTCAGTTTCACGAGGGGTTGAAAGCGTAGCAGGAAAAGGAAATTTAAAAATTTTAGAAACGCTTAAAGTGATGAAGTTTGGGTTGTAACCTCTATTAACGGAGACAGATTTCGAGAAGGTGAGTTCTTGGGAGAGAACTATGGGTGTTGAACATACTTTTAGGGTTGTGTTTACATACGTGTAGAATGCAGCCATTTTTTCGGATGTGGATGAAAAGATTTCGCATGAGGCGGGAGTGATAAAGAAAATGGCTTGCGATAAACACTATTTGTGAATTGGCACCCTTCTTTGTTAATAAAAACGTCGAGGAAAGGTAGGGAGTTGTTGCTTTCAAATTCCAATGAAAATTCAAGATGCTTATCAATAGAGTTAACAATTGGAAGTATAGACACAATATGCTCTGGTGGACCTTCTCAATTGATAAATATATCGTCCACGTATCGAGTCCAAAATTTCAAGGTTATAATTATAAAGTTGAAGGCCGGCGCCCTTGAGTGCCTTCAACGACGCTTAACCGAATACCATTTCGCCCAACCTGAAATTAACGAATTAATTACATTAACCGCCGCCCGCGTAAATTGTAATTACTTTTTTATTTCAGGGTAGATATTTTTAACAGACTGACGGCATGGCAATGGGGAACCCACTTTCCCCCGTTTTATGTGATATATATGTCCACTATTTCGAGATTAAATTCTTCGAAATTATCACCTTCAAATTTTGGATTCGATACGTGGCCGATATATTTATTATTTGGGAAGGTCCACCAGACCAAATTGCGTCTATACTTCTGATTGTTAATTCTATTGATAAGCATCTTGAATTCTCACTGGAAATTGAGAGCAACAAATCCCTACCTTTCCTCGGCTGTTTTATTAAAAAAGAAGGGCGCCAATTCACAACTAGTGTTTATCGCAAGCCATTTTCTGTATCACGCCCACCTCATGCGAAATCTTGTCATCCACATCAGCAAAAAATGGCTTCATTCTACACGTATGTAAACAGAGCCCTAAAAATTTGTTTAACACCCATAGCTCTCTCACAAAAACTCACCTTCTTGAAATCTGTCGCCGTTAATAGAGATTACAACCCAAACATCATCACTTTAACAGTTTCTAAATTTTCTAAACCTTCTTTTCCTACTAAGCTTTCAACCCCTCGTGAAATTGAATTCTCTGATACAGCCGTTCTCCCCTATTTCTCTAAGATCAGTGTCGTAGTTGCTAAAATACTTTGAAATGCCAACTTTAAGGTAATTTTTCCCCATTTAATAAAATTCGTCCCTCCCAGCTGAAAGATATTCTCCCTGCATTAAAACGCTGGGGAGTGTGTAAAATTTTCTACCAGTGTAACCTTTCCTACATCGGCCAGACGAAACGGGCTTTACGGCTCTGATTAAAAGAGCACCAAAGATACGTCGAAAAGGCCGAATTTAATAAATCCTCCATTGTAGTCCACTGCTGGGACAATAATCATAAATTTAATTTTCATGGCGACTCCATCATTCATCAAACCGTCTCCTACAGAATTGGATTTTTTGGAAGCATTATTTATTCCCAAACACTCCGGAGATATTATAAATGATCACAGGTCAACTCCATTCTTCAGTCAAGCTTGGAGAAACCTACTTTCAGCGCTTCAACTATCGCCTACCACCTCACCGGATTCAATGTAGCCAATATAATTAATAAAAATGTATTAGTCGAATTCATCACCGATAGATGGAGCAGCAGTCGATCTTAATCGCAACTTTTTAACTAGAAATGAGATCTAACCGGCAACACAACCCATCCGTGAATTGGTAACACTTTATTGCTTATTTCCGTACCAGACAGAAGTGTATTCCTGACGAGGGAGGGCCAAAGTCAGTGCGAAACGCGTTGAAATTTGTCGAATAAAATTTCTACTACGCTTTTAAATTTTTTTTTTCTATTTGTATTTATTCTGAGTAGTGCTACGTCAACAAATTAGTTCAAGTTTATACAAGTCGAACACTAAGCAGATTAAATTGCGCAACAATTTTGTCAACTTTTTTAGGGGGTGTGATATTAACGCAAATGTTATGGCGTGATTAGATGATGAAACGTTCAAACGAAAATAAATATTTCTACGTTCGGTGGGACCTGAATCCACGACCTTCCCCTTTCCACCACGACTTTCCACGACAGGTCCCACCGAACGGAGAAATATTTATTTTCTTTCGAACGTTTCACCGTACAATCACGCCATAACATCGGCGCTGGTATCACTACGCCAATAAACGTTGATTTATATTGTTGTTTAATTTAATCTGCGATTTTTTTTGTTTATTATTTTTTAAATTTTTGATTTATTTAAATACAGTCCTTAGTATTGTTTCATGGATGCTAAGCTTTTGTTTTCGTTAAATATCATTAGGATTTGCTACTTTCTTGAATGAAACATAGCATCTACGTTCCATTATTTTATTTATTATCATCCCTATACTCTATTTAAAGTGGCTTCTAAATACTTAAACTGTTGTTTTCATTTGTAAACCTACTACTTACTCTCTATTTCATCTTTTTTCTAATCTTTCTCAACCAACAACCTTCATTTATCCCTCACCTGTTTTTCATGCGTTCGATTTTGATAGCCCGCATATTATATCACATATAAGTAAAAAATATTTTAAAATAATATTTTAAGAAATCACAGCGCACCAGAATTGCTACAGTGTTTCTCATACATACGAAAAGTAATGGTTAAGATGAAAATGGTTCAAATTTTAATGTTCATGGTATGGTGTTTTAATAACTTTGTAAATATCGGAAACATCATGAAACATCTTTAACTGTATCCTCGCTTCACTTAATTGTAGTAAGTCCATACACTAATATCCTAAAGGACTTTAAAATACTCCCCGATTTCACGCCTGCAATTCATATATGAAAACTTATAAAATTTGCTACTAGTTTCTGCCACAGAATAATTGATACGTGATGGGAAAGAGTGAAATCTGTTACTCTAAACTGAATCTCGATATTGTCGGTGCATGCAAGATAAAATAATGAATAAAACATTTAATAATTTTATGCATTTAGCAAAACGATGATGTTTTTATATCGCAATTAAGATTTTTGAAATTTAAACGGAATAAAAATTCCCTTCGTTCTTAACAATAAATTGTCTGATATTATATTTTAATTTTTTTATGTTAATTATGTAAATTGTCAAACATGTTGAGATTTAAATGATGACTATCAATTCAGATGTGATTTTAACAACAACAACAACAACAATTTCCAGTTAGTTCTTGATCTTTGAAAATACTTTCTTCAGGGATGAGAATAAAACGTTGAAGTTTGTTTAGTTTATAAATGAAGCCGGCTATCCTGCTTTTCCTCTCAGATAAATATTTTCTAGTTAACGCTAAGTTAAATACAAATAAACTGCGTACTTCTGAATAGCGAAAGTAAACAGAAGGAAACTAAGTATTTCCCACCAAAATAACAACTTGTTTGAAGAAAGATTCAGAGTGGGAAGATATAAACGAAAGTAGCTCTAAGAATGTGGAGCTCAAAAGAAGGTGTTAGTTGAAGCAAATGGTGCTCTGTAAATATTTCTACAGTTTCACTGCATGAAAATAAAATATGAAAGTGAATTTTCGGAACTTGCCAGCTTATATGAATTTTTTGTTGAAAATTATCTTAAATGTAATAAAGTTGTTCTCAACATTTTTTGCATTTATTGAGAAGAACAAAAGCTAGCTACTGATTGTATACTGTAGTTGTAAGTAAATTACTTGTATTTGTAAATGACCTACTTGCATTTGTAAATGACCTACTTGGATTTGTGAATAAATTACTTGTATTAGTAAATAAATTACTTATATTAGCAACTAGCTTTTGATTGCATATATTTTAATTTATGACGCAAACCTATGCTATATTTGCTCACATATATTGCTTTTCACATATACTTTTATTTTTGTTTCGCTTTGTATGTGTAGTAATTTTTTTTCGATTGTATATATTTATAATTTTAATTTCTGATGTAAACCTGATCCATCTTGTCGTGGATTTGTCTTCATATTTCTCAAAAATTAAACGAGCAAGGCGCTTTGCTTGTCTCAAGGTGTATTCTCTATATATATCTTTAAAAGCATTTTTTATTTATAAACACTCCGGTAATATTGTAAATCATTATAGGTCCACTACATACTTCAGGCAAGCTTGGAGAATTCTACATTCTGCTCTTCAACATTCACCTACTACCACACCGGATTTAATGTCGCGTTGGACCGCCGATAGATGGAGAAGCAGTCAACAAGAATAGCAGCTGTCTAACCGGAAACGAGATCTAAATGGCAACGCAACCTATCTTTGAATCGGCAATTCTTCGTTGTTCATTGCAGTGTTAGATTAACGCATATTCCTGACGAGGGATGGTCGAAGTCCGTCCGAAACGCTTTGAAATATGTTTAATAAAATTTCAACTTTCTTTAAAATTTATTACATTTCTTCTATTTGTTATTTATTCTGCGTGCTAGTGCTATGTCATCAGATTAATTTACATGGGAGTTTTTTTCAAATCGTAGATATTTTAGTTGCCTAATCATTTTCATTTCAGACAATTTGAGAGCCAGATAAATGCAAAAGTTTGTCAGTCGTCCGGCGTAGGGAGACCAGAGTTTGCGACTGATTACCCCATGGTACATTAACTCTCAAACTCAACTTACCAACCACTCAAAGTTACTTTTTGCTTTAAACCCAGAAAGCCAGATGGGCAAAGCCAATGGATATTCATATTAAGAATTATTATTAAGATTAATTAATTATTATTAAGATCATTAATAATTCATATTAAGAAGAGAAGATTCATTAGGTTTGCCAAATTATTTTTTAATCGGAGATTAAATTGAGAGCAGAAATCTCAACTCACACCACCACTTGAAATATCATAGATGGCTATCTCCAGTATCTGGGGAATCAGTATCTTATTTCACAGATTGGATAATGGTGATAGCCATTTACAATATCTTTCCTCGTACATGTTTGTTTTTGGATCACCTAAAAAGCGGACATCTTGATTCTGGTTATTTAAATGGTTTTAACAATGGATTGGATTAAACTCTGTCTGGTTGATAAAACAATTGAAGTATTCGCCTTACTTATAATAGTAGAATTGAGGCGTACAGATTTTTATGTGTTTATTGGTTCATACAAATTAAAAAATCCTAAGTGATTGTAAATAGAAAAAACAATCCCCTAGGTGAAATTCTAGGCGTTCCCTGAAGAATTACAGTCCTTGTGAAGAAAACTAATTGTTAATTATTCTCTTTCTCTCTTAGGCTTACCCATTTTACATAAAATATATGTTTATCCATTTTTTTGGTGCTGAAACAACATAAAACCCTATTTAATGTTTCTTAATTACGTCAAGTAATTTCAAATTATTTTGCGACACAACAAATATCTCTTGAAGATCATATTTGTGACGACGATCAAATATAAAATAAATAACGACAAGGATCAAATTTAGGCGGAAACTGGCGGCTCGTTATAAGCGAGTTTCACTGTATATACATATACTTCGAAGGTAAATTTAAAGTTATAATTACATAGTGTACAATATAATGCAAATTGTCATTGTTAGGTAGAAATGTTAATCAGTTATAATCTATAATTATTATATTCTAAATTAAGAAACAATTTTTATCAACTTTTTTAGGCGTAGTAATACCGATGTTATGTCATGGTTAGATGGTGAAACGTTCGTAAAGAAAAGAAACTTTTTTGCGTCCGGTCGGGAACCATCTTCTAGTATCCTCGCAGGTGCTCTTACCAACTGAGCTACAGAAGACAAACACTCAATTCCTTACGAACGTATTTAAAGCATATTTTCCGAAGCCGGTTATTTCGCCGAATGAGGCAGTACATGGACTGCTTTTTAAACCTAATTGCGAAGAGATCGGTATTAAATTAACCGAAAAGCCCGTTGTAGCAGATATATTTATACAAATCGAACACTACGCAGATTAAATTAAGAAACAATTTTTATTAACATTTTTTAGGCGTTGTAATAGTAACGCCGATGTTGTGGCACAGTTAGATGGTGATAAAAGTAGTGATAGATAAAAATTGTTTCTTAATTTAATATGCATGGTGCTCGACTTGTGTAAATACAGCAATCTTGTTGGAGAAATCCAGTTATATATGTATACGAACAGAGATATTTCCATAATAGAATGTTTAAACGACACAAGAACGTAATAAATTACTTTTTTTTAATTAGACGTAACCTTTTTTAAATGAGTTTTCGTTATTTTTCTCATCCTGCAATAACAAAATATCCTCTTCCAACCCCGCTCCGTAACATTTCACTAAGGTAGAAGAATAACAGAATTTAGGAGGAATTAACTCCCTCCAGTGGACGTTTTCCGAAGGTTGTTTTTCTTTTTTCTTTCTAATCTCTTACTCAAAAAAAGATTCTTGGCAATACTTTGTTGGAGTTGTCAACGCTGTTATCCCTGTACGCGAGAGGAGCTCAATTATTTCTTGTTATCTAGAAAGCGAAGTATTTCTTGTTCCAGGGAAGAAATTAAAGCAACAGTCTCTATTTTCCCACCAGCAAATTTTAAAGGGATTAAAGACTAGCAAAAGGCTTTCAAACAAATTATATTTTTTTTAATTCAGGGCCCCTGCACGCGAATTAGTATTGTAAGAATTCAATTTCAGAGGAAAGAATGTTTTGAAAAGTACTAAAGCGCAGGTATTTGGTACCATGTTAAAATTTAGCTGACTAAAATTGCCATCGTATTTCAACGCAAATATATATTTTTTCTAAATCCATCATTAAAATAACTATTGAATTCTTTACTTTATACCTTGTTAGTATTTTTATTTATAGCAAATCACAATTTTCTTTACAGAAAAAATAATACTAAAATAATTAATATACAAAACAAATTGCATAATGAACATATATTTGACTATAAGCCTCGTTTGCATTTATTTTTGGCCTATTGTTATAAAAACATATATATTTTGTATTAAGATTTAACCATGATATTAAATATTTTACCGGATTTAAAATAGTACTCGATGCATATAGAGTTAGAATTATCTGTAAACTTGATTTTCTATTTTATATCCTTGCTCTGAAATTCGCAAATATACGTAATGTTAATAAATTGCTTTTAAATATAAATCATGTTAATAAATTAATAAAACTGCATCCAGCTTTAATAGAGCCCGTCTTCGCAGGAAAATTTTAAAGCATATTTTTGACTTTAATAAAAAATTTTTTCAAACACCATCGGTTTTAATAATTAAATTAATTTCAAATACTTTTCATTCTTGTATTTAATTCTTTGCAATCACCCTTCATTTTAGAAATATAAATGTTTTCAATCACCTTTGAGTTTTATAATTTAAATCGCTGAATTTTCAGAATTATATTTGAATATTGATTTTCCTACTCTGAAGCCAATCGCAAATTATTCTCTATTTTCTAGTGGGTGCTTCAGCTTGTTTTAGTCGTGTTCCCCAAGTGCTTTATGCTATGGGGACACGAGGCAAAACCTTAATGAAACGAAATAACAATTCACCAGGAGTTCTATAAGAGACAGAATATTTTTTGTAACTGGACTAATTTTTTATCAAAATAAATAATAACAACGTTTCAGAAGCTACTTATCCACTTTATTGTGTAAAGAAAGCTGAAAAATTAACGATGATAAATAGAAAAACAAATACAGATTACAAAACAAAAGACGAAAAATAATACAATGTAATGAATTGTCTCTCCATTTTCCATTTCCTCCATAACATTATTCCTCTGCGACTTAAAAATAAATATCATTGTTTTATTTTTTAGTTTTTGCTTTGTATTATGTATTTATTTTTCTATTTATCGCTATTTCATTTCAGCTTTCCTTACTTGATAAAGGGAGCAGGTAGCTCCCGAAACGTTGTTATTATTTGTTTTAATAATAAACTATTCCAGTGACAAAAAATCTTCTGTCTTTACAAATCTTTACGTTTTAATTAGTTTTACCTATATCAGTTAGGCAATATAAAACATTATTTTGGCCTGTTTATTGCACTAGTATATTGTTAAACTATGAAAAAAGGATTTAGATGGCCAGTTCCTACGATACAATCGACTTTTAGAAATCAATAATCTGTTAAAAGTATAAATGAAGGATTGGATGTTAGAGGAAAATGGAGACTGAAGCTTTAAAACAGAATTAACCATTAAGGCTGTTTTAAAGCAAATAGCGAAATACTTTATTGCAAACTACAGAAACACGATTGCAATAAAATTCCTTCCTATTTCTACCAAACCAAGCTTAAAAATATTATCCTTAAGAAATAATATATTCAAAATATAAATTAATGTTGGAAACTGAAATGGTAATGGAAGAAGTATTTAATAGGTAATTAAATTTGTACTTTCGTAAGGTTAAATAAAAATATTAATTTAGTGCTTTATTAATATGAAATAAAATTCATTAAATATTTTTATTAATTTAAAATAAAGGTAATCAACTAATATATTATTAGCATTAGCAGTATTAGTAGAAATATACTAACAATGTTTAATATATTATTAATTTAATATATGACTAATTTATCCCAGAATTTATTTTAGAATATTATTCCGAATATTTTTTATCTGATGCAAGAAGTATAAATAATGAATTTAATATTAATTTATGGATACGTAATTGCAGCTGGATATCTATATTATATACGTCAAAACTTGTATATTTATTGACAAAGCTAAGGTAGATACTAGAAATGGATTATTCCTTCGTTAGAAGCCGAAAATTACACAGGAATGTTATGTGCGGGGCACTGAAATTGGGAATATACGAGGATATCACCCACCCTCTCTTTTGGCCTTGAGGCCAGCAATGTCAATAATATCTTTCATGCAAAAAGAATAGAGGAAGATGAATCTCAGTTTGCATACAGGCATGTAACAGAACATTTTACCAGGACATCCTCACGTAACACGGGATGTTACGCGATGATATTACGGGACGAAAACCGCCGCGTACTATCAGGTCGTAACATTACTGTGTCCCATCATTTCATGCTGATATCCAGTCTACACTGACCAAACGCTGTTGTACGCAAACCCGTCTAAATACACGAACATAGGATGCAACGTAGCCCCGTAACATTCCTTTGATGCGACCGGGGAAAAACCGAAAACTGGTGGGACGCGGAAATGTTACGGAGTGCGGTCCAGACTTGATATGCGACGGTGTTACGATACGGTGTTCTGTTGTATGTGTGGACGCCGCCTTAGGCCGCGCACAGACATGCAACGGAACATAGTGACGTAGCACCATCGCGTCTCAAGTCTGTATGGCACCCCTAACAGAAGATGGTGATATTTCAGCGTAGCATCAGTTGTCAGTGTCCTGCCGTCAAATCAAAGAAACGTTATGCTCTCGCATTGTGCCCCTATGTTCGCATATTTGGACTGATTATCGAACAACAGCGTTTAGTCAGTGTAGACTAGATAAGATGGGACGCATTGATGTTACGCGCAGCGGATACGCGCGTTATTTTGCTGCATCTAAAAAAAACATACTTACCCCATAACATCATGAACACGGAATGATACTAGGCGATGTTCGGTTGCCCACCCCTAGAAACAGAATATATTATATTATAAACACGGCGTACATTTTAATATACATTTACGCACATTGCTTCGTAGCTATTACTTTTTTATTTCCTGGGAGGCTATATTCATTAAAACAAGTTTTCGGCTTTAATCTAAATATAGAGGTCAGCGCTTTGACAAGTCAAGGATAATAAGATAAACTTCTGTGCGCCTCGGATTTTCCCTGTCATCGACAGTAGTAAAATCTTGTACGAAAGTTTCGCAAAGAGATACCTGAGACGCATACTAATCCAAATCAAAACACTACGTGAAATTTCCATTTACCAATGACTATTCCATGTCATCTATCATAAATATTTTATCAGCTGGAGTTGAAATCGCCAAGTAAGAGGTGATAAAATTCTCGACCTTCCTTGGATTGAACCTTCCGTCTGTCGCTAGTGTTATTTCATGCGAGTTCCTCAGCTTGAGCCGTAAAGAACAACAAATATCATTCCACTAGCTATGCGATTCTAGTCATGTAGTGGCATAAAGGAGGGGAGCCAACCTGACAGGAGCCTGGGTATTTCGTGTTCAGAAAGTTAGGCATGATTGGAGCGGACTTCTTTCCCGGCAGTAACCAGCTAACGTGGAATATAAACTCTCTCACGGATACTTCCAAGAATCGATACAAGTGTTGGAATACAGGAAATAAACTAAACATGTTGTAGCTTTAAACATCTACTCCTTTTTTTTTCACATTTATTGTGTTTTTGATTATTTATCTGCGAATGTTCAATTAAATTGAAAATAAATCTACAAGGATGTTATCAGTACGTAAAAGTCAAAAAGTATTTTTTTTCCTTAATATAGGAGATGTTATGTTGTCTTTTCTATGGGTGCCGTAGGAAATCTGCATACCCTTTGATTGTTTGAAAATTCAAAGAAAGAAAGAAAAGTAATGGAGAAAATTTGTCAAAAATGGCTAAAACATAGCCCTTAGTTTAAGATTGTACTTTTAAGAGACCAGCAAAGCGCCTTGCTCATTTGAGAATCGAAAATATAAATAAAAGCCCAAGGAAAAGTAAATCAGGTGTACATGAATAAGTGAAATTACAAAAATATACAACTAAGAATAAAATACTACAATGTTTTTAGGGCTCAAGGACATCACATGTCATGTTGTGCCAAGATCAACAAGTCTCCAAGGAATCCGAATCTTCGCTGCCAAAAAAAACAAAACGCTTATTGACAGTAAAAGTGCACGTTATTTTTCCTAAGAGACCACTGGAAATCAAAGCTGGATTAAAGAAACGATAGTCAAATACGTTACAACAACGCCATCCTAGGGCAATGGACTTAATTTTCTCGAAGAATTCGAATTTCTTGAGACTTAAAAAACAATCCACTGAATAATAGAGAACCAAACAGAAAGTTCAGTTAAATTTGAAAATCCGCTTTGAATAATGTGCCATGATAAAAATAGTTATGAAATTACTATGGCTATTACCCTACTAAGGACCATGTTATAGTAAAGGACATAAGCGTATCAGCGTGGGTACAAGAAAAATAATTCCTATTTTAATTCTCTATGAAAATTACAAAACAAACCCCCGGTGGTTTTGTGTGTTGGCAGATATATTTGATATTTGTTGTATCCCAGTGTGGGGCCATAATGCCTGTACGGCGGCAAGGCTCTGTGGGCTTTCTTGGCTGTTATATTAGGCAGTTAAAGACTTCGAATGGCGGCTTGCCAGTATGTCGCCAATGGAAATTATTCGTATAGAAATAATTACTTCTCATCTTATTTAATATATTTATTTAAAGCACTTTGCTTCAATATTAGCGTACTGCTAACTTGATACGAATCTTGGTTACAATGGTAACGTAATAATAAGAGGAATATTAATTTAGAGGTTGGCCATTTTGACGTCTGGCCTCCCTGAAAGCTCCGACGCTTCTTCACACTTTTTCCCGCGAATATGCTCGTTACGTCACATCCAACGGCTACATACAGATTTGGCGCGAACTATCGGCCAATTAGAGATTTTCGTGATTAACGTATATTTTTTTCCCTGCGCGTGTGTGTCCTTGACTTACAGAAGAAGGGCAATCCGTAATGGCGATATTTGAAATGCTAAAAATTGATAGACGCGGCCGGACAATGCCTTTCAAAACCTTAAATTCAAAGAAAGAGAGAGCATCAGTCCCGCATCCGGATATCTTAGTCAGGTTTGATTCCGAATTAGGACGGAGCCTCTCTTTTGTTCTTTCTCTATATAGCTATAGGCTTCTCTTCAACAAAACTATTATACATGGTACTACAATGTCCATAATAGAGATACAAGTATTATACATGCATCGCTTCTGACACTCAGGAATACTTTAATTAAAGAAGTTGCTTTAGCTCGCCTGTTTTAAATAGACTGGGGATTAAAGCACCTTAAATGCGATTCAAGACAATCACGATGCGTATATGATGAAATTTCAACAGATCAATCGCTGGATCATACTCTTACATTTTCAGTGGCCTAAGCTATTTAATTTTAGCTTCCAACGCCATTCGTCGGCCGTTTTGAAAGCAATCAATGCTCCGATCTGTGCGAAACAGTCGATTTTCAAAGCAAGTTCTCTTCCAATTGTCTTCATCAAAGCTCTTCTGAGTAGTTCTACTCCGTAATTACAGACGCCCTATCTTCGGCTGAGAAGCTGTGTGCTTCCTTTTAATGGCTGCCAAACATTCGCCGTTACCAATCGAAATGCAATCAGCGAAGCCGGCATGGACACGGGATGAACTTAAGCCTCGAATATTCAGGAAAATCATGAAAACTTTGCCCACGTTAGTGTAGAGTTTGCGGTAATTCAAATGGCATTGTAAGGTCCAAGCAACAATATAAATCAACGTTTATTGGCGTAGTGATACCAGCGCCGATGTTATGGCGTGATTAGATGGTGAAACGTTCGAAAGAAAATAAATATTTCTGCGTTCGGTGGGACCTGAACACACTGAACGCAGAAATATTTATTTTCTTTCGAACGTTTCACCATCTAATCACGCCATAACATCGGCGCTGGTATCACTACGCCAATAAACGTTGATTTATATTGTTGTTTGATTTAATCTGCGTAGTGTTCGATTTATATAAATTGTGAGGTCCATTTATAAATTGTTGGTCAGAAGTAAAATGAAGTGAAAATTCACAGTTGTGTTTTAAAATATTTGGTTAGATTATTATTATTAATATTTCTTACGTTGTAGGCAAATAGTGTGTAATAAATAAGAAACCGATTTGATAAAATACATTTATTAAAAATAATATATTAATCATAATTTTAAAATTTCAGGGGTACGGGAAGCCTAAAAGACGGGCTCACGAACGAGAAAAGTGTTTAGAGCCACTGGTTTAAACACCTAACTATTTAACTGAGATTATATGGATTTTATATCTTCTACTGATAGTGTGCCATACTTCAAAGTATTGAAATTCTGTCAGAGCGGTTGTCACTTTGTGAAACTTTTATTATTTTATTAATTAATAACTAATTATTAAATAACCAATTATTAATTATAATATTAATTATTAATAGTATAATAACTAATTATTAATTATAGCAACAAATAAATTAAATAACTGGTTATTAATTATAGTTCTAATTATTAATTATAACCAATTATTAATTATAACTAATTATTAATCATAATAACTAATTAATAACTAGTTTTATTATTTTCTGTGTCTTACGTAAGCACGGTTCAGATCCACCCTTACAGTTCTCAGAAAAAATTAGCAAATCTCAACCCAACTCCACTTCATCAAAGATGCTTACGTAATACTTCAAGCGGCCCAAACTTCTTCGACTTCCAATCAGACAATTCCTCAAAAAGTCTTAAATCAAAACTTACGAGGCTAATATATTTATCACACGTTAAATCCCAATCTGTGTAATTGTTTGCTTTATTCTTCTTCGTCAACGTTTATTAATTAATTTTTATCGAATTAATATTCGTCTATATTTCTTAATTATTATCTTTGCTGTCACTGTCTTAAACATCATATTTGAGGACATATTTTCAGTTCATTTTGTTATATTTCTCCGAAAATTTGCGCATGCCGAATTTAGCTACTTGCAGAAATAGTTTAAAAAAATGGTAATTGAATAGTTGGGATGATTTTCCTCCAGCTGTGGCATAAATGTCCTATTGGTGATAAAAAGCTGCGAAGAATATAATGTATTAAATTTTTTTCTGCGTTTTATAAGGCTCAAAAAAGGAAATGGAGGACGTAATAGAGCTGAATCCACTTTGCTCCAATAGTTATGGCTATGAGTTTCTTACCCATTACTTGGGTGCGCTTCTCAATGGGTTTGGTTCCATATGAAGGTACGTTATTTAAGTTAACTATAGGGTGTTGGTATCGTCCTAGATATTTCACCGTTGATCCTTGGAACGAAATATTATACAGCAGAATTTTACACTTTAAAAATTTGTTAAATTTCCGATTTTCCGTACATCATACCGACATTCCGAGCTAATGTCGAGTTTTAGTTTTTTTCATCTTTCGATCATTTGAATAAAATTTAATTTTTAATTTTCGGTACTCATTTCACTGAAAACTATTTTGTTTATTACGCATAATAATAATTCTTTTACGCTTATTTAAATATTTTGTCAACTTTTAGCTACACATCCAACGCACCGATACTATTTTAATAATAACGACGATATTTACTTCTTTTTGTTGTTTATATATGAAGTTTATTTAAATAATTAATTATAATAAATTAATTAAATAAATATATCAAAGCTTAATGGATAATGTTGTGTCTGGTGCAGGCAAACCCCCATAATATACTAGTTTTAGCTCTATTAACAGGATTTTTCTAATAATCATTGTAATATGCATATGTATGAGTAAAATGCATATGTATTTTTCAAATTTGCTTGTTCGATTTGTGTTATTACTTGGGATTAAAATATCCATACGTGAGAACCAAATTTAAATTAGAGAAGGTAACTCATATAATTTTTATAGAATTTGTTGTCAAATAAAATTAAATTAAATTTACTTAAATGTGTGTATTCATATGTGAATATTTTTAGGAAAAATATTTATTGTATAATTTGTGAATTTATAAATCCTTCTTTAATAAGGTCAACGGCTTTTCTTATCTTCATTTATTTATTTAAAAATATCAGAATTATAAAGTTATTATGGTAATTGCTGTAAGCAATTATAATGTCAATTAGAAAAATATCTTCATATGCATGTTCACAAATAACGTTACTCCGAATTGCGCTGTAATCTATTACATGTTAAAATGTGACCATAAGGTACCAGTTCTTTTCTATATCTACGGAATAAGAATCTCAAGAACTCATTCTGGACGGTATAGAAGTTATTTTGAAGAATCCGATCCTCTGCTATCAAGGGTATTACACCTCAGACAACGGGAGGTAGAAAAATCACTTGGTACCTTTTACGATACCTAATAATTCTGACGCCTAAATTTTTAGCTCAAACCAGAGTTTTTGTTATAGCAGAAAAAGAGGTACAATCTAGGGGCCAACTGGGGTTCCACTGTTGATCTCGGGATGCCTTAACAGCTAGGCCATTGAGGATAGGGACAAAGCTTCTTTTCCCCGTATATAAGATTGTAAGATAATATTACTCAAGGATAACACAATTGCCAAATAATGGTCAACACACAAAGCCACCGGGACGAGCTTTTTAAAGATTTTCGTGGAGAATATTAAATATTAGTTAAATATTAATTTCATATTAGTTATATAAAATATTTATTTATATATGTAAGTTAGCAAATTAACAAATCCACCAACAGATACATTACTTGGAGCTTTTTTCTATTACGTAATAAAAGTATGTTACAATAAACCTAAGCGTTGATGTGCAAAAGAAAATTTTGAATTTATTTGAATTTATTATTTTACTTCATAACTTAAAATTAATGTATTATGATTATTCAATAATTAAAATTCACCAAGCTTTTTGATTTTCTTAATCGCAAAGGAAAATGCAAAATATCGATTTCATATTGTTGTTCTTAAACTGCTGCCGAAGTTCGTGGCGCTCTTACCTTGAAAATGCATTTACTGAGACAGGCTGGCTAATTCTCAAAGCTAATCAGTTATTGAAATTGATTAAATTCGTTGCACTTTCCGATTTCACAGGTTAATTATCATTTTTTGTGTTACTAGAATGTACTACTAGAATATGCTTAAGCACTGCGTTGACAGCTAGTTGATTCCTATGGAATGTAGAATTTAGCAACGAATCATCATGTGCTATAATTACAAGGTATAAAATGTCGGCGTCAAAACTAAATTGTATTAGAAAATATCTTCATAGATTTTTTTTTGTAAATCTTATGGAATTTTTCGTTTAATTAACGCCGCATAAACAATAAATGTTCACACTTTGCAACTCATTTCAGAAGTCTAATAATTAGGAATTTCGTTTTTAAGAGAATAATTGAAAAGTAATAATTTTCGATTTAAACATTTTTTTAGTTTATTGAAATTTTATTGGAAATGATCATCATCGGATTTTGTAATTATTTATTCCTTTATTTAAATAAGTTTTGAAAGGAGTTGCGAAACAGTATTTTGTTTTGACTTTTCTATAAATAAGTTTACGAATCTGAAAAATAAAATAGCAAAACCAAAAGCTGTATCTATCCTAATTAAAGGAAAACAAAAAAATTCAACCAGTAAAACAAAAAACAACGTTGAAATGGGTATCATTTTCTTTGTAAGAAGATTATTTTCGGAAAAGTTTTTGCGCTCCAAAAGCAAAATAATATATTTTTCTTTGATTTCAAATAGAATTTGTATCTAGCAAATATACCGGAAATATACCGGATAAAATAATGGAAAAAATAGCATTTGAATTTAGCTTAACAACCATAAAAGAAATATACACATAAAAGATTAATATTATAAAAATTTGGAAAGTAAAGGTTTTTCGTTCTCGATAAATGTTTTCGTTTCCGATAAATATTTTCTTTAGAATGTTTGTATGTTTTTAAAGGTAGAATTAAACTGTATTTTTTAATCAATATTTAAAAACTACAAGTTCGAGTGCTTAGGAATAACTATTAACTTTACTGATTGAAAAATAAACATTCGCAATCATTGTAAGTTGAATCCGGATTATATGCACAAAAAACGAGCAAAATATCCATGCAAATTTGCGCAACAAACTTCAAAATATACATTCATATTTATATAAATCGAACCCTACGGAGATTAATTCCGACAACAATATCAATCAACGTTTATTGGCGTAGTGATACCAACGCCGATGTTATGGAGTGATTAGATGGTGAAACGTTCGAAAGAAAATAAATATTTCTGCATTCGGTAGGACCTGATTTGCAATTTGGTTTAAATAGTAGTCCATGTACTACACCATTCTGCGAAATAACTGGCAACAATATATATACGTTCGTAAAGAGATTATATATTGTCCTTCGTAGCTCAGTGGGTAGAGCCTCCGCCCGGCAAGTGGAAGGTCGTGGGTTCAGGTCCCACCGAAGGCAGAAATATTTATTTTCTTTCGAACGTTTCACCATCTAATCACGCCATACCATCGGCGTTGGTATCACTACGCCAATAAACGTTGATTGATATTGTTGTTGGATACATTCATATGTAATCAAAATGAATAAACATGGACCTAAAATTAATAGCCATGCAATTAAATATTTTTAACTGACTTGGAAATCATTCTTCTTGGGTTTCTAAACAATTAGGTTTATTATTAATTTCTGAGTATAAATATTCGATATGTATAAAATGATATGTTTTATGTTAAGGTATTATTACCCTCCGCAGGGATAACACAATTGCCAAATATGGTCAACACAAGAAAGCCTCCGGGGCGAGAATTTTGTGAGTTTTCGTGGGGGAATTTCAACTTCACGTGGGTGGCAAAATTATTGTATGATATGTTTTATATAGTGCAATTTTTATTATGGCATATTACAATGTCTCTGTAGATATTCTTAACCGCTAGGCTTTGTCTTCTATCATTCAATAGCACTTTTGTAGCCAAAAAGGATCTTTCAAAGAGCTATAGAGGCCAATGAAGAGCATCTGTAATACTTTGCGGATTGTCTATTACAGATCATTTATCCATGATGGTCTGTCACACACGCGTCTATCCTTATACAAGCATGAGTATATATACTCATGCTTGTAAAAATTGCAAACCCATAAAGGAATCGCTCGATTAAGCTGAAACTTACAGCAAATGTCAATTCAGATGTATTATGCAAATGACTAAAATTTCATTACGCATGCTTGGGCTGAGAAATTCCCCTCGAACTACTAACTTATCCGTATAAATAGAGAACTATAAAGAAACGTTGAAAGTAGAATATGGTCGTTTGTCACATGTAAACGTTCCATGAAAAGGCACGGCGTAGAGTTTTATGAGTCCGTGGTGCCCCGATCCCCAATAATTTGAAATAAATTGCAATTTTACATATATTGTAATGTATAAATGTACATAATATCGGCTTGGGCCCCAAATAATTATGAAACTTTACGCCTATGCTATATTTCTACGACGACAGAGGGCATCATATGAGTAAGTTACGGAGTTTGAACGGGGAAAAATAATCGAACTTCGTGAATGGTACTTTTTACTGTGCAATAGCTGCTTGTATACAACGCAATGTTATAACAGTGATACGAGTGTAAAAGCAGTAGCTTGAAGAGGACCAGATGAGTTGCAAATTCAGAGTTGGACCGATAAGATGTTCGTCAACAAGGGATGATAAAGACCTCATCCGCATGGCAATGACAAACCGTACAGCTTCAATTTGACAGTTGGAAAAACGCTGAAGCACCGTTATAGGTATGCCAATGTCCGCTCTAAGAAACAGTCGGCGTTTGCTGCAACGTAAATCGTGTGCAAGAATTCCTTTGTACAGGATTCCTCTGACACAAAACCATTGACACCTGCGGATACAATGGGCTTAACACCGTAGACCGTGGCATGCCGATTGGCAACAAGCCGTGTTTTCTGATGAATCCTGCTTTAATTTAAATTACGTTGATAGCTGCATGCGTGCTAGATGCTATAACTCTGAACGCCACTTCTGGAGTGCGTTATCTAACTTCATACTGGGTGAATTCCAAGTATGATGGTCTAAAGCTCCATTGGGTATAATGGACGATCTCAGTGGCTAATAATTTTCGTTAATCTCAACAGCAACCGATACATTAAAGAAGTTTTGGAGCCCGAAGTCGTACCCTTCCTTCAAGGCATTCATGAATTCCGTTTCAATAAGGGAATGATTGGCGCAGTATAGCCCAGATGCTCTTGCGCCATAAAAAAGCCAAACAAACAAACAGATCAATAAGAGAATGCGCATCCACATGTTACTAGGAATGTTCAAGGCTTCTTTTCATCACAATGGATACAGCTTCACCCTAAGCCTGCGAAATCGCATGATATGTTGCTTATTGAACGTGTTGAAAAATTCGCTGGTCCGCGCCTCTCTCGTGACGCTCGTCCCGTAGTCAATATAGATTTGTGTTTGGATAGAAGCAATATTGAATGCTCTTTCTCGTATACAAATTCAGAATATGTTTAATTCGATACCAAATCGTGTACAAGCACTTATTGCAATGACCGATGGCTGCACCAAATGCTGGTTTTTGACATGTAGTTTTACTTTCCGGCTCTGTAAATTAATCATTTATTCGTATCGATATAGTTTGTTTGTGGAATAAATTCCATTCAGTTCTAATGACTCCTTCACCTATTTTCAATTTTTGCAAACAGGAGCAGAGATAATAACGTAGAATTTTACTCTATGTAAATGTTTGTTTTAATCTGAACATGATATCTGCCAATGTAGAAGAATGGAAGCAAATGTCCGGTTTCTCTAATAAGGATATTGGCTATAATGCATCTATGACTACATTTTTGACGCCATCGCCTAGGACATAATTAACTGTGTATGTTAGCAAATTCCTTTGCCTTTCTGATCAAATAACAAGCATGAGGGAAGTTTAGCTTTAGTTTTATAAGAAATTTTTTCCGATAAAGTAATAAAATGCTTGAAATTTACTAAAACAAAATATGTATTTATTCTGGAAATGCACCGTTTTTATGCAATAACATGCACTGATGCTAAAAAGAACTAAAATATGCGATTGCATATGAATGTGCATTTGCATATAAACCGGGTTTTAATTATAAATACTTATTAAGAGTACAACCAATTGGAAACAATTATTATTTAAGGTATGAAAATAATTATATTTCAGGTCATCTGTTTATAATTCTTCATTATTAAGAAAGTATTAGGTGTAAAGCAGTTAGATATTCAGTTTATTGTTTTTTTCTCTTATTTATACACTCTTTTGGAGGACTAAAACGAAACACCATGAAGAAATTGTCTGTTTTTATTGAAATTAAATGTACATCCAGCACATACACGGGTAAGGATATGGTAAACAATTCAAGGCCGTGGGACCCATCAATGTTTAGGAATTGCACATTAAATGTTCAAATCAATAGTTGGTGAACAACCTCCTCCTTGCCGGCAATGCATGCCTCTATACATCTAGATAAGAAATGATAAAGGTTCCTAATGTCATGCTGCGTCACATTCTGTCACGCATTCTTCACTTGTTGTACCCAACCTGAGACATTTTGCGGTGCCAGGAACTGGCGGCCTATCATCTCCAATTACATGTTCGATTGGCGAAAAGTCTGGTGACCTTTCTGGCCAAGGAAGAGTATCAACAGTACAGAGGCTGCTCACAGATATGCGAACCATATGGGGCCTGGCATTATCTTGTTGGAAATTGGCTCCAGGGTGTCCTGTCGTATGAGATAGCTCCCTACACCATCACTCTAGTAGTAATGGCTGTGTACCTCGGTAAAACAACGTGTGGTTGGGACTGCTGGCTCTGGTACCTCCACACACGGATCCGACGGCCATCTTCTCTGATTGAAGCAGGCTTCAATTATGAACACCATGCGATGCCACTCTGCTGGCAGCCAGCAAAGGCTATAAGCACAGCAAATATACCTTTGAGACAGTCATAAAGTTCATTTCTCCTTGGTCCCTTTCAATTTAATCTACATAACGTTACCTGATCTACACATAATGTTACATAATCTACATAATGTTGCATAATCTACATAATGTTACCGCGTACAGTGAAAATCTGATATAACGACCTTCAAGGGACTGTGCAAATTCAGTCGTTATAAACGATATCTTTTTAAAATCATAGTAGCCTATAGTATAATACACTCTAGAGTTTTATAAATTATTTTGATAGTAAAAAGTATTAAACTATTTGGTTTCAAAATTAAATTAAAATATATTTAATTATAATGAATTGAATTTCCGTTTATATTAAATTATATTTATAGCCACACTAAAAACATAGCACTTTTTTATTTTCTTAAACTGAAAAAATTCTAGAAAATACTAAAGTATATAATGTAGAAAACAAATCTAATGAATAATATTTATTATATTATACTAATGACTTCCGAACAGTGCCGGTTTAAGGGTTTTGTGGGCCCTATACTTAAAAAATAAAATACGTGTCATCATACGTGTAAATCATGTGTTTTTTTAAAGTTCATTATCTTCAATATTCAGGTTTAGCAGTAATAAAAATTTCTCGGACATTTGTAAATAAACAAGATTAGAATAACGCTTAAATTTTGATAACTAACCCACATTGTTCCGATTTATGACTGTCAAGTCACGTCGTTATATCCGATACGAATTTCCCTACTTAGAATCTACGTAGACTACAAAATCGCCGTCGTTAAAGCAGGTTTCGTCGTTATATACGATGTCGTTATAACCGATATATTTAGTATAGAGTAGAATAGCAAACCAAACTTCTTGTAAAAATTCCGTCGTTATATGCGGTTGGTCGTTATAACCGGCGTCGTTATAAACGATTTTCACTGTATATGATAGTTTTCTGTTATTCTTAAAAGATATAAAATATTTGTTCATTTTTGAAAATGGAAACAGCAAAGAAAAAACGCCTTAGATTTTAGAACAGCAGAAAAAGATATTTATCTAAAAATGTAATACCAGATATAATTAATTTAAATATATACATTAATGTGTGCTCTATGAAATTTGAGAAAAAATTATATTGATATTGCATATGTGTAACATATAAAAATTCAAAATTTCTTAAAGATTTCTAAAAGCACATGAATTTCCGAACTAGAAATTGTGTCAGAAAAGCGTACGGGAGTAAAAAAAAATCTTTTTTAACATTCAGTAAACGAATCTTTTGTTACTGAAATGTATTTCCATTATTTTTCTCACACAACGATAATTGAAGATATTTTTACAGCTACAGAATTTACAGCCCCTAACCTTCTGCTGAAGTGAAATAACACTCTTGAACAAGAATTAACTGTCCTCCAGCAAGTATTTCCTTATTATTTGCTTTTTTATTTTAAGCCCTTTCTGAAAAGCTTCTTTGAAACATCTCTCTTTTTTGAGATGTCCACAATCCTTCCTAGAAGAAAGGCTCAATTATCTCTTGTTAACTTAAAAAAACAGCGAAATTTTCCCTGGTCTTCTTTTGATAGAAAATTTAAGGAAAAGAATTCTTCTATTTTTCCGCTATCTAATTTTAAAAGACGGGCAGAAAACGGTACAAACTTAAATTTTATTTTCTTAATTTAAGTTTACTCGTGAAAGAACTCTTCTTGACTATAAACACGTTTTTTTGAACAGCAAAAAAAATTCTTTCATTGCTCTTTTACTGTCAGCGAATATATTTCAAACAGCATATTGTGTGGATGTTTAAAAAGCTCATTAATTGATGTTTTCAATTGCTTGATCTCATATTATTATAAAGTGTATATAAAATAAAAACTAAAGAGCCAAAACTTTATGACCACCTACCTAACAGTGTGTTGCTCCGTTTTTGCATGCAGAATATTTGAAACCATCTTTAGCATGGGAGCCACAAGTGTTTGATAGGTGGCTGGGGACATAGGCGTACGCAGAAAGTTCATAATGGAGGGTTATAGGCTCAATGGGGGGTTACAGAGCTACAACTCACATATTCCTATGTTAAATATACAAAATTTCATTGCAATGGGGTTATAACACACATCAACAACCCCTGCGTGCGTCAATGCCTGGGACAGATAGAAGTAGATACTGCCAACTTCTGTAACTGCCCCATCCATGCAACCACAAAATTAGTTATCAATCTAATTTATGAACTAATAACATTGGATTCCCCATGAATAATTAGCGCATCAAGCGCAAAAAACGTATTATTACAAATTAAAAACACATAAATTGTATTAATTTGTCCGTAATAATATATTAATAATAATAATAACAATAAATTTGTTTTTTCAACACAAATTTTTATACGTTTTTGTAAAATACATATAACAAACAATTGATAAAATATAAAAGAAATCTTTTCGATTTTATGTTTAAAATTTAGGTTAGAATTGAAAAATAATATAAAGTAGAAGTTTATTACCGGATTCTCTTCCAAAATGGTTTTAGAGTTATGTTGAGGTTTGTTATTGTCTTAAATATCAGAAATATCGAACATTGTATAATTCATTAACTGATTTAAATAGCATTTCCGTGAGCTGATAGTCTGAATATATTAAAATTAATGCTATATGTACGATATTTGGGCCTTATTTGAGAAAAAGCTGATGCAGAAGTGAATAAGATATATGTAATAAACTTAAATAGGAACACAGGTGAAATAAAAATTATGAATTTTATGCGTTTTTCAGAATTCGATCCAGTTAGATCTCTAAGGTGTGTTAAAATGAATAAGATTAAATTTAACATAATCTTTTAGAGTTGATGTTATAATTTTAAGAGCATTAGTATTGAAAAATACATTAGAATGGAACACATATTATAGTTTATAGAACTGAATATACTTCAGAAGAGTACTGGAAGAGAATATTAATATTTCTTGGCTTGCTAATTTTTTATAGTGATTTCTGTGTATATATTTTATAAATTAATTTTGTAACCATTTTACCACGGCATATGCATACAGTTATTGCAGAAGTTCGTAGCATTTAACATCTTTTATATAAATAGTTTAAATATTTTGATATATATACATAATGCTGGCAATATTAAAAAAATAGTACAAACAAAGCCAAGAAAAGGCAAAGCACTTTGTACTATTAAAGTATTGTACATATATAGCATATATTAGCATGTTACCAGAATGAAAAGGGGGAATGGAAAACACCTGTGGAATGAAAATTAAGCAATATATTTTATAACCAAACGGAAGCTCATTTTTTTATTTGAATAATATTCTAAAAATTAATGAAATATGTTTAATATATCACTTTCCGTAACTATCTTCGTATTTAAATCAACGAATTCTCAGAACTGCGGCTGAATCTGCATATAATTTCCTTCTTTGGAACCGGTCTTAAATATTTTGCGATTTTCTTGCGAGTGCTTAAATTTTTTTCTGTTTATTTTCTCTATGTGGCAGTATGTAGTTTATTTACATTTAACTAAAAGTTAATTAGGAAGTGCGTTCCAAGAGGGAAAAGGAATTAAACCCGCTTTTATTTAAATAAAAAATAATGTAGCTCTTTCGTTGTTTACCCCCGAAATATCCTTTGTTAGATGACAGTAATTAACCAAAACTCATTCTTATTACAATCATATGTAAATTATATAAATTGTTAGCCACCATCCAAGATTAATTAGTTTAAGATTTTAACTTAGCGTTCAGGGAATAGGAAATACTGCACATAAGAAAATTTAGATGTAAAATGAAAAATTTGTTTATTTAAAGTCGTCAGTTTTAATTTAACAAAATGTTAAAAAATTTAGATACTGAAAACATTTCTTAACCCCTTTATTTTATTTGTAACAGACAAAAGCATCCCACTTAGAGTTGAAATTAGAACTAAAAAAATAATGAAAATTAATCTCCCTATTATTTAATTTCTCATAAAATAAAATTCATACAAAAAAGTAAATTTACTATTATTATTATATATCAAGATTGGTTTGTACTTGTATATTGTTCAAGGAGAGTTTTGTTTGAGACACTCCACAAAATGGACACTGTATTCCCAGTGAGGTATGTCCTGAGTACAAAGAGTGAGAGAGAAAGAGAAAGAGAGGCAGTGCCAAAGATTTCTCAAAGTCTAAAAATCGTTGGACTTCAAACAGGCCATATACGAAGAGCTTAAGTCCATCAAAAACTATTAAAAGGGCAAAGCGGTCCGACGTATGCCACATCTAACTAGTTATGAAATACCTTGAACATTTTTTGTTGCAAAGTTTTTAACCAAAAGAGGTTAATAACTGTTAGGTGAAATGGCTTCAACCTCAGTGACTTTTCATGTGATCCTTTTAATCATGAAATCATGTTTTAATTTCTCTACGATACCGGTGTTTACCTTCTCATCCGATTATATTGCATCATTCATTTTTCTTCTATTATATATATAATTTTCTTTATAATATACTGATATATAATATATATATATATATATATATATATATATATCATCATCATATTCAAACATTATCTATCCACTGCTGGATGAAGGTCTCTCCAAATGCTTTCCACACAAGTCTATCCTGAGCAATTCGCTTCCAAGTCACCCCAACCTGTTTTCTTATTTCATCCACCCATCTAGTTTGAGGACGTTTTCTAGGTCTTCGGTGGTCTCTTGGAATCCAGTTCAGAATTTCTGTTGTCCATCGTTGATCAGTTCTTCTTGCAATATGCCCAGCCCATCGCCATTTCAGCCCTTTTACTTTAACAATGATGTCCTCCACTCTAGTTTGCTCTCTCACCCAAGTGTTCCTTTTCCGATCTCTCCTAGTTATTCCAAGCATGCACCTCTCCATGCTCCTTTGTGTTGTCTGTAACTTTCGTATTGCTCCAACAGTTAGACTCCATGTCTCTGATCCATAAGAGAGGACTGGCAATACACACTGGTTGAAGACCTTTCTTTTTAGACACAAAGGCAATTTCCCCTTCAGGATAAAACTGTTTCTTCCAAATGCACTCCAGCCAAGTTTAATACGTCTGTTGAGTTCTTTCATAATGTTGCCATCCATTGAAATCAGCTGGCCAAGGTAAATATATGAATCAGCAATTTCTAGCTCAATGTTGTCAACTTGTATTTTTGTTTCCTCTACGAAATTATTGAACATGATCTTAGTTTTTTGTAGGTTCATCTTCAGTCCAACTTCTTTACTTCTAGTTGAGAGCTCCTGTACCATGTCTTGGAGTTCTGATGGGTTCGTTGAAAAAATAACAATGTCATCAGCAAACCGCAAATGATTTAAATATTCACCATTTATTTTTATTCCCCTGTTATTCCAATTTATCTGCTGAAAAATCATCTGTAAAGCTGAAGTAAAAAGTTTTGGAGAAATGGTATCTCCCTGCCTCACACCTTTACCAATTTTGATAGCTTCGGTATCTTTATGTAACCGAAATTTTGCACTTGCATTTTTATACACACATTTCACCATGTCAATGTACACATCCTCGATGTCTGCTGATCTTAAAGAGTTGATGACTGCTGATGTTTTAATAGAGTCAAAGGCCTTCTCATAGTCAATAAATGCCACACACAATGGAAGTTCATATTCATGTGTTCTTTCAATTAATTCTCTTAATACTTGAATATGGTCCACTGTACTGAATCCACTTCGAAATCCAGCTTGTTCTCTTGGTTGAGCTGCATCTAATTTTTTCTGCAGGCGATGTGTTAGCACTTTTGTGAAGATTTTATAAATAGCAGGTAACAAGCTAATTGGTCGGTAATTTTTTAAATCCTCTTTATCACCTTTTTTATGCAAAAGAATTACTGTTGCAGAATCCCATTGGTTTGGTATGTTACCACTGTTGAGGCATTTGGTAAAGAATTTTGCGAGTATGTCTTCTACATGTTCTCCAGCTTCTTTTAAGATATCTAATGTAATGCCATCATCGCCAGGGGATCTTCCTTTCTTCATACTTTTTATTGCAAATGCTACTTCTTCTTTTAAGATTTTAGGAGCTGTTCCTTCGACTATCTCAGAGTCTTCGTTTAATCCACTGTTTCCCTCATACAGCTTTCTGTAGAATTCTTCAACTCTTCTAAGTATTTCTTCCCTATTTCTTGTTACAGTGCCATCCTCTCCTTTTAATGCAATGATGTGTTTCTTCCCAATAGACAAACTCCCTTTAACAACCCTAAGGCTCTTGTTGCTTTCAATGGCCTTCCTTACTAACTCACAATTGAATTTTCTTATATCTTCTTTCATGTTTTTGCGCAAAGTTTTGCAAAGTTCTACATACTCGATCTTGCGACTGGTATTTTGATTGTCCACCTTCATAAGTCTTCGCCTTTTCATGAGTTGTTTCGTCTTCTCAGATAATTTGCTATTCTGCTTTTTACATATTACACCACCAATTTCCCCAGCAGTTTCAATTATTGTCTTAACAATGTTTTCATTTGCTTCTGAGATGTCAACTTCTTCAATAAGTCCTTCCAGTGCAGAAAAGCGATTTTTTAATTCCAACTTGAATGCCTCGGTATTTTCTTTTAATTTCTTTAAATCCACCCTCTTACATACTTGTTTCCTAATGAGCTTCTGCCTTTCTAGTTTAGTATTTAAGTGCATTTTACATCTCACCATTCGATGATCACTTCCAGTATTAAATCTGTTCAGTATGCTGCAATCTTCAATAATTGATTTCTTGTTTGCCAGTATATAGTCAATTTCGCTGGTTCCTCCATTGGGGTGTTTCCATGTCCATTTTCTTTGCGGTTTCTTCTTAAAAAATGAATTCATGATGCTAAGATTTTCAGCTTCGGCAAATTCTATGAGTTGATCGCCACGTTCATTCCTTTCCCCGTATCCGTATTTACCAACCGATGTCTCTCCTTGTTCCTGTTGTCCAATTCTTGCATTAAAATCTCCCATGATGAGCTTGATGTGTTGTTTCCCCTTGGTATGTAGCTGTTTGATTTCTTCATAGAATTCCTCAACCTCCTCGTCGGTATGGCTTGATGTTGGTGCATATGCCTGTACTATCTGAAGTTGGTATCGCTGGGTTAGTTGAACAACGAGCCTCGCTGCTCGATCTGACGTGCTTTCGACTTCAAGAAGGTAGTCTTTAATTCTTTTGTTGATTAAGAAGCCAACACCACTTGTTCTTCCAGTTTCCGTTCCTCTATAATAAAACAAATGTCCACTTTTAAGTTCCACCAACTCTTCACCTTTTCTTCTAACTTCACTGAGTCCTACAATGTCCCATTTGATCTTGTCAAGTTCTTCTTCCAATTCCTGAAGTTTTGCTTCAGAAGCAAGGGATCGTCCATTATACGTTGCCAAGGTCAATAACAAACGGCAGCCTGGGCCATTCCAGTGATTCTTAGCACCCCCTGCTTTCATGCCACGCTGACCGCTGCCTTGATCAGGAGCACTCCAGCACCTGGAGACTAGGGGCCATGGTTTTTGGTGTATTAGCATATTGGAGGAATTAGCCATCATTTCACCACGCTGGCTAGACGGGTTGGTGAATTAGCCCTCCCCTTCCGCCTTTCTATCCGTGTAGCAAATATTAATTTGCCACATAAATAGAAAGCTCAGCCTGCACCACTTGAAGGCGGGGTAGGACACTAGGTTACTGGCCTGGCCGGTTCCACACATCGTCACATACGTTCAGCGTGTGGGTCTCCTTCCAGTTAGATACCAGCAACCCTTTTGCAGGCCATATATATATATATACATATATATATATATATGCAATTTTACTTTTGCAGAAAGTGTTATTTTTCCCTCTACCTCACTTTGTTTTACCCAGCGTGTCTTTTGTTGGCCTTGCGCTTTAAATAAAAATTTAATTAACTGACCATGTCCAGGAGATAGTGAGAAGGTTCTTTTATATTAATCTTGAAAATACCAATATCTCTACAAGCTGTAATTTGTGAATAAATGGCATGTAACCCTTTGACGGCTATATTGGCTTCAGAGTATTCGCATATGGGCGATTTTTTTTTTAATTAAATACACCAGAAAACATTTTAAATATTTCTGTTTGAATTTTGAAATTAAAAAAGTAAGCGAATAAGATAAAAACTATCGGTGAAGGCAAATGCACGCAAATATGTATAGATATATAAAAACTAACATCTTAAAAACGTTGAATTCTCAATTTGATAATATACGAGTATATTTCTTTTTTAATTTTTCAAAAATGCGATTTTTAAATTTGCTACATACTTCAAAATATATCAAACCACATCCAATCGGGTTAGTTAATTACACTTCGACTAATCTACTTTTGCAAAATTTATTGTATTTCACATCTAAATATAACAAACAACAATAAATAACCTGAAAAAAAAAGATAAATAACAACATATTCTATTTTCCATGCAAATTCAGTCACCCAATATGCCTACAATTTGGTAGAGGCCAGCAGATCCTGTGTTCAGAAATTTTCGTCGAAAATAATGCGTACTCCTTTTCTAAACATATATCCTGCTAAGATAGGATATAAAAAATTATCCACAGATACTGCCAGAAATTTGCATATCCATAATACAAAAGATAAACAAAATATAAAAAACATTGATAGATAATGTAATGAAAATTCTCTTAAAATTATTACATTAATATCCATGAACATAAAGTAATATTTTATAGAATGAGAAAAACTATATTAATGTAGCTCAACATTTTCAGGAATGTAATTATACCGTCACACTTCGATTCCACCCTTCTCCATGATACGAGCACGTTTTTCCCACATCGAACGCCATTTTTCCAAAATTCCAAATATGAAATGAATTATAATTCAATATACTGTCATTTCCGCTTGAAGCATTATTCCTCATCGCAGGTTATTTTCTTGTAAGTCCCCCCAAAAAAACGCAAAACGCTGGTGTGCCACTGTATGTGGATATTTGCTTTTGGAAAGAGTATGCGCGCTTAGAAATAGAAATTCAATTAGCGTGTTTTGCCAGCCATTTGTCTGAAACTATTCAGCAACGCTCTGTAGATAAATATCACTTATAGCAGCATTCATAACTTCATTATCAGCATTTCACTTTACCTGCTTTTCATCCGACTCCCATCTTAATTGAACAAGCCATTTTGACGCTCATGGCAGAAACACTGGGGAGATAGACATCCTAAATGCGATCGCAACGCATCAAGATAATGCTGGTAAATATATAATTAAAACCCAACAAAGAGAGAACCCCAACCTTTCCATTTTCAGTGCCTTTAACTGTTTAATAACTGGAACTTCCGACGTCATTCAGTGCCTCTTCTGAGAACAATCAACGCTTCAATTGATGTGAAACACAGTCGATTCTCAAAGCCGATCCTCTTCCAACCGCCCTCTTCAAAGCGGTTCGGAATAGTTCTACTACGTAATTACAGACACCCTATCTTCGGCAGTGAGGTTGCGTCCTTTCTTTTAATGGATTTGACGCGCTAGAGGTTACGAATCGAAATGCAATCAACGAAGTGGGCGTGGAAACGGGGCGATCTTAAGCTTCGATTATTTAGGAAAATCGTTGACTCTTTAACCAAGTTGGCGTAGGATTTATGGTAATTTGAGCGATATTGTAAGGCCCATTTGGAAATTGCTAGCAGGAAGCAACGAAAAATGGAAATAAAGTCAGGATTGACGAAAACTGGCTTATGGATTATGAATTACGAACGAAATTTGAGTTTGAATTGGATGTGAAATATAATGCTTACGTTCACATCAACACAGGAAATTAAAGTTCTTTAATTGGTGAATAGCTATATAGGAAGTTTAAGATAAATTGAGTAATAGGTCTGATCTACATGGACCCCGTAATTTGATATTTAAACAAGAGTTTATTTCTGTCAACTGTAATTCTTTTGGCACGATAGCAGACTAAGCTACACAGAAGCAGAAAATTGGAACTACAGTAGCGCTCATGAGTATTTTGACAAACAATTTTTGTTCAATTATTATATTTCCTCTATGTTTTATTCTAACTGAATAAATAATACCATAATCGTAAATAAATATATATATATATATATATATATATATACTCATGTTTGTAAAAATTGCAACACCATGAAGGACTCGTCCGAATTGAATGAAATTTAATGTACAAACGACCTGTGTTGATACAAATAAACGATTAAAATTACAAAGCAAAAAACAATATTACATGTCGAAAATCAGTATTTGGTGAAGCCACCACGCGCTGCAATAAGTGATGCTATACGACGTGGCATGGAATCAAACAGATGTTGAATGTGTGCCTGAGGAAGAGCATTCCAGATTGCTTGTATGCGACCCCAAAGTTCATCTGTAGTAGCTATGGGACGAGGATCACGAGCGAGACGCCGACCAACGAAATCCCACACATGTTCAATCGGCGACATATCCGGCGAATAGGCAGGCCAAGGAAGAAGCTGTATCTGTTGTGATGAAAAGAAGTCTTGAACATTCCTGGCAATATGTGGGCGGGCATTGTCCTGTTGAAATACAGCTCCGGGAATGCCTTGAAGGAAGGGAACAACTTCGGGCTCCAGAACTTCATTGATGTACCGGTTGCTGTTAAGATTACCCACAATTCGTAGCAGCTGAGATCGTCCATGATACGCAATCGAACCCCAGACTATAACGCTGGGGGTTTCATCCACTATGACGTTGGATAACGCACTCCGGAAGGTGGCGTTCACCGGTATAGCGTCTAACACGGATGCGGCCATCACTGTACCCCAAATTAAAGCGGGATTCATCAGAAAACACCACTTGTTGCCAATCAGCACGCCAGTCTCTATGTCCATGAGCCCATTGTAGCCGCAGGCACCGATGGTTTTGCGTCAGGGGGATCCTGTATAAAGGAACTCTTGCACGCAGTCCACGGTGCAGTAGACGCCGACGAATTGATGAAGCACACAATGATACACCTGTAGCAGTGCACCAACGTTCTGCCAACTGTCCAGATGAAGCAAAACGGTCCGTCACCGCCATGCGGACCAGGTGTCTATCATCCCGTGCTGACGTCACCTTTCGGCGTCCACTCCCGGATTTCTGAGTTGTCTGGTTCTCTTGAACCCACTGCTTCCACACTCGCATCACTGTGCTGCTGTTACGCCCCATACGAGCTGCTATTGCACGATAAGAAAACCCTCCTTCACGAAGGCCGATCATTCGTCCCCGTTCAAACTCCGTAACTTGCTGAAATGTCGCCCTCTTTCGTCGTAGAGGCATAGTGACGTCTCATGTAACGTTTACCACTAGCAGATAACCATACACGCCCCGCTACAGCCCTCTATTTATACTGATCTATCAGCAGTTCAGAGGGCGCTACTCAATCCATGCCCGATGG
>QLNU02014802.1:153138846-153176383 GCA_006491805.2 Dysdera silvatica | reverse complement strand
TGGGAAGTTCAACGACCGGTTATTTTCCTCTTGGTATTGGATAACATACGATTTTTAAGTATATCACAATATTTCAAGCCATCCATGTTTCCATTAACACGAATTGGAGGTCCTACCACGTGGCGGGAGAAACAACCCCATACCATAACCTTCCTCCACCATGCTTTTTGGTTGGAACTTGATATTTGACAACTCCTTTTTTTTGTTTGAAAGACGCCAAGCATACTGAATTCCTTCAAATGAGAAAAGATTAAACTTGATTTCATCACTCCAGAGGACAGACGACCAGTTCTTAGAAGTCCAGTTTCGATATTTTTGGGCAAAGCTAAGTCGAGCCTTTCTATTCCTTTCAGATATAAGAGGCTTCTTGCTTGACCGGCGGCCATTTAAATTTGTTTCATTTAGACGTCTTTTAATGGTGGAAACCTGCACTTTAACTTTATAATTTTCCTGTAAATCATCTTTTATGTCTATAGCAGTTAGACGGGGATTAATTACAGGTTTTCTTCCGAGCATTTAAGAGGGTTCGGGACAGAAAAATCAACTTTTTTATTTTTCAATCTTTTTTAATAATTTTTTCACAGTAACATAGTATATGTGTGACTATTATTTTGCAATTAAAATTGTCTTATCTCTTTAATTTTTTTATAAAAAATCTAAAACTTGAAAACTTTGCGCTAAAACGACGTTTCTATTTTTTGATAGGACTAAAAAATTGTCATAGTAAATGCTATTATTTTACACTTTTATACATGAAAATATAATAAAAATGCGTCAACAGTATTTTAAGGTAAAGTTATTACAAAAAATAAATGTTTTCCTAAAAAATCAATTTTTTAATATTTCGTACAATGAATATAAATATATAAAATTTTCTAATGTATATAACAACATTTCCTGAAGACAAAATAAAGATATATGTATTGCAAAACAGCATGTATAATTTTATGTGGATAGTGTTTTCCTTTTAGATATATCGTTTCAAAAATGATGTATCGTTGCAATTTTCAACCATGAGAAAAACCATTTAAAGATTTGATTAAAAAAATCAATTCATTTTACTTTTTATTATTAATATTGTTAAGTGTTAATACTATCTTTAGTTCACTTTACCTATTTACCGTATTTTTTATTTGAAGTAACTTTTCATGATGTTATTGACACATTTATATATATAGAGTAGAACCTAGTTAACGAGAACACGCTTAACGCGAATTACTCTTAAACACGAACGGCTTCTTGAATCCCCGTCAAAATAAAATTAATGCTAGGCTTTCCTGATAAGACTGACTGCTTTTAAGACAAACACATTTTGGGTCACTGTAAGTGGTCGTATTAACGTGGTTTGACTATAATACAATTATATATATATCGGGAAGTAAGGGTTGCATTTAATATTTTTGTTGATAAACCAGATATGAATTTTGTTTGCTTGCAACTATATTTATAACCAAAATATACAACTTCAACTTATTAAAAATATTTTGCATTAAGTTTTAAGATGATTTTATTCATTATTTGAACAAAAGCGTGATAAAATGTATATATATATATATATGTGAGTAATTACCTTTATAGATCTATACACCAAGTTTCAGGTGCAACTGATTTTATTTTTCCACCCATCACGAAATTATTTATTTAAAAAGGCTGCTAAGTTAGCATTAATATAAAAATAATTTATACAACAATGAAATATATATACAACTAAAACAATATCTTAGAACGTTTACAAAAAGCAAAAAATAGCTGATATTGACGCTTGAAAAAAAACAAAACAAAAATAATACGTGAGTAAAGTTATTTACTTCCATTTGATATCACGTTACTTCTCTTCACTTCACTGCATTAAAACAAATTATAAAAACTCAACCAAAACAGTAAAAAAGTTGCAGAAATTAGTGTTATCATTTATTTATTAAATCTTTTTTTTCATGAAGCCTTTTAAGCGCCCACCCGCCCTTTTGTTGATGTTTTCTCATGACGTCATTTTTAAAGTTTTAATTGAGATAGGACGAAAATGTTTTGATTAAAACACTTCTAAAGGTTTGAATTTTTTTAAGATAAAAAAAATGCAATTTTTGAAAATTATTCTGTCCCCGACCCACTTAATCAGTTCTGCGGGACACTTTTCGTAGCCGTTCGAACATAAGATTATTAGATGCAGTTCCCCTCTTATTGAAAACTTTATTCCACACACTTACAATTTGTCTGGATAGATTGAAATCGTAAGCTACACTTGCCTTAGAGCAAACTTCTCTTAAATCTGTGATTACAGCTTCTTTTAAGTCTTCAGAGTATTTCATTTCTTTTTCATACCGTCACAATCAAAAATGGGTAATAGAAGGCTGTTTACAAAATACCACAGGATTTAATTAAGTATATCTACGAAAACAAATTACTAATTAGCATGTCAAAATACTTTTGAACATCGAATTTTCTTAGTTGAACTGTAAGAAAAAGCAATTACTTACCCAGTGCTAGTTCGTTGTTATTGTAGAATATGTACCTCTGCAGTGAATCACAACATATCACTATGCAAGGGAATGCTTTAATATAGATAGCGCTGGCAAACTGCTCATGAGTACTACGGTACATTGATAAAAATTGTATAAATATTTATTCGACTGTAGTATTTGTTTTGTCGTTGCTGTTGCTTGATTACTTTTATTATTTTATACCCCCTTTGAATTTGCTAACAATAAACATAAAATAACAATAAAAATAAATAAATAAACAAACAAACTCCGTTTATACATTTTACACAGCCTGCACTTGAAAATCTGTTTTATACAATTTAAAATGCACTGTGAAAATCTTCTTGAAACCATTTTATCCAATAAAAATCGTGCAACAATAATTAC
This sequence comes from Dysdera silvatica, assembly GCA_006491805.2. NCBI lineage: Eukaryota > Metazoa > Arthropoda > Arachnida > Araneae > Dysderidae > Dysdera > Dysdera silvatica. Next base: position 153,173,519 of record QLNU02014802.1, on the reverse strand, counting down.
TGATGATGTTTCTCTTAAACTGTCAAATCTGAGGTAATTGTTATGACTCTTCCAATATTTTCGTCGTTTACACCTAAAATAAATAAGTTTGTAAAAATTATCAGTATCTCTTTTGCCGCAGGGTTTCTAATTTTCTAATATAATTAATGCAACAAAGATATTATTCCCTTCGCCATTTTAAATACATGGTAAACATTACAACGAATTTAAACGTTTGAAGTTACAAATAGGTATATTGATTTCTCTATAAGGCAATTTATTATTTTTCCTCGAATATCCTACAATTTTCGTCTCTTACGTTTATTTTTCCTTATATCTCTTAACGAAAACACATTTTTATTTCAATAATTAATAATTTGCATTTAATTATAAAATTAGAAAAATTCATTTATAAATATAACAAATCAAGTGGCCAGATTGATTGCTGTTACTTAATGTACAATGAGTGTAAAAATAACTATGATCAAAATAAAACATGAACTCATTTAAAAGCTCGCAGAATTCAATACTAAATAACAAAATCATTTACATAATAGTTTTTATTATTTGAAAAATTTCATATAAATTTAACAAATTCAATTTCATCAGGGTGAATTATTCAATGTTTTAGAATCTTGAAAGGCAAATGAGTCATAATAGTTCATTGCTTGATATTTTGTAATCAGAGTTTCTTCTTAGTACTAGAGTCTTAGCATATCACGCCCACTCCAAACGTATAACGTTTTACAATCAGTTAAACTATTTGATCCATTAAAACATCAAGACAAGTCTTCTCAAAATGGCGAACCCGTGGACTTATAAAGTTTTATTGCCGTCATTGGCGCGGAATTAAATCCTGGATCGTTGATGGAATTATAAGAGAACTGGCTCCGGTAGAATGTCTTCGGTGCTGGGGCCATGACTTGAAATTTCATTATTGCTTTGCGATAAAAATCTTAACTATATATGGACTGAATGCTAAAACGTTAAGAGCTTTTCAATCAATTTGTTTATCAAGAAATAAATAGCGGAAGTATAAATTTACGTTTTGTTAATTTTGCACCGTCTATGCCATGCGCGTAGGCAAAATTTTTTGTAGGGGTGGGCAAGAATTACTTCAGCAGAAATAAAAAACCTTCATTCAAAAATACCATAATTAAATTATTTAAATAAGTATTTAATTTGTTTAACTAAATATTGATACCATTTATTCCAAATAGGATAGGGAGGTCGCATATTTTTGTCTTCGAGAAAAAAACAAGACTTTTTTTAAAAATCCAAGGGAGGGAAAGTGCAAACTCTTGCCCTATGCTACTGATGCCCATGCTCTATACTTCAAGTTCTTGACAGTTCGGTTTAAGGACTTCTAGGGAAGGAATCTAAACGAATTTTGTTTCCACGTTACATTTTTGATATGACTACGCGCAATATTTTAGCCTGTTGTTTGCGAAATTCAAATTATATTGCGAAGTTAAGAATATATTTATTGCATTTAATCGAAAGCATATAAGACTGATATTCATTATGCCAAGGAAAAGTGAAACACCAATGCAGGGCCCAACGGATAAAATTATTACATGATTGAAGACATCACAAATATCACTACTAACTAAACGATGTGACTTCAACTATCTTTTTTTAATTATCAACTATTCTTTTTTATCTGTCCTTTTTTTATTTAACAACTACTTTTTCTTTATTTATCAAACATCCTTTTTTAGCACACTTCGCTCTTATTTTGTAAATAGTAAGAAACGATTTAAAGTCTTAATTTTCGGATGTTGATTTTTAATGAGTACTGAAGTAAAATCAAACGTCAATTATCGGACCTTTAAATATCAGACTCACCGGTTACTCGAAGCGTGTTTTAATGCGAGCAAATAAAATATTACAATTTTCATAAGTATAAATAATAATTATAACTAATAATATTAAAAATTAAAATTTAATTTTGTGAATAATTTTTAAAATAAACAGATGTAACCTTTCTTTTCTGAACTAAAACTTCGATGACTAAAAATAAAAATATTGGCAGAGCAGAAGGAAAAATCAATATAAGGATTAATGGTAAAAAATCGAAGTTGTGCACAGAAAAGAAATCTTCGGAGTTCCTTTATGAGATAAATTAAATCGGAATAACCAGGTTAACAAAATATGTAGCGGAATAAGTAGTCTTAGGTATAATAAAATGTCTTAAAGTACGTGTTTAATAGCTATCATTGAATTGTATTACACATTGAACAGTCGTTTAATGTACTGCAATAGTGTCTGGGAAAATTTGGAAAGAATTTATTTAAAAAGGATGAATGACTACAGATGTGAAAAGAATAATATATAGGGATCGAATTATCAATTGGAAGATATATACAAAATCTCATAATATACTTCCTGTGGACATGATGCAAGAATATTGTGTGTTAATCAATATGCGCCAACGAATAGTGGAACAAAGATTCAGAGATAAAAAAGATAGATGCACATGAGATTAAGAGGAGGCAAAAAATTAAATGTACAAGAATTCAGTCTTGAATTAAACAAAGATAACATAAGTCGCAAGGCAGTGAAGCTTTGTAATTCATTACTGGAATAATTTTAAAATAAGAGATAATCTGTAATTGTTCAAATCAAAATAGGGAAATATAAACGAGGACAGAAGAAAATACCGGGAAGTGGTGTGGGGGGGGATTGTATGTATGTGCATATATATCTATTTATTTTTATAGTTGTCGATCAAATTATATTTGCATATTTCTTTCCGATCTATAGTGTGTTGGTCATTAGACAGTTACATGTATATTCACATATGTAAAGTGCTGTGTATTTGAATTTTCATAAAGTAAGCATTAATAAAAGTGATGATGATTGAGTATGTAGAGCATAAATAATTAAAGATCATGTTTGTTGTTTTTTTATATTTCCCTGCTTCACTAACTACTCATTAAAATTCAGCAATTATTTTCGTGTCCCAAACTAGAAATTGTCTTTCCAACCTTCACTATGGAATCTTCCATTTGAGGCTTTTTATGTTGAACTAATCAAAGTCAATTGCCAACTAACTTCGTAGTTATTGTGCTAATACTGGGTAAAGCAGCAATACTTAAAATTTGAAATATTAAGCCGTATAGTCTCACTTTGATTCGCAAATTGTTGAAATTAAACTTCTTTGCCAAATTTCCCCCCAAATCTCGCCCTCAAAAGGGTAAGACCTAAATTTAGTTGGTACTCATTGGATTATTGGGTTATCACAATTTAGTTCAGAGCTAATTAGTTCCAGTAATATAAGTTCTATCATGTAAAATATCGAGAATAAAAATTATTGATATATCAGAACTCATTCCAATAACTTTAAAATACCGTGTTTGTGACCGCGACGCTTTGAAAGGGTTGCCACCTTGCTTAGGTAGCTCGAGATTTATTGATTTCTTTAGGGCTTGAGACCGAGTACATTTGCACTAGTAATTAATACACTTTACAGAATGGCCAGGTTACTTCAAAGAGTATCAGATTCTCTTTAGCAATAATTATTATTTGGGTCAGCTTAGTTTCTTTGTACTTGTACATTAAACGACCCCAAAAGTCATGATGCACCGGAAGCTACAGTTTTCCGAGAAAACCGAAACTCTGCTGCTAAGGGTAGGCGAAAAATAGTGTCCATTCCATTATCCATTGGGAGTCGAATCCGTGTTAGCTGCACGATAGAAGCATACTTAATCATTTCGCTATCGTAGATTAGAGGACTCATAATTTTCCGAGGAATCAGAACCTCTGTTGCAAAGCGTGGGCGTAAAAATGGCGTCGATCCTTGGATTCATTGGGAGCCGAATCCAAGTCAGCTGCACGATAGAAGAATATTTAATCACTTCTCTGGCGTAGATCAGTGGACTCGTATTTTTCCAAAGAAGCAGAACCTCTGCTGCAAAGAGTAGGCGTCAAAACTGAGCCCATCATACGATCCACTGGTAGTCGAATCTGAATTAGCTGCACGATAGAAGAATGCTTTATCATTTCGCTACCGTAGATCTGTGGACTCGTATTTTTCCGAGGAATCAGAACCCCTGGTACTGAGCGTGGGCGTAAAAACGACGCCCATACTACGATACATTGGGAGTCGACTCCGAGTTAGCTTCACTATGGAAGAATTCTTAATCCCTTCGCTATCATAGGTCAGCGGATTCGTAGTTTTCTACGAATTCTAAACTTAGAGATCTAGCCCTGAATTATAGTGGTAAACGATTGTTTACCATTCGGAATCTAACCTGCATTAACGACAAGCTATGTCAATATACATTTGAGCCATTGGAGCCCATTTAATCAAATATACAGCCTGTTTACTTTTCTACTAATTCATCGATATTTCTATTTCCCATTTTAAAACAATCATTTTCCATTTTTTTGGTGATAAACTAACGCGCATATTACTGGAAAATATCACGTCTTCTGGTTTATTTTGACCTTTGCTGTCCTCGAGATACAAAATCAACTGGATGCCAGGGAAATTCTTTACAGTGACGTCCTGTAAGTGTGTATACAAATAAGGAAGTTCCTAACTTACAGAATATATTTAGAAATGTGCTCACAAGAGAAGGAAAGAGCATCTAGTTTATTTTAGTGGATTCTCTAATTATACTAACTAATCTTTTGGCTCCTAAGCTCTTAATCCACAGACAATTAGAACATTGAAATTTCAGAGAATTTATTCTAATCTATCTTCGGAAATTCAGTCATTTCACGGCCCTTTCCTATAATTAGAGAAAATTCCAAAAGGATATATTATATATATATATATATTCAACATTTACTTAAATAATAATTTTCGAATTTCTATATAACGTTTTAGTAAAAATGTAGTTCCAAATATATTAATTTAAATCATTTCCATTTAATCTCTTCCATAGTCAAAATAACCATTAGTTTTAATATATCTATTCGACGGAACCTGCATTAATTTGACCTCTTAAGACCCGAGCGTTGGTCAATACGATGTAACTTCCGCAAAACAAACTCTCGTCCCGCGATTTTCTGTGCGTTCCAGCGACATATAGTGACACTAAATGGACGCTTAAAATTGCATAAATGATACCCCTCGGTCTGAGTTAGCAGTCTGAATTAGCTTAGTAGAAAAAGCATCGAAACTCAGGGTACACATCTGAGATGTACCTCTGGAATGAGGAGGTTAAGAAACTGAAACAATATATTGTTGCACCAAGATATCATAATATGCTCAATCTTCTATACATTACATTACATTTTCAAAATGCTCGTTTGTAACACAAGTAAGATAAAGGTAAATGAAAATATATATATTCGTGGTAACGTACCTTAAAGCACGAGTACCATGCAAATTGGTAAAAAAGTCATCAATTTTAATGAAAGGTTTACGCATTTAAAATACTGAATTCAAAGAAGGGTTTTTTGTATTAAATGAATGACATTAATTTAAACATTAACGTGAATGGAAAGGAAACAAATGAAATAATTCAAAATTATATAAGAGGATTGTTATTGAATAATGAGTTCTAATTATTATAATTTTATACATAATTATTATAGAGAAATGATTCGAAAATATTTATTTGTGGAGAAAATCTATCAGGGTGGCCAGCGATATAACCTAAGAAATATGTCCATAAATATATCCATTTCTTTATCTTCGCTCCTGGAAATTCTCTAAAAGAAATATAAAAATATCAGCATGCATATAGTAATGTCAAAGTCGAAGGGAACAAAATGCCCTATTTCGGCTTTCTCGCAGTTTTCATGAATTTTTCCCTTAAATAATATATATTTAATTTATTGTAATCCCATATGCTCTGTCCTGCCAGCTCGACGCCGACAGTAAACCCGAAAAGCAAAGCACCTTCTTCCGAAACGGCAACCTTTGTTCCTATGAATTATTGAAAGGGGGTTTTGTGTTTGGACACTTTTTCTGTCACAGAACAAGAACAGTGACAGCGCCAGATCCTCTTTGTTCTCTAGAAGTTCTTTTTTTCTCTCCTTCCTCTTCCGAGAACATTATCTCTGACCTGATTTGTCCTAAGGTTTCAATACTAACCTATGAGAATTCAATGAAGCGATTTAGTTGCGTATTTTTTAAGTCATCAATGTTTGTGAGTAACAGCTGCCAATATATTCATTTTGATATTGCTTCTTTTTTACAGCATTCCTTGTTTCTCTCCGCACTGCCGTCACAGTAATTGGATTAGTTTTAACGTAGTTGTTAATTATAGCTGCCTTATATCTGTATTAGTTGGCTTACTGTCTCGTATGATTATTGTCGCTTCCTGTCTCGTATGATCCTGTCTCGTTATCATTATTAATTCATCAGTTTTTGTTATCTCCTTGGGTTGACAAACTTAGCGGAAATGAGATTTCTGAAGCGGAGTTAATAAAGCTTTCCCTTCCGTATTCCTTTGAAGTCTGATATAACATTCTTTTTAACAAAACAATACAAAGTTTCATCAGGCGATTCCATAACCATATTTATTTCGACACTGGCATAACGTTTAAGAACAAAATTTCCGGAAGGCAACTGCTCGTTTTGTGAAGTAAACACAGTATGCTTCCACATGACGGAGGGAGCCGTGGACTTCCGAAACTCCGTAGTTTTAAATTTTACGCCAGTGTCGAAAAAACTGTTGGTGTAAAATTCCTTTTTTGTAGTTTCAGATTGAAGAATTAATTAAACTTGATTGATACATGAAAACGACCCAAAGTATTAGTTTGTAAAATAAATTGGTATCGTGGGCATTTGATCTACATCAACTTGCCAGACAGGTGTGCAAATAAATATTTTGCAAAATTAAGATATGTATATATATATATATCATCATCATCATATTCAACCATTATCTATCCACTGCTGGATGAAGGTCTCTCCAAATGCTTTCCACACAAGTCTATCCTGAGCAATTCGCTTCCACGTCACCCCAACCTGTTTTCTTATTTCATCCACCCATCTAGTTTGAGGACGTTTTCTAGGTCTTCGGTGGTCTCTTGGAATCCAGTTCAGAATTTCTGTTGTCCATCGTTGATCAGTTCTTCTTGCAATATGCCCAGCCCATCGCCATTTCAGCCCTTTTACTTTAACAATGATGTCCTCTACTCTAGTTTGCTCTCTCACCCAAGTGTTTCTTTTTCGATCTCTCCTAGTTATTCCAAGCATGCACCTCTCCATGCTCCTTTGCGTTGTCTGTAACTTTCGTATTGCTCCAACTGTTAGACTCCATGTCTCTGATCCATAAGAGAGGACTGGCAATACACACTGGTTGAAGACCTTTCTTTTTAGACACAAAGGCAATTTCCCCTTCAGGATAAAACTGTTTCTTCCAAATGCACTCCAGCCAAGTTTAATACGTCTGTTGAGTTCTTTCATAATGTTGCCATCCATTGAAATCAGCTGGCCAAGGTAAATATATGAATCAGCAATTTCTAGCTCAATGTTGTCAACTTGTATTTTTGTTTCCTCTACGAAATTATTGAACATGATTTTAGTTTTTTGTAGGTTCATCTTGAGTCCAACTTCTTTACTTCTAGTTGAGAGCTCCTGTACCATGTCTTGGAGTTCTAATGGGTTCGTTGAAAAAATAACAATGTCATCAGCAAACCGCAAATGATTTAAGTATTCACCATTTATTTTTATTCCCTTGTTATTCCAATTTATCTGCTGAAAAATCATCTGTAAAGCTGAAGTAAAAAGTTTTGGAGAAATGGTATCTCCCTGCCTCACACCTTTGCCAAGTTTGATAGTTTTGGTATCTTTATGTAACCGAAATTTTGCACTTGCATTTTTATACACACGTTTCACCATGTCAATGTACACATCCTCAATGTCTGTTGATCTTAAAGAGTTGATGACTGCTGATGTTTTTATAGAGTCAAAGGCCTTCTCATAGTCAATAAATGCAACACACAATGGAAGTTCATATTCATGTGTTCTTTCAATTAATTCTCTTAATACTTGAATATGGTCCACTGTACTGAATCCACTTCGAAATCCAGCTTGTTCTCTTGGTTGAGCTGCATCTAATTTTTTCTGCAGGCGATGTGTTAGAACTTTTGTGAAGATTTTATAAATAGCAGGTAACAAGCTAATTGGTCGGTAATTTTTCAAATCCTCTTTATCACCTTTTTTATGCAAAAGAATTACTGTTGCAGAATCCCATTGGTTTGGTATGTTACCGCTGTTAAGACATTTGGTAAAGAATTTTGCAAGTATGTCTTCTACATATTCTCCAGCTTCTTTTAGGATATCTAATGTAATACCATCATCACCAGGGGCTCTTCCTTTCTTCATGCTTTTTATTGCAAATGAAACTTCTTCTTTTAAGATTTTAGGAGCTATTCCTTCGACTATTTCAATGTCTTCGTTTAATTCACTGTTACTTTCGTATAGATTTTTGTAGAATTCTTCAACTCTTCTAAGTATTTCTTCCCTATTTCTTGTTACGGTGCCATCCTCTCCTTTTAATGCAATGATGTGTTTCTTCCCAACAGATAAACTTCCTTTAACAACCCTAAGGCTCTTGTTATTTTCAATGGCTTTCCTTACTAGCTCACAGTTGAATTTTCTTATGTCTTCTTTCATGCTTTTGCGCAGAGTTTTACAAAGTTCTATGTACTCAATCCTGGAACTGGTATTTCGATTGTCCACCTTCATATCTCTTCGCCTTTTCATGAGCTGTTTCGTCTTCTCAGATAATTTGCTATTGTGCTTTTTACAGGTTACACCACCAATTTCCCCAGCAGTTTCAACTATTGTCTTAACAATGTTTTCATTTGCTTCTGAGATATCAATTTCTTCAATAAGTCCTTCCAGTGCAGAAAAGCGATTTTTTAATTCCAACTTGAATGCCTCGGTATTTGCTTTCAGTTTCATTAAATCCACCCTCTTACTTACTTGTTTCCTAATGAGCTTCTGTCTTTCTAATTTAGTATTTAAGTGCACTTTACATCTCACCATTCGATGATCACTTCCAGTATTAAATCTGTTCAGTACACTGCAATCTTCAATAATTGATTTCTTGTTTGCCAGGATATAGTCAATTTCGCTAGTTCCCCCATTTGGGTGTTTCCATGTCCATTTTCTTTGCGGTTTCTTCTTAAAAAATGAATTCATGATGCTAAGGTTTTCAGCTTCTGCAAATTCGATGAGTTGATCGCCACGTTCATTCCTTTCCCCATATCCGTATTTACCAACCGATGTCTCTCCTTGTTCCTGTTGTCCAATTCTTGCATTGAAATCCCCCATGATGAGCTTGATATGTTGTTTCCCTTTGGTGTGTAACTCTTTGATTTCTTCATAAAATTCTTCAACCTCTTCGTCGGTATGGCTTGATGTTGGTGCATATACCTGTACTATTTGAAGTTGGTATCGCTGGGTTAGTTGAACAACAAGCCTCGCTGCTCGATCTGATGTACTTTCAACTTCCAGAAGACAGTCTTTAATTCTTTTGTTGATTAAGAAGCCAACACCACTTGTTCTTCCAGTTTCCGTTCCTCTATAGTAAAACAAATGTCCGCTTTTCAGTTCCACCAACTCTTCACCTTTTCTTCTAATTTCACTGAGTCCTACAATGTCCCATTTGATCTTGTCTAGTTCCTCTTCCAATTCCTGAAGTTTTGCTTCAGAAGCAAGGGATCGTCCATTAAACGTAGCCAAGGTCAATAACAAACGGCAGCCTGGGCCATTCCAGTGATTCTTAGCACCCCCTGCTTTCATGCCACACTGACCGCTGCCTTGATCAGGAGCACTCCAGCACCTGGAGACTAGGGGCCATGGTTTCTGGTGTGTCAACATAATGGAGGAATTAGCCATAATTTCACCACGCTGGCTAGACGGGTTGGTGAATTAGCCCTCCCCTTCCGCCTTTCTATCCGTGTAGCAAATATTAATTTGCCTCATAAATAGAAAGCCCAGCCTGCACCACTTGAAGGCGGGGTAGGACACTAGGTTACTGGCCTGGCCGGTTCCACACATACGTTCAGCGTGTGGGTCTCCTTCCAGTTAGATACCAGCAACCCTTTTGCAAGCCATATATATATATACACTGTAAAATTAAAATTGCAACGTTCACATTAATTTGTAAATAAGATATAATACAATTTCGGAACAAAAAAGGTACTTACTTTGCTCAAAAAATGACACCCTGTCCCAATTATTACTGGGTAAACATTCTAACTTTTACGATTCAGTTGATTCTCCACGATGTGGAGTCATGTAGATGTAATACAGTGTTTTGTGCTACTGCGTGCCTTGCTTTTTTAACCCGTTTGAAGACTACGCTAGTTGCTTCTGATCTTATAGTATAATGCATCTCAACGTTTATGATGCTGAGATCCGATAAATACTTTTTATGACAGGGCTCGGACCCAACAAATTTACTCCTAAACACCTTCCCTTTTTTTGAGTTACTATACTAAATTATTTTTTGCTTTATAAAGTGTATGGTCACACTTCTTTTGACGAATATACATTGCTGATACACTGCTTTGCTGATTTGTCTCAAGCTTTCGTAACTGATGTTATTGCATTCAGCTTTAAGAACAGATAATACGCAATACGTTATTGTAGTTGACATGTATGCGCTTTTTCTGTCTGGTCATTATATGCCGTATACCCTTTCTCGAATGTTAGAAGATTTCGATGTCTAAAAATTCTCGATCTCAATGGAGTTATTTGGACGGTGGAATTGCACAGGGTCGTTGTTCTCAGACGAGCCATTCCTCTGTTTTAGCAGTGATGGTCCTCGTGTATGTGTCTAGCGCCGATGTGGTTATAGGTCCAATCCGGCCGCATCTGTGGAAGGACACACCGCTCAACAACAGGGTGTCATGGTTTGGGGTGCCATCGCCTACAATAGCAGGTCGTCTCTGTTCCGTATTGAAAGCAATAGTACGGCCTGCATCAGCCAACGTGTCTTGCAGGATACCCAGGTACTCACCATGGCTCCCATTCTCCCCTGATCTCTCATCGATCGAACATGTCTGGGACGTGATTGGACATCACTCGCCTTCGTTGCCACCGTCACTTTCAGAAGATGAACTCTGGCAAATGTTTCACAGGGAATGGACAGCCATTTCCTAGGACACTATCCACATGCTCATTGAGTCTGTACCTAGATGTGTTGCTGCTTATATGGCCGCCCGAGGTGGTCCTACAACCTTCTGATGAGATATTGTTTTCGCTCAGTGTATAGGTACATCAAGTTGCAATCAACATCACTTATTGTTCTTCGTGTTTCTCTCTCTGCCGATTTTCATCACTTTCCGCCTACTCCTTCTTGACGTTGCATTTTTCACTCTGACGTAGTATACTTAATCAATTCTCGGACCACAACACCCTGTGTTCGAGAAGTATGCCATACAACACTATTGTCTACATTGTATTGTTCAATCCGTCTTGTCCGTATGTCTATACGGCCAGATCTTAAACAATGAAGGTATCCGTTACTGAAAGGGGCCTGAAGCCACTTTGCATTATGGTTTAAACGGGAATCTTATTTTTTTTTGTGTTTTAACAACGCAAGAACAGAATAGGTGATACTGGGCCTGGATCTCTTTGTCTAAGAATTCAAATCTGTGTTACCAAGAGAACTTCTCCCTAGCCAGCGTGGGCAAGAAGACGACATTTTTTCCATAATACTACTTGGTTCGTTGAGGGAAAGATAGACGGATTCGTCTCCACTATGAGACCGTAGTTTAATGGATCTACATATTTTGGAATTCCTTATATTATTTAAAAATTCAAGCTCTTTAAATTTTATTATAGAAACTTTCCTCCAGCGCACAATGGGTGATTAGTTGGTGAGAGAGTTTTCTCTACTTTAGGACGGTATCTTTGGGAGGGGAATCTGGATTAAAGGCACGCTAGAAGAGCGCGTTACCACTATACCACCACAAGGCCGAACATTGACCTGAGCTCTCTTGAATAACGTTTGTTGCTAGTGGTAAGCAGTTTAATAAACGACGCATATAATACTACTTGAGGAAAAGGATGGTAACTCTTTCGACGGATGATGAAGAACCTGATAGTACTTAAAACTGCTCAAGATGGTTGATAACATTTCTCGTCGTATTAGATACCCATTACGCTGACTGGATACTTTCCCTATTCTAGTCCCGACTTAACAGATGTGGGTGATTTCTATGAACAGTTTCTGAACACATCGTTCAGTTATCTATAGTGTGATCTTGATCGATGTGTGCCCGTTCATACATGGAGTTGACCATATATTCCCGCGAAAATTAGATTATGCTTACTCATAGTTTTGTGTTAATTAGTCATTTATATATGTACGCATATATAATATTTTGAAAACCTTAATATTTTAAGAATTAAAGTCGTAATTTCTTTATTTTAAACATAATGTCGAATATTTTTTACTTAAATAGGTAAAAATTTAAATCTCAAGAACATGACCTAATTTTCTTAGTTACTAAGAAATACAGATATAATAGTTATGCTATCGTCAAATTTAATAATGACTTATAGATCAGTTGTTGACTATAAATAATTATTGGTTATTTACGTTACCGTATAATTGGAAATATAAATGTGAATGATTAAAAAAAATTAAAATTGTAATAATACTATTTCTGGTTATTGATAACCTAAATATTATTACTTATTTAATTACTTAGCTTAATATCTGTAGCACATAATAATAAAATTTGGTACTAATAATATTAAATATTACATATGCGGAAGGTAAATGATACATATTCAAACTCAATTAAATTCGAACTAAGGACTTTGAAAGTAACTAGATTAATGTCGATTCTCTAACTGATTGCTTTAATTTTTCTCCGTGTGTAAATACTTCCCTTTGCTCTAGAATTTTCTTTATTTTTCCGTTCTATCCAAGGAAAAACAGATGTCTTAGATACTTCTGATAATATTTTCGAGGTTCATTGCGCTAATTCGAAACAATACGGCCCCATACTCGTAATCAATATGCCAAGTATCCTTGTACTACGTGTGTTGATTTGGCAATATATAAATAATTTATTTAATAGTTCAGGCCCATAACTCAGCTAACTCTGATTTGTGTATGTGTTTGTGTGTGTGTGTGATCAATGAAATTTCTTTATGTATTATATATTTTTTTAATTTTGCTGGCAATCTATTTTCCCAAATATGAAATTGGAACTCGGTAATAGACGTTAAGGGTTTTGAGTAAGTATTAATAATCAGAATTATTTTATGAACGTTCGAAAAAAATTTTCATTTCGATAAATATTTTTTGAATTAACATGCTGTAGCCATTTTTCGTTGTGCCAGCTACAGAAAGCTAGTCTGGTATTCCACAACGTAATACAGGGTTTATTTCAGAAGTTCCCGGAATGATTTTTGTAGTTTGCAACTGGTTGAGGCCCGGAGCTGGGCGGAAAGTTGGTGGGATCTAAGCTTGGAAACGAGACCGGTATCAGTCGCCTGCGGGCAGTTGTTGAGGCAGGGTCATGCTCCGCACAGAGGTATCTAATGCACCCTCGTCGATCAAAAAATGGACCAGTTTTTGGAGCAGCGTTATGCAATCAAATTTTGTGTGAAACTGGGTAAAAACGGGGCGGAGACACTCGAAATGCTTCGGAAAGCCTACGGTGACGGGGCGATGAAAAAAAGCCAAACTTTCATGTGGCACAAGCGGTTCCGGGAAGGTCGGGAGTCCGTCAACGACGACGACCGCTCTGGACGCCCGTCGACATCACAAACGGACGACTCGGTGCAAAAAGTGCGTCAAGTTTTGGACAATGACCGACGATTAAGTGTTCGGGTGATTGCAGAGGAGTGTGGAATACCCAAAACAATCGTTCATCGCATTTTAACGGAGGATCTTCAAATGAGGAAAGTCTGCTCGAAAATGGTGCCAAAAGTCCTGACGAGTGAGATGAAGGAGCAGCGTTTGTTGAAGTGCCAGGAATTGCATGAACGCTACGAAACGGACCCAGAATTTTTGGACAGAGTGATCACAGGGGACGAGACGTGGATTTTTCAGTACGATCCCGAATCAAAGCGCCAGAGCAGCGAGTGGCACACCAAGGAGTCTCCTCGCCCGAAAAAAGCAAGGATGAGCAAATCGCGAATCAAGGCAATGCTCATTGTGTTTTTTGACAGAAAAGGTGTAGTTCACAGTGAATTCGTGCCACAAGGACAAACAGTCAACAAGGAGTTTTACTGTGAAGTGCTCAAACGGTTGCGCAACAGGGTTCGACGCGTCCGAAACGCATGATCTTACGCCATGATAACGCGTCAATCCACTAGCGCTCATTAATGTCCGAGTTGCTGGCCAAAATGGATATTAAACAACGCTGCGCCAGCCGCCATTACAACTTCGATCTGGCACCAGCGGATTTCTTTTTGTTCCCAAGGATCAAAAGAACCCTGAAAGGAACTCGGCATGGGACGCTGGAGGCGGTAAAAGCAGCCGCGACGACCTCACTGAAGGAGATTCCCGTTGACGACTTCCAGGGCGCCTTCAATGATTGGGTGAAGCGTTGGCAACGGTGCATCGAAGCAGGGGGAGAATACTTTGAAAAGTTCTGAAAAGATTGTAAACTGATATTGAATAAATGATTTTAAAAAAAATCATTTCGGGAACTTTTGGGACAAACCCTGTAAGGTATTATCATGATTGAAAAATGATAATAATTATTTTGGTAACAATAATATCCCTTGTTATTAGTTGCATGAACATTCCGATCCTAATTTAATCTGCTTCTGATGACTACCCGTGCCTTTAAGCAAAATTTGAAGAACAAAAAATTTAGGAAGAATAATTTTCTCAAACGAAATTGTTGTTCTCAAAGAGGAGTAACTGCACATAATTTAGAATTTTCTTAGCTTCGTTAACATGTGATTTTCTAAATATTATTATTCAAGCTGATTTACAAATGCTAAAATTTATAATTTAACATAACGTGTATGATATAATGTGTGAAATATAATCACATTGACAACTAGCTTCTTTTTTAAACTTTAATTTTGTTGGTTAATGAACAGTTATAAAAGAACATAAAAATGAAAATAATAGAGCATATGGGCAATAATCCTTTATTATAATAATAAGCATGGTTTATAACCGTCTTTTTTATATTAAGCTGAGCGAAAGATCCGTAGTCTATATACTGATTTATGAAATTAAAATATTTCATTTAGTTGTAAAATTTATTTATTTATAAGAATTATTATATTCATAGCTTCGGTTTGGCATTTAATTGAAATGTTATCTACTTTCCTTGAATCAAACGTTAGAAGATAAAAGTTTTCTAAATATCCGTTGCTTCAAAGCGATTAGTTATAATTATTTTCTCAAATTAGTTACTCAATTAACCTTAATAATAGTTATATACATAAAAATATTTTATTACAAATATTAGTAGATTCGCCGCAGCTAAGATTCTAATTTCAGCTTAGACTAACTTCTATAATAATAATAATTAACTAATTTCATCTTAGATTCTAACTAATTTGAACGGAAATGAAAGTTGTGAGATAAAATTTTACATTTTAAATTATCGCATTTTATTCTATAGAATTCTCACTCACATAAAATAAACTTGGTATATTTTACAGATAAACAAACTAAACTTTTCAGTTAATCCGTTATTTCTTCCTCCTTTATTCCCCTTAACAACGGTTTATTGCGTATTATCATTTATATATTTGTCGCGTAGTTGTATCAATTATTGCATTATTACGCCGACTGTAGTAGACTGGGATGGTCACTGACGCCTTTGGTGCGAATATGCTCATGGTTCCAGAAGAAGAAGTGTAGACGCCATTGACATTGGCGTATGTAATTCGCCCTATAGATTCGTATTTTGAGGCTTTTTAAATGGGTGTCACTCTCCAAAGAAAGTGGAGGGGTGTGCCGGATCATAATTGGAAAGATACAATCCACCAGGAGTTTTCAGAAATACAAAACAATGCATTTATCCCCGACGGCATCCACAAGACGGTGTGGTTTAATATAAAACGTCGACTTTGGAATGGGATGGGCAGTGTTCCATGCTGGGGGGTAAAGAGACGAGCGTACCACCTCACTGCCTGCTCTCGTACATCTTCTCAAATCCTTCTTCTTGAGTCACCCCTTCTTTTTATGAGTGTATAAATGTGTCTGATTATTTTTTTTAGTCCATGTTAAAAGCCAACTGTTTAGGGTGTGCGAAATCTTGTCACATAGAGATATATAAAAATTGGAATTTAAAGAAGCAGATTCAGGTCGTAAGTCGTTCAGCATAAAAAAAAGCATTTAAAAGTGTTATGAGCTTCTGTGCGTATACCTAGAATCTGAGCAAGTAGAACCATGTGTAGAACAGAAAACCGTCTGCCCGAAAATAACTGTTCGGCAATATATATATACCGTTATTGTGTCTGGTCGGTAGGAAAACATATAAGGCATAGGCCTACGCAGAAAGTTCATAAGGGGGTTATAGGCTTAATGGGAGGGGTTACAGAGCTACAACTCACATATTCCTATGTTAAATATACAAAATTTCATTGCAATGGGGGGTTACAACCCCCATCAACACCCCCCTGCGTACGCCAATGATATAAGGATGCTTTCATATTTTCTGTATATTATATTAAACCTTGCTTTTAAGCAGACATGAGGGTACCTGAACCTTGGACAGTTATTCCAAATATTAAGTTATTTATAGAAAAATAATGGAAAGGTTGAGACACATGTAACATAATGGAAACACTTAAATAAATTGTTTTAAAATGATATATTTTTACTTAGACAAGAAAAAAACTACGGTAGAGAATTCTTGTATCCCTGTTTTAAAAATTATAACAAAAATGGATGTATGAATATACGTTCAGCTAAAAGTAAACAGTTAGTTCTGGATTCCGAAAAATGGACGGATCAATACGCTGAAACAACGGCTGATTAAAGCGGAACCGGTAAAGAGGGAATCTGCTACTCAGGTATGATATAATGATACTATAATAATGGCGCTATTACTAACTATAATAATAATGAGGATACGATAAAAATGACAAACAAACAATTTTTATTTATTTGTCACAATGGTTGTAGTAACTTTCCATTTCACTTAGAAAATACATATATATACAATAACACTGCAATTCAATAAACCACAAATAACCACAATCCATCGTGACGGGGACCCCAGTAAAAATCATACGATTTAACAGGCGGTGTTAATAATTTTAAGAATAATGATGATGCCGTAATAATGCTGTATTTCATAATTTAGGTAACTCTCAATAGCGTAAATTGGTTCAATTCTTTAATTTTCAACCAGAAAGATTTAGCAGATTCTTAACCACTGACTCGTATTTTGAAAAATACGACACAAGTAAATGTTTGTGGTAAACATTACCCAACCACGTAAAACTTACAGTATTTTATATAACACTTTAATTCACTTTTTGCTTTTTTTTACTATATTTTGATTATAATGTATGTATATTAAATTTCCAATTTATCCTGGCGATTTTTCTGATTTAGATCCGCATTCAAATGTGCACATCAGTTGTAATTCCTCTTGCAGGTCCTGAGTAAATAATCATTTAAATCCTGCTTTGAAGACAATGTCAAATCCATTAGAAAGCCTTGTCCACCGTTGTTCCAATTCGAAAAGCATTTTACCTTGGCGAAGATACTCCATTCATCAAGTTGCAGCAACGAACACAAAGTTAGAAAAATATTCTCGAATAAGTCTGTGCAGAGAGAAAGAGAGAGAAGGCAGTTCTTTCAAATAACTGGAAATTATCTAAAGAATTTATCCCGTTTAGTTGACCCGCGAGACCGTGTCTTGATGAATGCGTTAATTTCTTTTTCTACAAGAAAGCCAACACCGTTAGAAACTGCTCTTTCTTTGTAGGCTTTGGTAGCTCTTTTGTTCCGACGCCCTCGGGAGCACTCAGTCCATTTAATTTCCTCTCCCGATTTTCTGTTTCTTTCTTCGTGAGCCTCTCGATTAATCGTTCGCCTTCCGGAGAAGAGATCTACTCGGGGATACCCAAGGGACCGTTCTCAATACCTTATTTCCGCCTTCAAATCAATTTTTCTTAGCCCTCATATGAGGCTGTTGTTAGTTGCCTATAGTTACAGGATAATTATTAGGGTTCCGCGGCCACGTTTGGAAAGAGAAAGATGTTTCCATAAAGGCAAATAACGTCGTGGGTATTAAACATCTTTTACACCGTATGGAATTATTATTTTTGCGGTTTTTAAGGTGTTGGTTTTAAATGCTTCCAATTGTTCCTCATGTAGACTTACAATCGACTCTAAGCCGAAATCGTGACCAAACTGTCAGCATGGGCTATTCCATGTTTGAATCTTCATTTAAATGCATATTATTTTGATGTTTAAAGAGTTCTTTTTGTGTTGGAACACAAAATATTCACCACTTTTCATAGAAAAATTTTCGCCATTTTTCATCAATAGTTTCACCAAATAATGTAACATTTTCCACATCAGTTTTATTTAATTAGATATTGACTTTTTATTATTACTCTTATGTATTTAACTACAAAGATTTTCCTTGTTATATCACTTGCTAAAAGTTTTGGTATAAAAGATGGGCGCCCATATTGAGGGCCGGGGGGCGGGGTTCGAGGCCCCTAGCCATTTAAAAATTTGATTTTCCCGTTTCTGCTATGTATTTAATTTCAAATGTTTTACGGTCATATTTCAAAATTAAGTATTTTTGGCTCTTAACTACTTGTTAAGCAGTAACAATTATTTTTGTAGCATAATCTTATACATTCAATAAACCGTTTAACAGCTTTGAGAAGGACGTAACAATTTTTCTCAAACCACCCCTAGAAATACTCCTATGGGCGCCCATGGTATAAAGTTTTTGGTTTGGTTTTACATTTTTTTTATTGGCAATTAGTGTTTTATTTTATTTTGCCGTTTTAACCTAAGAGAATCTTTCCGGATTGCAAGGTAACCTAACTTACAAATCAATGTTTATCAATCTTTCTACCATTGGGGAAAACTTGAATTAATATTCATGTTTAAGGAAATCCAACATTAAATATATCATATATCATTATCTTCCTTTGTTATTTTTAAATCAATAATCCATTAGGAAATCAAAATATAGGCTCATACGGAGCATTCTACAGACATAATAACAATTCCAAAAGTGCAATACAACTGAGTCCATTTATTTGATTAAGTGTGCTGCAGTTCCACAGTGCTTGTGAATTGGTTACTCACACTGTTATTTATTATTATTTTTCGAGGATCCAGGCTTGAATTTTGGGGGGCGATCTCCGCCTCCTTGAATGAAAATGTAACATTGAAAAGATACAAGGTAAAGGTCCAATGAGGTATCATTTTCAAAAATCAAGTCATTAATCGCCACCCTTGAATGACCTCTAAATCCGCCCCTGCGCAAAACCCTTACCGCTAACTTGCGAAAATCTGGGTTTCGGGAAACCATGGTTAAGAAATGGTGCTGTTAATTACAGCAGATAAAAATGGTACTGTAAATAATAGCTGAAATTATGAAAATCTTTACTGCTTTGTTATGTAACACATGGTTTTCAATTAATTTCTATGGCCCAATTTTTTTTTTTTTTTTTATTCTCTTTATTCTCAAAATGCCCAAATCCTATACTCTTTTCTTTATTTGCAACCTCTGACCTTTGGACAATCCTGTAACAATAATATTAGGAGAGGATTACCCTGAGAGGACCAAGCCTAACACTATTTAAAAGTTAAATAAATAAGTGTATTAAACAACAATATCCATAAACTTTTTGGCGTAGTGATACCAGTGTCGATGTTACGGCGCGGTTAGATGGCAAAACATTCGAAAGAAAAGAAAAGAAATCTTTTTGCGTTCGGTGAGGCCTGAACACACAACTTTCCACATGCCGGGCGGAGGATCTACCATCTGAGCCACGAACAACAACATTTAATCTCTCACGAACGTTTTTAAGACTATTTACTGAAGCCGGTTATTTCACAGAATGGTGTAGTACATGGACTACTTTTTAAACCAAATTGCAAAGAGACTGGTATTAAATTGATCGAAAAGCCCGTTGCAGTACATGTATTTATATAAATCGAACACTACGCAGATTAAAGTAAACAACAACATTAATGTTGTTGTTTAATTTAATCTAAGAAGTGTTCGATTTAAAGAAATAAATAAATGTATGTTTAAACGGAGGTATAAAATACCCAAAAGGATCTGCGGAATCATAAAATATGTTTCTTTTATGAATATGTAGATCACGCCAAATATAAGGCGTGGTCAGTTTCTCCTCATTTTATTGAAAACAAGCGTTTAACCTAAGTATTAAGCTGAGAAAGGATATAATTTATTTTGTTTTAGATTTGCAGACAATTTATGTGCAATTTTATACAAAAAAACGATGATAATCAATACAATTTGTCGCCAATGAAGAAACTAAATTTCTTTACTCATTGTTGATTATGTGGATATGTAGGATATGTCTATATATAGATCCTAATTTCATTATATTTCTTAATTATATGTAGGCTTTTAAATAAATTTTTCATTTTTATAGTCTTGAAATGCCATGGCTCTCTGTGTATTTGTTGCTAATATACATATATATTATGTGCCGCTTGAATTAAAGTAAATAAATAAAATAAAATTTTATCAACGGATTAATAACGATTATGGTCTGTGGTCTAATCGATGTCGATAAGGAGATTAGGGCGGATTGTTTTGAAGACTCCATCGTCATTATTTTTGTGCTTGAAAGATAATAACCTACAATAGATTAACGTATGAACAGCGCATTTCATAAACTTTGTGGCATAAGCTTTGTAAAGGGATAATATATTTTGAATTGGGCTCATTTTCTATCTTCAATAATTAGCAGAACTTGATATAAGGTGTAAGAAACGTAAATATTAAAAACATATATATATTTTAGGAAAGGTGTAACTTCATTTCCGATGTCGTGTTCAAACCTATTTTTAATACCTATAGTGCTATTAAAATTGAAGTTTAGTGTTTTGTTTTAACTTATCGTTTACACATTTTAGTATAAATTATAACTAATAGCGTTCATTTTAAAAAGAAGCAATAAAAAATTTAAATCATGTATATAAACATAAAATTATCTTCCGAAATTTACCAGAAAAGAGGGAATTTTGAAACATTTAAAATTTCTCATACTGCGACGTATAAATTATAAATAACAGCGTTGAACTTAGAAAAAGAAGTGATAAAAGATTTAAATCATGTTTATAAAACATAAAACTTTCTTCCAAAACTTACCAGAAAATAGTTAATTTTCAAATCTTTAAAAATTCTTATACTACGACGTATAAATTAATAAACATTTTGTTAATGCATTCAATAGAGATTAGTTTTTATGCATAGTTTGTATTTGTTAAAATGCAATATTCTGAGAGAGTTGGATAAGAACAGGCGAACTTATTTGAAATAGTGACCAGCAATTGAACACATCACAGTATCGCATATTTTCACTATTAAATGTACTTTTTTTCCAGGCATAATTATTATACCCAAAGCGCAAAAGAGAGTCGTATGTGTAGCAAAAATCCAATTTGATTTAGGAAACGGAATTGCAATAACACACAAGTAGGAAAGAATTTGAATTTTTGCAATTTGGTAGATTTTGTCCTCGTTTTTCAATTCTTAAGACGTGGAACTCTTTTCTTCGGCTTCAATCTATCGCTATGGTCACCTGCCGTGGAGCGAAACATGGTTTTGGCGGGGAACTCATCGCTTCCAGTCCCGCAATGGATTGGATTCGAAGAGACATTGATTGATGTGTGACTGAATAGGCACGGCTCCTCTAAATCTTTTGCTCTAAACAATTTTTGTCCCTTATCTATTTTCTCCATTTTTTCATGTTTTTCTTTCATTCCTTAGCATTATTTATACCAGAATAACCTGCGATAAGAGCCACAAAGCTTAATCAAACGTATTTGAGTATCATTCTGAGAACGACGAGAACAAAACTATTGGAACACTAATTACGCAAGCATTAAATACTTTAAACTTCGTCCGTAATGATATTATTAAGTTCTTTTCTAGATATTGTTCTGTTATATTATTTTACTTATACACTGAAATAATTTATTGTGTGTGTGTGTATATATATATATATATATATGTGTGTGTGTGTGTGTGTGTGGCCCCCAAGAGGGCTGCTGATATCTAACTGGAAGGAGACCCACATGCGGGACGGAAACAATGTGTGGAACCGGCCGGGGACAGTAATCCAGTGTCCTTAGGTATGATTGGAATGACTAGGAGAGATCGAAAAAGGAACACTTGGATGAGAGAACAAACTAGAGAAGAGGACGTTATTGTTAAAGTAAAAGTTCTGAAATGGCGATGGACTGGGCATATTGCAAGAAGATCTGATCAACGATGGACAACAGAAATTCTCAACTGGATTCTAAGAGACCACCAAAGACCTAGAAAACATCCTCCAACTAGGTGGGTGGATGAAATAAGAAAAGAGGTTGGGGTGACGTGGAAACTAATGGCCCAGGACAGACTTGTGTAGAAAGCATTTGGAGAGACCTTCATCCAGCAGTGGATAGATAATGGTTGAATTTGATGAAGATGGTATATATATTGCGAACTACATTGTAAATCCAAGAATTAAGGTAAATCTAGTGAAAATGCAGAAATTTGATTGTTCAAGAAAATCTCATAAAACTAATATACTGTCAAATTACACAGAAAAGATGTTAGGGACTCCATTTTCTCTTGTCATTCTTATTTTTTTGGGAGGGGAAAATATAGGGGAAAAAAGATTCTCTGATGGATTTTTCCCTCCGAGGAAACATTCATTTTTATGCCCAATTAAACAAGTAAGACAAGCGTAAAACGGAAAGCTGGATTAATGGTCGCTAAAGAAACATCCCTCCAACGTAGAAAAGGGGAATTGAGAACGTTTGTTAAGCTTGTGGAGCGTAACGTTTAGGACCTTCTTTGTACTAATATTCAAACACAGTTTAAGCGTTCAAAAAAGGTTATATAATACTCTTCGTGGCTTAAATTCGATGCATTTAAAAATTTGAATTTCTTGAACAGTTAAAAATTTTGCAATGGATAAATTTAGTTTGTTTCTTTGAAATATTTATGTGTCTTTTTATATTCTAAACGAATTTGTTTTTTCACATGAAGTTGACCTAATCATGGTGTTTCATTTTCGTTAAATAAGGATTAAAAAACGCATTGTAAGTGAAATTGAATGCTTAACTTTTAAGATTTTTGACATATATTGGAACCTGGTAAAATTACCAACTTTCGAAATTGACCAGATTTTATAGGAGGGAACTTGTAAACAATTATTCATTCATATATCAAAGTCTGTCGTACATAGTGACCACCTGTCTATGGTAACCATTGCGGTCTAGTTCTAAAGGTGGTCACATTATGCAGGTTCTTCTGTATTTGCTACATTAATCCTCATGAACGTGCGTCTTACAAGTCTCAGAGGGACATTCGATGTATAGCACTGACACATACCTATATGTGATTATGGGTTTAGCGTGAAAATACTCTATCTGTAAAACAACCACCAAAAATATGCATGAATAATGAATGAAAAACGCATTTACACCACTTGAACTCGTTTATATAATAATGCAATAAATTTACTAGCAGCGCGCGATATATCTCCGAAATAGGAGAAGATAAAGCACCGTATTTAAGGGCAGGGCCCTTTAACAAACTTATCCTGTGGTGTTTAATATGGCCATCTTTTGTCCATGTTAAATATGGCATATTAATTAATATGGCATATATAAAATATGGCATACAAAAAGCTCTCTTGCACACGAGGTCAACGCTTTTCCCTCTTGAAAAACATGCAGAAAATTCTGTTACCACATAAGGTTTTACATCCAATTCAGATTCATTTTATTTAATGGTGGACATTATTTTTCTAAACACGCACTTATTGGTATTAATACAACGATATTCTTTGAAGTGTTCAGTGGTATCTTGTAAAATTTGCGAAGGATCAATCGAATAATCCACAAACATGACTAATGTATTGTATTCCGTTTATATGTGGTGTTGGGAACACGTATTTTTATGCAATATTTTAAGACATAAATGTTGTATTGTCGACTCGTATGCAAAGTATTAAAATAAATTTTTCTCCTTTCCATTGCAGCAAGATTAATGGAAATGCAGTTAAGTATCCCATGAAATATGTACCTATTATGTTCCCTGATGTCGTAAATTATTAGCTTGTTCAAAATCCATTCAATACATCAGAGTGATTTCTTTCGGTATTAAAAACGACATTCAATGTGGTTTTTTTTCCTTTCAGAAGGCAAGGCGAAATTTTCAGACGGTTCTCATTAGTTTTCCCGGAAAAAAAGCTCCAAACGCGCATTTATTAAACGGAGAGTGAGAGGCATTTAATATGTAAATGAAAAATAACTTTTCTGTGAATTTATCCCATAAAAATACATTTTTTTTCTTTCTTCTGGGATTTTTAATCAAAGTGCAGGGCGATGATTCATCCGAGAGGTTCTGCCGGTTTGAAATCATCTCTAAACAGAGCCCATTATGCACTTTCGAACATTTAA
Organism: Dysdera silvatica; assembly: GCA_006491805.2. NCBI lineage: Eukaryota > Metazoa > Arthropoda > Arachnida > Araneae > Dysderidae > Dysdera > Dysdera silvatica. The sequence goes on along the minus strand of QLNU02014802.1, from coordinate 153,148,989 downwards.
ATGGTCCCCTTGCGCTCCCATCTTATACTAAAATATATCTTGTTTTGGATTTTGCTTTCTTCAGTTTGCTATACTTTGCTGAAAAGTAGAAACCTATGCCCAGCGTTTGGTATGTTCACCTTGATATTAGACATTTCTTCAATTTTAATTACTTTCAAGATTGAAAAATATCAGCGTAAAGCAGGATTCGCTAGCGTATGTCCAGATAAACGAAAGGATATTGAAATACAAAATAAATCAAGTGTTTAGAGTCGTATAAATAGCAGAAATTAGTTTTATACCATTAAGACATTTCTTCTTATGTAAAAAATCTTAAAGGATATTGTGGGCTCTGAGCGATAATTCTGCAGCATTAAATCAAGCAGGAAAATACCTAACAAGTGTTTATCAGGAACGAGACAAAAAATACTATATAGACTTACTTATAATAATGCAGATATGTAAATAGAAATTTTCATGTTCATTTTCTCATATTATTAAGCAATACGAAGTGTAATTTTATGTCTACCTGTGAAAACAGAAATGTTTGAAAGGGAATATTAGTTTATGGCTCATTGATTCGTACAAATAAAATTTGATTTCAGGTTTAAGGGTTTTATAAAAGAGAATATACATGAAAAATTGCTTATTCATTTTGAAAATATTTTGCGGTCCAATTTAGAATATTACGTAGTTTTTGTATACATTAGAGTTTATATATCAATAGAAATAAAATACAAATACGAGGGAAAAAATTTACATGCAAAAGATTAAACACTGGTTAAATAGCAAATGAAAAGTATCACCCAAGTTTCCGACATGTCAGCAGGCAATCCTTCGTCAAGAGTAATGACCACATTTTTCTTGCCTCTTTGTATAGGCTCTATGAATATGCAATAGTAACGAGTTCGCCCAGCGTGCGGTTAAACTAGATTTGACTCCCAACTGCGCCAAAAATGAACGCTAACGCGCCAACTGCTCGCCATAATCCGATGTTGGTTTCTAAGGCGTTAGGAGATCCGGATTCCTCGGGAAGCTGCAGATCCTGACGCAGCGTGTCACCTTCTGTACTTGTGCCGCAAAACTCGAAAGAAATCTTCATTATAACATAAATCACAAGCAAAATTTAGATGTGACATGAAAATTGAATATTTCCATTCATATTTCGACAGTCTTCTAATACAAGTTTCTGTTGCGCATGTAGCATATCTAAGCCTTTGAGACGGTCATGGCGATAGGGCATCTTCCTTTACTTCATCTGATCATGAATGATATCTTTTCGGCTTATTGGAGGTTTAAAGACATACGAACACTTTTCATAATCCTCCGTTTTATTTGTTTAATCATCTGTTCGTAAGATACCATTTCAGAAATATGTTTATCCTTCTAGCTTCCACACCCCGTCACCAAGGTGGATAAATTGGACATTGAAATCATTTATATTTAGTATGGTAGAATTAGTAATGGTATATATGTAAATCATTTACTTGTTAAATGAATAAAATAATTTAATTTACTGAATAAACCTTGAAAATACATCTCTTACAAAATGTACCTGATGGATCACTTTTCGGCCACATTACGCAAGAAATTTTGAAGCAAAGCGACATATGAGTATTGAAACGTCCTTAGATAAGAGAGAAGATACTCAATAATACAAAAGGTCCTGTCATTTGGAAAAAGAAGAGGGAGATTTAAAATGAGAGCTGTGCCTATTAAATCTCTTGCACCCCACCGAATGTTAAATTGTCTTTTACCAAACAAATTTAATAAAATTTCTGAAATGCGATAACTCCAATTAGGATAATGAAGTAAAGAAATCATTTTATCCATTCCGCATTAATTTATTGTACTTTCTTAGGCAAAAACTTTGTATCGCCTCTTATTATTAATGAAGAATTGGCTCTCCAGTCACATGTGTTTGATCTTTCTAAGTACGTGGTCATCCCAAAAGACTTACCAACAAAAAGTTACGCTCAAACGTATTTCTCATATCCCCCGGGGTTCATTGCCAGAAACCGTTGGCTTCTTGACATTCACCCATATATTTTCCGTTAGTTTTCCATTCTCATTCCTTTATTCCCTGGTACGTGGGCGGAATCGTCTATAGTTCCGGCTTGGCTCACTACTTCTGTACACCATTGGCTTCAACAAAATAACAAAGAATTGATTCTTCAGAAAATGGATATTACTCTTTTCCAGAATTTACTTTCCTTCTATAGAAAAAAAAAACAGTGATCACGTTCTTGGGAGTCGGGAAAAAGTTTTAGGGCAATAATGAAATGACGAAAGAGGAAAGAGCACATTTACATTAAAAACCTTATTCATAAACTTCTCGAAGTTTTAGACATTATAATCAAAGTCATCGAAAATTATTTTACTTTCATAATTAGCTTTTAAATTAAACATCTAATATTATTCATTTCAAGAATAATAATTAGTAGTATTATTATGTCACGATTGAAACATTTACTTCCAAAAATACATTAATGTAACCATTAATACATAAATTCAGATGGGCTGAAATTTCTATTTGGATAAGGTAGGATTTGTCAGATTTCGTGTTTATCCGCCGCTGCCCAGGAATATATGGACCCATGATTGTTGTTGTTGTTTTTGTAAGATTCTAATAATGATTCTCGTTCTACTGAAAATAAAGTTGCATGAATAATTGATAAACTATAAAGTTTTATGTGAAATTAAAATAAAAATTTATTGGAGCTTGTAGTACTTGGAAAAACGTTACTATTGATTAAAATGTAAAAGAGAGGGACAGAAGAAAAAGTAGGAACAAAATAAAGATACAGAAACGTTATAGAATGGGATGAAAATAAAATTTTAAAGAAGGAAATAAAGATTAAGAGAGGGAATAGGAAAGAAAATATTTCAATAATACATAATGTATAGAAATAAAAAAAGCAAACTGAAGGATTTTGTAGTACTTATTTCGTCTGTTAAGCTAATTAGAGCAACAAGTTTCCTAATAAAGGCTAAAAGCGGTTCCCGAAACATATTATATTAAAGAAACATATTATATTAAAGAAACATATCATATTAAAGAAACAGAGGAGAAGCGTTACTTTTTTGCCAGCATTTCCTACAATAATTTTACCCTTCACTTATATTTCAGCATAGTACAATTTTAGATACCAATTTACAGTATATTCGTGGTATTAAACTAAATTTGTGTTTTTGGCCTCGTCTTAAATTTTGTACGTCTACCTTGTCGGGAGCCGTCGTTTTTCCTTTTTCTGGATTAACCGCTATTTATCGCACATTGCTTAATACTCATTTTGGTACACGAATTCATTTAAATTAACTGCACAGTTAATAGAAAATTCGAGACATTGATTCAGTTAGTTTCAGATATCATTTTTTTTTCGAACATTTTTAAAAATTATATTTCTACAAGCATTTGCATAAACGTGTTGGCGACACAACGCATACGCAAATCATTATAACAATTAATGCACAGAAAGGCATTTGGTGATTAAAATGCAATAAAAATTCATATCGAAGTCATTTTGTGTTCCCACATATTACATTTACTTTTATTAAAGTGGAATGAGCTCCGATGTATGAAGAATTCAGATCAAATCCTTTCAATACTATTAACGTTGGCTGTGCGGAAGTATCAACTATTTACGTATTACAATTTATATGAATAAATAAAAAATCTCAGAAACAAATAGACGGACAGAAGAGGGAGAGAAGGAAAAGAAATTTAAACCAATATTTCATTATTGATTTACTAGAAATACAATACATTGAATTCCTTATATAGATTGTGAAGGAACCACATTTTTACGAACTGTTGTTTTGGTGACGAAAATTATTTCATAGGCAAGAAACTTTAACTCCCATTTACTAATTTCTGATTTTAGGAACTTTATTACTTGTTTGGATTTCTTTTTATTCGGAAAACCTAAAACTATTGCATATGTTATCAGTTTTTTTTTCAAACGTATAAATTTTCTTATATTTTTATAGTATTTTAAAAAATTAATATCTCTATCAGAACATCTCGCCTAACCAAATTTAATAAAATCCTTCTTTTTAACTGAGGAGAAAATAAATGTATTTTTTTTTCTTCTTAAGCACTGAGCACTTTTAAGAAGAAATTTGCATTTTTCACTCCATAGTCATTACTCTGAATTTACGAAAAAAGACATTATTTTCTAAACACCGATATTTTATTAGCCGATAACTTACGAGGAATTAATAAGAACTATGGAATATTTCTCTTACCTGAAACTGTCAGTACCGAACTGAAATATGTAATTCATAAGCATCCTGTTCACTGTATGTTGGAATTTTGATAGGGACTTTATACGCCTCATCGTTGCTGACTGCTTTGTATTCAACGCAATTTATTTTAATACAGTTTGAGTATTCTGGTTTTCGAAAAGTAACTAGTTAAATGGGAAGTGTATGCTAGGTAAAGGTGGGTTAAAAATAATTTATAAGCTAGTATATAAGTTATGTCTATTGATACCCACATGTCATAAAAACATAGAAAATTAGGACATTATAAATTATTCAGTCCTTATAACGTAACATGAATTCAAGTATTTTTTAAAAGTTACTAAAATATTCCGGGACCTAAAAAAAAGGTATCTTAAAATTGTCTTATAATTACTCTCATAAGACTAAAATAGTTTAGCATATACTTGCATGTTACTAACCCTAAACATTTATAAGCTAATTCTACCCCACGCAAGGATAACACAATTGCTAAATTTGCAAATAATACTCATAAAAGTAATAACAGATCACAAAATTTAAATACGAAGGAAAGGAGCATTTGTCTCGTGCATAGGTAGTCTAGTTGGTGAAGACTTTCTGCTGCTTACATAGGGCCCTCGTTTCGACTCCAGACAAATGGGGCCTCCTCCTTTTCAAGCTATAACTGTTCTCAACAGCTCTAGCTTAAGCTTATAAAAGTAAGTGCCGAATATGTTATCCGTAATCCTAAACATGTTGAGCGACAATTAGTCCTATAGTAGAAAAATGTAACTCGTTTATTTACTATGACTGTTTAAGTTGGGTTCGATTCCAATGCTAACGTATAAACGCATTCTGTATAATTCTTTAAATTAGAATTCCAAGAAAGAGTAAGTCTCCGTACAACATGGCTTTAGTTGTATTGGTGCCATTAAAGCAAACGAATAGAAAAGATATTCTATTTAATGATTCCGTTATTTTTAGGAACAATGTCACCCTTATATATGAAACTAATATGGCTGAGAAAGGCTTTTAAGCTTATCAATATTAGTTCTTTAGCAAAATATTCATTTACGATATTTGAAGTGATGTGCATTTATAATATTTATATGTAACGAAGGCAATAATCAAGCAAAATAACAGAAGAATTTTCTCAGAAAAAAAACTATTTAAATAAGCGTAATTTTCTGTCTTGACGAGGTAAACACTTTCACGACAAGGATATGCAATTTTCAGAATCCTTCATGTTATATATTGGATATTGCCTCGTTGAGACAGAATGTATTGGTAACTGAATGTGAGGTCATTGAAAAAGGATTTATTGATAGCCACAATATTTTCAATCACTACAAAAATTGATGGAATACGAATTGGGATCAATAAGTACACTAATTATTACCATAAATTCTAAACTAGTATATTTTAAGCATATCATATGCAGATGGAATTACAATTTCTATATTTAAAAGAAAACAATTTCCCGTTCCTGGTTAAAATTAATGTATATTTTAGTATGTGGCACCGTTCCGGTAATGAACAGTGGGTTTAACTTTTACTCTTAAAAATAAAATATTGATTTTATGTTAGTTAACAAGTGAGAATTCCAAGCTATTAATAATGGTTTAATGAAATTGAAATTTCCATCCCCGTTTAAATAACAACGATTAATGCTTACAATCAGAAGCAGTAACTCATTAATTGTATCTGATTCTGATATTTTTCGGCAGAGACGTAGTCCCTCATCTAATGTTCTCACGGAACTGTTGAACAGGCTTCAGAAGCGAATGCTCGCTATCGCTCGAGCAAACAACGCTCTGTTCTTAATGAGCTGAACGGCGTTTGCGAGAGAAGTGAACAACACATTAGCACCATTTCACATCAAGGTCTTCTAAAGTCTCAACAGGTTAATCGGATGTTCTTTTCCTAGACCTTGTTAACCGCCTCTGTCACGTGTCCAATTAAGGACGTTTCCAACGTTACGCTTGCCAATACAGTTTCAAATTCCTCCCTTTTATCAGTAGGTGTCCTTACAGAAGTCGGAGCATTTTATGTAACGTCACCTCCGTGCTTAACTTTTGGCTGAAGGTTTAAGAATCGCGTTGGCCATCAGCAGAAATATGTGTTGTCCATTAACAGCGATATATTTGGGATGATTAATAATTTTGATGATAGAAATTATGATGAAAGTATTTGAGAAAATAGAATTTTTAATTATCCTGAAACATGTTAAGCAAAACAGGAGTGATAAGTGGTTATCATGAAGAAGAAGAAGCTGAAATTACCTCTAATGTCAAATATTGTCAGTTTATGGATAGAATTAGTAAAATCAAATGGGAAGACTGTTCCGTGATAAACGGAATTACCTACGGACCTAATAAAATTAAATGCATTGAATAAATCTATTATAAGCCCTGAAATTAAAGTGTGACAAAATATTTAAAAAGCCATTTCTATGCAGCAGCGCAGTAATCCAAGGCACATGGGGGACTTAGTTGGTTTGAAATAAGGTTATGTGATGCGGCTTTAGGAAAAATAATGTGCTTTAATACCAAATGGGGGGGCTTGATCTCGGGAGCTGCCTTTCACCACGCCACTGTTAATAGGTTCCATTTCCAGTGCGGAAACAATCTTAATGCTGTTAAAGCCTGAAATCTATTTCGTAAGTGCTTCATGGAAGAGTATTCTGTTTAAGGCAAAACGAATTCACAAAATCTTCAAATATGAGACGAATGCAGAACTTGACAGAAAAGACATTTATTCTTTAAATCTGGGATGTCACATATATATATATATATATATATATCATGAATTCATTTTTTAAGAAGAAACCGCAAAGAAAATGGACATGGAAACACCCAAATGGGGGAACTAGTGAAATTGACTATATCCTGGCAAACAAGAAATCAATTATTGAAGATTGCAGTGTACTGAACAGATTTAATACTGGAAGTGATCATCGAATGGTGAGATGTAAAGTGCACTTAAATACTAAATTAGAACGACAGAAGCTCATTAGGAAACAAGTAAGTAAGAGGGTGGATCTAATGAAACTGAAAGTAAATACCGAGGCATTCAAGTTGGAATTAAAAAATCGCTTTTCTGCACTGGAAGGACTTATTGATGAAAGTGATATCTCAGAAGCAAATGAAAACATTGTTAAGACAATAGTTGAAACTGCTGGGGAAATTGGTGGTGTAACCTGTAAAAAGCACAATAGCAAATTATCTGAGAAGACGAAACAGCTCATGAAAAGGCGAAGAGATATGAAGGTGGACAATCGAAATACCAGTTCCAGGATTGAGTACATAGAACTTTGTAAAACTCTGCGCAAAAGCATGAAAGAAGACATAAGAAAATTCAACTGTGAGCTAGTAAGGAAAGCCATTGAAAATAACAAGAGCCTTAGGGTTGTTAAAGGAAGTTTATCTGTTGGGAAGAAACACATCATTGCATTAAAAGGAGAGGATGGCACCGTAACAAGAAATAGGGAAGAAATACTTAGAAGAGTTGAAGAATTCTACAAAAAACTATATGAAAGTAACAGTGGATTAAACGAAGACGCCGAAATAGTCGAAGGAACAGCTCCTAAAATCTTAAAAGAAGAAGTTTCATTTGCAATAAAAAATATGAAGAAAGGAAGAGCCCCTGGTGATGATGGTATTACATTAGATATCCTAAAAGAAGCTGGAGAATATGTAGAAGACATACTTGCAAAATTCTTTACCAAATGTCTTAACAGCGGTAACATACCAAACCAATGGGATTCTGCAACAGTAATTCTTTTGCATAAAAAAGGTGATAAAGAGGATTTGAAAAATTACCGACCAATTAGCTTGTTACCTGCTATTTATAAAATCTTCACAAAAGTGCTAACACATCGCCTGCAGAAAAAATTAGATGCAGCTCAACCAAGAGAACAAGCTGGATTTCGAAGTGGATTCAGTACAGTGGACCATATTCAAGTATTAAGAGAATTAATTGAAAGAACACATGAATATGAACTTCCATTGTGTGTTGCATTTATTGACTATGAGAAGGCCTTTGACTCTATTAAAACATCAGCAGTCATCAACTCTTTAAGATCAACAGACATTGAGGATGTGTACATTGACATGGTGAAACGTGTGTATAAAAATGCAAGTGCAAAATTTCGGTTACATAAAGATACCAAAACTATCAAACTTGGCAAAGGGGTGAGGCAGGGAGATACCATTTCTCCAAAACTTTTTACTTCTGCTTTACAGATGATTTTTCAGCTGATAAATTGGAATAACAAGGGAATAAAAATAAATGGTGAATATTTAAATCATCTGCGGTTTGCTGATGACATTGTTATTTTTTCAACGGACCCATTGGAACTCCAAGACATGGTACAAGAGCTCTCAACTAGAAGTGAAGAAGTTGGACTCAAGATGAACCTACAAAAAACTAAGATCATGTTCAATAATTTTGTAGAGGAAACAAAAATACAAGTTGACAACACTGAGCTAGAAATTGCTGATTCATATATTTACCTTGGCCAGCTGATTTCAATGGATGGCAACATTATGAAAGAACTCAACAGACGTATTAAACTTGGCTGGAGTGCATTTGGAAGAAACAGTTTTATCCTGAAGGGGAAATTGCCTTTATGTCTAAAAAGAAAAGTCTTCAACCAGTGTGTATTGCCAGTCCTCTCTTATGGATCAGAGACATGGAGTCTAACAGTTGGAGCAATACGAAAGTTACAGACAACGCAAAGGAGCATGGAGAGGTGCATGCTTGGAATAACTAGGAGAGATCGAAAAAGAAACACTTGGGTGAGAGAGCAAACTAGAGTAGAGGACATCATTGTTAAAGTAAAAGGACTGAAATGGCGATGGGCTGGGCATATTGCAAGAAGAACTGATCAACGATGGACAACAGAAATTCTGAACTGGATTCCAAGAGACCACCGAAGACCTAGAAAACGTCCTCAAACTAGATGGGTGGATGAAATAAGAAAAGAGGTTGGGGTGACGTGGAAACGAATGGCCCAGGATAGACTTGTGTGGAAAGCATTTGGAGAGACCTTCATCCAGCAGTGGATAGATAATGGTTGAATATGATGATGATGATATATATATATACATGTGTATGTATGTCTGTGTGTGTGTCTGTGTGTGTGTATAAAGATGGTTCGCATCGTCTATATACGTAATGTGTAAAATACAGTGTTGCATATAACGGGAGATTCAACAATTTAAATTCAGGAAGCTCCAAAGGCGCGAATTTATTTCACTATTCCTCTTTCCAATCACACGCTTGTGCGGTTTATTGATACTAAAGTTTATTTACTTATTTCGATTTAGAAATATATGCACGGTACAGTGATATTTGAAAAAGAATTTCTTTCTCAAAAAATAGGAACACCTTCTCTATATATTTTGTATATTTCTATCCAATATTTTACATATTTTAAAAATCTTCGCATATATTTTTGAAATAACGTATAATTAAATTAAAGAAATTCTATATATGTTTATATCTTTTATTTTGCATATTTTACATTTCTTCGTCTTCCTTTTTTCCATTTCCAAATTCATAGTCAGTGAGTTTTTCGTTTATACCATTTACCGTATTTTAAACGTAAAAGACAGAAATTAATTGAAAAAATACGTTTGCAAATTATAATCAACCGTGTAATTACCTTCCTAATGTAAAAATAGATTTAAACAACCTTTTCGTTTTCCTAGCGTTAAAATATCGATTTTTTCCTTACACGCTTATACGTTGAAAGGACAAATTAAACACAACCCAACGATTAACCCTAAAACATCAATATCTTTCCAGAAAACGGGCAAGAATTAATTAATCGGGGATGTAAGTGGGTAAGTGGGGAATCGTATAATATAAAACAATTACGTTATCAGATTTCTCGCACCAATTGGGGTTAAAAATCCCTGACTTTTCCAAGTTTTT
>QLNU02014802.1:153109957-153138746 GCA_006491805.2 Dysdera silvatica | reverse complement strand
AATTACCATTTTTAAACGTGTGTTATATTGGATATGGTATTTACAAATAAGTTTCCTCATAAAAAATGCATGGCGATTTATATGTAAGTGAATATGAGTTACATTACATACAAGTTATGCCCATGTAAATAATAAAAAAAACATTAATAAAAAACATTTGCTGAAGATACCTCGAAAACCATCATGCTTCCATAGTAATCACATGTATTTATATTTGTGTAATCAACTGCTTATTTACTTGCTGCACAACAGATTCCGATGATAATTCGTCATAAAATTTTCACAGGAATTAATTTCGGGGAATAGAAAGGGATTAACGAACAAAAAATGCCCGATTTGTCTTAAAAAAGTCAATGTATAGAAATTTATTCGATATAGAAATAGTTCCGTTGGATTCCACAAAAATTTGTAAAAAGGTTATTGCGTAGAGATTTAACGATATACGAAAGTTCGATAACTATGAAAGTTCTAATGCATATTCTTAAAATACGGAAGTTTGAAAATTATTAAAATTCTGATGTATATTTATGAAATACGGAAGGTCGATAATTATGGAATTTAAAATGTATATATATTGTGATTGGCGGAAAAGGGATTATTCACAGGCTGGGATCGAACCTGAGACCTCCTGGTAGAACACAAGCGCCTGCCAAATTGGACCACCGTAACACGTGTGACGAATTTTATCCACATACAAATATTTGTACATTTTTCGCTTGTTTTTATAAAGCGGAAGTTCGAGTGGAGAAATAATGGCTGTCTAAATTAAGGAACGTGAAATATATGTTAAGTTTAATATTTCTATAGTATAAAATTAGATATTTCTATCCCATACATTTCTATTTTTGGTGGTTATTACTCTTTGTAGGACATCATAATTTAAACGACAGTAGTTACGCCATGCAGAATAAATTGACAATTTTTTGACTAGGGTAAGTTTGAGAACGCTTATATGAGCGTTCATGCTGAAAACAATATAAAGCTGTTGGATTTTAGCTCATCTTCGTAATGATCACATATAATTTGCAACAAATTTAAGATAACGTTGCCTCCATGAGCTACTTTGGAGTTGTTATGGGGGGATAACAACTAGTTGTTATGATTTAGATTTATTTATATTATTTATGATTTAGAAACATCATAGAATAATTAATGAAGATTAAATGAAGTATATTATAATTATAATTAATGAAATGTAAATGATTTATTATAGGTATTTTATAATTAGTTTGGTTAAATTTTTAGTTAGTTTACTTATTGATTTAATTTTTACTATTTGAGAACATTAAAACACAATTTCCATAACATTAAATATTAAATTTGTTTATCCAGAATAAATTTGTAAATTGCCCGTTGATACTGGTTAGTAAACATTGGTTGACTTTTACCTAAAATTTCAAATGCAAGACCGTAAAAATTAAGTAAATAACTAGGGTTATTTTTCTAAACGCGTTGTGTGTTAAACATAAACAAAATAAAAAAACAGGTTCTTTAAAACAGACATGAAACAATTATTCAATAATTACTGCCTTTTATTTTATATTATAAACACGATAATATATTTTCCAATTCCTTTAGAATATAACAGTGCCATTTATATAAGCATTTGGAGCTATTAACCATTCTACATACTATCAATTTTTCACTTGGCATATTTTTTTTGTATTTAAACCTTATATAAGTAATTAAAAAAACAAAATAATTCAAATACTCATTTCACTATGAGAATCATACTGGGGTATATAAACCACCAGAAAAAATTTATACATTTCATTATAAGTTTAATGAGGGAGGAGGCACTTATAATTATCGATTAATAGAAGAGAAAGAAAGATAACTTTAACTTACATGTTACACCCTTAATGGCCCATGTTTGGAGTAGGTTGGGGTCCCCTGGTCTGAATTACATCTTCGTGTTTCAAAATTTCTCTCTCTCTCTGGCTGACCGAGACTTGTAAGCGTTTTTAAAGTAACACCATCTTGAAGACTTTTTTTTTTTTTTTTTGTATAAGGACTGCTAAAATCCTTATTCTCGCCAATATATTGCCAACTTTTTCATTTGGCTTTTGTTAACGTATTAGACGGCAATTTCGCCTGCCTAAATTGCAATTGTTGGCCAATTGTGGTGGTCTGGACTGGACGCCAAGCCCAGGCTCGGTGTGGGTGGGCTTGCCTATTTATGCAGGTGCCACGAGTTGGCTATTTATTGCTGTGATGACTCATTTACTTCCCCTCGACCAGGGATTTCGTCTGAACTTAAGTTTTTATAGGTTTCGGTTGCTGATGGATATTAGCCATATTGTAGGGAGCGAAATAGCAGTTTTTAGGTACACTGATTGGCCAAAATTATTTTGTTTGCAAGTTAAAAATGGGTTTAAAAAATTAAATATGATAGGTAGGAAAAAAACAAAAAGGTGGATTTGTATGTTAAGGGGTCCTACTTTTAAAAAGAAAAGGAATTTAATTATAAGTGCCTTATTTATATTCAGAATTTTTTTAAGAGTGTTTTTTACTAGTAAAAATCAAATTAATTTAAATTTTACACCTTTGTTAATTCAACAGGCATTTTTAACAAGTCTTTTCGTTTGTCACATAAAAAACAACTAAATTTAAAGTTCTTGAAAAGAAGTTACAAAGAATTTGATTTTGTTTGGAAGCATGCCTTGCACAGGAAACTTGTTTACTTCCTATTATGCCCATGATGAAGGTTTCTTTGGACGAAGGTGCCGCCTCTTGAATGGAGGTGTCTCCTCTTGAACGTTAATTAATCTGGCATAGTGTTGTAGACGCAGTGTACAAATAATTGGAGGTACAACTCCATCTGAAAAAATTAAATAACAGGCGGCAGAATATCGAAAAAACAAAAACACTTAACAACATCTAAGCATATATTTATACATAGTGAGAGAGAGAGAGAGAGAGAGAGTGTATGTATTTTTTATTTAATTATCTATTTATCTGCTCCTGGGTGTTTAGATTTAATTAGTTATTTTAAAAAGAGAATTTTCAATTTTCACCCTAACAGAATTATTGTCGGCGAAACTTACTTAATTTGAAGGCGCAAAACTTAGGTAACAACGCTAGTTTATATTTGAAAATTTATAATTATAATTTCATCCAAATTATTTTATCCATATATTTAGTAATTGTATTAATCAATGTTATTAAACTACAACTATCTAATAATTATATTTTTACTTACTATTGAATAATAATTATATTTTTATTTATTATTGAATAATAACTATATTTTCAATTCAATTGGTCTATGATCACTTCAGAATATGAGTAAAATTAATAATAAATATAGCAGGAAATCATATACGTATATATATTTAATAAATACAGGAAGAAGAAGAAACTAATTTGTTTCAAAATAACTAATACATTTCTTTATAAACCCTATGTTTGTTTAGTGGCAGCGCATTAAACTATCATACGGTTAGCCCCAGTTTGAAGCCAACGGTACCGTGGAACACGTGATATTTTTCTATCCGCCATAGGCTAGGTTTCCGGTTCCCAAACGCACATAACTTCTGATACACTAGAAAATTGTAAATCTCGGTGCAGCATGCTCTTCGGTGCTCTTGTTCCGTAACACGAAAACGAGCAGTAAGCATTTATTTGTTGAACCTTAGTTTATCGAAATTTTGAATAAAATACCTGAAGGACAACAGTTTCAATGATAATAGTGGAGAAAACGATTTTTTTATCGTTTTCTGTTCCACTGTCGATTATTTACTTTTCCTCGGCAAAAACTTTGTACTACCTTCTATTATTAACGAAGCATCGATTCCCCAGTCACATGTGTTCCATTTTTCTTGGTACGCGGTCATCCCAAAAGACTTACTAAGAAAAGTTTAGCTTTAATGCATTCCCCATATTCCCCTGCGGTTCACCACACGAACCCTATGGCTTTTTGACGTTCTCCCATATATTCTTCGTTAATTCCAAGTACGTGGGTGTAGTCGCTCGTAGTTATAATGTGACTTACTCCTTTCTTACACCACATGCCTCGTTTGAGTATTAAAAATTGATTCTTTAAAAAAATGGATATTACAATTTTTTTACTCGCTTTTCTCTCTGTGGAAAAGCGAAATGGTAAGATCCATTGATGTTGAATGTTTTTTATGGAAATAGAAAATTAATGAGAAAATAATGAGAAATTTCACATTTTAAACCTCATTTAAAACTAAATGAAGTTAAGATTTGTATATATTTTTTTTTTATTTTTAATCATCTGACATCCGCTCTTGCCGTTTCCGCCGGTTGAAAGTTTTAGTACGGAGCGACAGTGGACGTTGAAATAGCGGGAGGATATTATGTTTTTACACATTCAAGACGGCTTATATTAGTTTAATGTGCATTTAAAATGTTATTAAGCTTCTATTTCATATCGGTTTTTGACATTAGATAATACTATCAAGTGAAATTCATTTCATGTTTGTATTTTGGGGTTTGAGCGCTGAATACATTCGTTCTTTGTTTACTTTTTTAATTGCTCTTCTTCAGATTTTGACACAGTATAAAATTTCTATAGCCCTCTGAATGATGCTCAAATTAAAAAAAAATCAGATATTTCTCGTACATCCAATTTTATTAATATTTATTTAAAATTCAAAATTCTAACATTTATGTAATCTCCAATTTCATAATGATTTCCAAAATGAGATGTTTCAACGTCCATACTGTTTTATTGTATATTTCAAAAGACTGGTTAAGGACAAATTCATTAACGCTCGATTAAAACATTTTTAAAAAATAACAATTTATGCTTTCACATTTGCTGCGTGAAAAGAAATATCGGGAAATATTCCAAAGCCTGGTTATGAAAAAGACAGTTAAGATTAGCAATATGTGTTTGCTATATATGTTTTATATATTCATTTTTTATTATATTTGTTTCATTATTTATTCTTAATATTATATATAATTATTTTATAAATCGATAGGCAATCAAGCTGTATTAATCCACGCCAGTGTTTCCCTTAGCGTTTCCTAACAAAAGATGATTTATATCTCCAACAACTTATTAAATAAAGTTATCCTTCAGCCTCTTGTGAACTTTAATATATATATATATATATATATATATATATATATATATATATATATATACCGCCTGGATATTAAAAAACTGTTACAAAACTATCGTCTTTCCCATTTGAATGATATTTCTCTGACATATGTGGAACTCTTTATTTTGTACGCGCGCATTCTCTTGAATTAATTTCACAAAAATTAAGGAAATCAAGAACTTGTTTCTATTTTATCAGATGTTCATTTTTTCGAAGATGACAGAATGAATTTCGAAATTTATTATTCTAAAAGAATATACTTTAACTCATTAATGGTAAACACCTCAATCAGCATGGGAATTTAGTTTATTAAAAAGGATTTTTTGATCATATTACAGTGAAAATTTTCAGGGGATTCGCTTTGGGTTTTCAAATGTTAAGTTCACTTTTGTGGATGTAGGATGTGATATATATATATATATATATATATAAACAATTCTTTAATAATTGCGATAATTGCGAAAAAGGATTAGATTTTATGTGGATTAATAAACACTTTTTCTGAGAGGGAGAGAGCATATAAGAGTTGAAACTTTGTATTTTACCCTGTAGATTTATTAATATCCCCTTTAAATCTAAGTGCATCAGTTTCATTTGAATGCTGGAAGTTTAATAATGGCACTAAAATAAATGGCTTTATTATATAAAAATATTCAAGACGTAGCATTTAATGGTAAAGAAAGGTAAAAGCGTTGTGAACCCCCCCATTTGTGTCCTTCCCTTCATGCCCCACAGGGTAAAAAAACTGCTTTCACCAGACCCAGCATTAGTCCCCTTCGGGGCCCTATTATATCGGGATTACATGTGTACAATAACAGAGGATAAAAACACAAACTTTACAAAGAAGTCCTGATAAACATTTCTTTTATCTGTATCAGCAACCATTTTTGTAACACGTTTATTGCGAAAAAGGAAGATAGGAAGCTCGATGCGATAGAGCATAAATTATAAGATCTAAAAGAAACGAGAATGAGTGAATTCATTCTCTAAACTTCATTTAAAAGCCTTCCTGCTTCTGGGAAATAAATTTATCTCAGTAAGTTCTTTACAACTGCAGGTAAATTGATATTTAGCAAAATATTTCTTCTGAAATAAATTTCTTTCCAGTAATGTCAAAAGTTATAAATGGATTCAGTTCAGTTAATTACCATTTAGAAAAGACCTGAAAAGTAAATTTAGTTACAGCAGGAAACATCGCACATTAACTCAGGTTTGTACATTATATTTCATATAAGAAAATTATTTTCATATAAGGATATGAAAATCGTATTTCATGTAAGAATGCATATATTTCATTTAAAAAATCAAGTTACCTGCGTTGCTTTCTGAAGAATAAAAACGTATCTTTACAATTAACGTACCTATTCCTAGTCTTTCCACAGTACCGTTTATTATACTTCATTTATTTAATTAAATGTAATTATAAATTAAATATAATTATTTAATTTGTGTTATTTTTAGGCATCCGTGTCTAAAGTTATTTTACTTCACACTCAAAATGTTCTGTACACCTTTATGAAAATTCCTGAGTTCAACTAAACGCTTCATTAATTGCGAATTTATAGAAATGCTATTAGTCAGAAGTAATTTTAATTTTAAGCCCAAAGTACTCATTAGAATATGTTTCTATTGTGTATCATTATGAAATTAAAAAGTAAGAGCTCAAATATAAATATTGTTTTTAATTACTAAATGTCACACTTTGCCTTTAATTACAAATCTCTGCTAATTGAAAAAGTAAGAGCTCAAATATAAATATTGCTCTTAATTACTGTATGTCACACTTTGGCTTTGACTACAAATTTCTGCTAAACAAAAATATTTGTTCTTCCTCTCTCTCTCCCTTTGAAGTAATTGAATTTTTATTCTGTGCAATAAAATGAATTCACAGGCATTCAGCAATATATTTAGAAGTAATTTCACAAATGCATGTTTCCCAAATGGTGCTTTCTTAAATGCAAAATAAAATACCTTGCACATCAAAAAGCAATTCCCAGAAATGTAGGAAAGTGGAAAAGATCTAACAGGTCTTATTTAACCGTATTCTGGAAACTTTTATAAGAAAATGTTTTGATTTTCTTCGACGTTTTTGTTTATGCCATGAAAGACCTACTTTTCTACAATAACGAAATCAAATATTTATCATTAGAAATATGTTATACAAGTTAAATTGTTAAAACTAAAATATAAATAAACCAAATTAATTTTCGTCTATAATATGGTAGTTTTTTACATCATGAGTTTCAAAATTGTGCTTGAATTTATATTCTAGGCCGTAATGCTTGACGGCAAGGTATATTTTACCACCAGTGGCACCTATGTATTAAAAGATATAATCTTGTGTCTCCCCACAATTATGATTTCCCATATTTCGACAGAAAGCTCATTTTTCTCATTTTCTAGCGTAACTCATTTTTTCTCGAAACAATATATCTCTCCAACTCTTCAGTAATGACCCCACAAATTTTAGCTTTTGAATCTTGTATCATAAGTAATAGTAGAGGAAGTTTGTTAGGAAAATAATCATGGCGTGATAAATGGCACATTTATTAGCATCATTATCTGAAATAGATAAACGAGTCTTGTTATTTTTATTCTGAAAGACTTATTCAATTACAGAAACTGATTTTTAAATCGTTGTTCGAAAAGGTATATCTTGAGCGGTATGAAGTTCCATTTACATTATTTAATAATCCAAATAAATAAATAAATATAAGATTTCGGAGAGCCTTTTGTTAGTGAACAGTATTCGGTATGAAACTAAGATTAAATAATATTCATACCGGGAAATTAAAATAAGTGTACATTTTTCATGCAATTTCACATGCCTTAAAATTAAGCTGTATGTGTATAAGTTTAGAATGGATTTGTATGCCTTAAATAATCCCAAACACGTATATTAGTTGAAGCATTAGACATCCTTTTCCTTCAAAAGAAACTGTTATTAAAGAAAATGATGAATTTCCTATGTTTTCTAAAACATACTTTTCTAAAATATTTCCAAATGTTATGGGTATTTTTAATGTACTGAAATATATAAAATTTTCAACGTTCTTTTCTCTTATTTTTCCCCAAACGGCTTCAAGAGACTACATATTAAAAATAATCTGCACGCGTAATTTAATTTGAGGTGCTGTGTCGTTTTCAGGATGAGTATCACATACCAAAGATATTATTTTAAGGGAGTAAAGGGATATGAAAAAACACAATTATTATTTCTAAGGGCTGAAACCTAGCAACAGAAACCGGATATTTTTCTCCAACTTCTAAAATCAAGGTCCCTCTATAAATTTTCACAATTTTGCCACTAAACGGTTAATTCACTTTTAATTGAGCAACAACATTTTAGCATATAAACATCGTCTGAAACGATGTAAGCTGTATTAAAGCATATATTTATAAACAATG
The DNA here is from genome assembly GCA_006491805.2 of Dysdera silvatica. NCBI lineage: Eukaryota > Metazoa > Arthropoda > Arachnida > Araneae > Dysderidae > Dysdera > Dysdera silvatica. The sequence continues at coordinate 153,130,260 of QLNU02014802.1, read as the reverse complement.
CATCCATTGTGTTTTTTACCAGGATTTGTGATAAATATTATTTCTTCAAAGAAGACTGTATTTATTTATAAAATGTAAAATACGTTAATTTAACAGTTCATTACAAAGCAATATAAACAAGTAAAAATAACATGCTCTCATATGCCAAAATAATTTATAAAAATCCTGTCCAATAGCAGCATTTATAATAAGCCATACGAAATTAGTAGAAAAGTGCTATATATCTACAGCTTGTACTCAATTTCAAAAGAATGAGATAACTGAAACTAAACTTTTCATTAAAAGACTTTTAAGAAATTTTATGCTTGAAAGGTTCCGTCTTAATCCCTTTTAACTACCGACGAAAGTCTTAATTCCATCCCGAGATAACCAGGAGATGACAAATGAAAGAACGACAAAATGATAATGCCAAAATCTGCAAAGAAACTTGGCATTCAAAGACATCTCAGTGATTTTCGCCTGCGCTCGAAATATCTCTTTGTTCTTAGGGTTGATCTTATGTCCCGTGTTCTCTCGTTCATAAAGTAAAAAGACTTGAAATGCATTACACACTCGGCTGCCCCAGACGTTGCCGTGCACCAAGGCGTGAAACTATAAAGCTGTTGCGGTATAGAAGGAAAAGTTATCGCGATGCGGATGCTTTTGAATTATTCATCGCATGGTTTGTTTAAATGCAACGGAGAAAATATTTCCAATACCGTGACTTTTCTATAGGCCATGCATAGATTTATTTGCTATTTTATGGCAGTTTTCCGCTTCATAATATGCAAATATTATGTTCTAGAAAAACGTGCGTTTCAAGTGGCAATATAAATCTGAAACTTGCCTTAAGGAATATATTTTTTGCCAAAACAGAAGATGCTATTAGAAATTTACCAAATGTTTGCTACACGTTTCGATATGGCAACATTGCAGAAGTGTTTTATAATTCCTTTTCATTTCTTAAATTTCATTTAATGCAAAATATTTTTGGTGTAATATTTAAGTGGATGTTTTCTAAATTCATTATGCATTATTTTTAAATATATGTCATATTTTCTCTATACATTTAACAAATTCTTTATTCATTATTCATTTATTTATTCTTTATATAGTGTATATTAATATTTTGATTATACAAATCATAATGCATAGCAAATTACATAGGTCAATATACAGGCAAACATTTAATGACCAATAAAATATTGCAGGTCCGGAGAAAATACACAAGTATATTCTGCTCTAGAGCTGCAAATAAATAAATACATATCTGCGTACACATTCAATCCACCCCCGTCCCTATCTTTTCTTCTCTCCTTGGTTCTGACCAATAAATATTTCTTCAGCTTTAATTTGAACAAATTCAGGTTATTTACTATTTTGTGTAAGAATTATTTTTGAATGAAATTTAGTCTATATTTCCAAACTGGCTAATCCTCCACTGGGCGCTCTGTATTGCTTTTAACCTCATTTGGATATTCTTCCTTATGTGACTAGTGTCCTACTGAAGGGGGGTTTATGGGGGTCATAACCCCCATGATTATGCAGTTATATATATATATACTAATTTGTGCACTAATTTATGTATCTATCATTTACAAAATCTTAGTCTTCAACACGATAAAATGTGCAAGAAAAAGTAAAGTGGATAACATACTTTTATTAAAAACATGAGACGGGCTTTCGGCCGTTCAACGGAACAGCCGTTATCAGATGCAGAGCATCTGCTATTTATATTTTGAATCTGATGATGGCTGTCCCATTGAACAGCCGAAGCCTGACCCATGTTTTTAATAAAAGTATTTTACCCGCTTTACGTTATTTTGCACATTTTATCGTATTACTTCGTCAAGAGGTGTTATTCTCTCTTTACTTCTCTATCTTAGGCTTCTCTTCCAATCATAGAATATTTTTTACAACATGTGAATGAATAAGGGTTTGATAATGATTTTGGAATAATTATTTAATGTATAAATTCGAGATCTTTCCTTATAAAAAACACGACAAATTTTGACAAGTGATAAAGCTAATAAATTTTCAGAAAAATGGCGGTAAGAATATGTGCAAAAAAGCTAAAAAACCTAAATAAAATACCAAGGTATAACTATATTATTAATACATTCGATTTTTTATTCAAAACGCAATATCTTTTAAAGAAAGTTTTTTCTTAGAAAAGAGTAAACATAAAACGCGATAACATTATAAAATAAATTTCTACGAAAACATAATTGAAACTGAAAGAAAAAAAACATTAAACAAATTTTGTGCCTACTATGAAAAATTTTGCAGACGACAAAATAAAAGAACGCAAAAAATAAATCTCATAAATGAGAGAAAGTTAGCCAAAATTCAAATTGAGTTATCCACGTGTACGTTTCATGTTATTCCCCAACGTATCAGCTTCTTCTGCAATTTTAGTGATGTCCTTTCCAAACTGAAAGATGTTTGGATTTTATATTTTACAAAATTAAAAAATAAAGATTTTATATTTAGCAAAAATCATGTTCCACCAGGAGTCACAGATTTTCGAGAAATCCTATTCTCTTTTGCTGAGAGAATCAAACCGCGAACTATGGTTTCATAGACAAAACTAACGTCGGAGTTGGGAAGTTTGGAATTGGATAGTTGGGTATCAGAAGCGTGTCGAATCATTCAATAACCGAAACGCCTGCCATTTACGACAGATGCATAAAATCGTTCATTGTTTCCATAGTAAACGGTTTCGCACAACTGTATTGAGTGCCTACTGTTATGAAATACGGGTTATTTGTGTAGTATACAAAAGTTTTATATGTATGATTGTTTTGTAGCCCAAGATTTTTAGATCAAAATTTGATGGAATTCCAAAATGTGTTATAAAAAGCTAATTTTTTCTACATGTATTCTAGATTATGTACTGAATAATCCCTGAAAACTACCCATCACTCCCCCGCTTGCGTCCCGAGATACAGAACTACAAAAACCTATGTGACGTGCAATTTTTGCAAAGCAAAGGAATGATGTGATGTACTTTTGTACACGCAAGTGGGGCTTTAAAAATTGATCTATTGCAATTCCTCTTTCACAGTAAAATAGAGTAGTATCATTAATATCTATTTCGGATTTTGCGCCAGTATTCGATAACACTGCATATATATACTATATATATATAGACTGGCGCTTCAAACGTTTTATTTAAAATCTGGTCCGTATAAATGGCAGATTACAGAATATTTTTAGTTGTACAATTATATTGATAGCGCATAGATGCATTAGAAAGTTCCATCATTATGTCTAGGTTCTGTAGAATTTTCGCAAGATAGACCAATGCATTGGCGATAAATGGCTGAGCAAGTCAAGTTTGCTTTCCGACACTCACACCAGCGTCAGTATCCCTTCTTACAACCGCGGCTGATTAGTTGTAGTAAGTGGTCAGGAGCAGGGGTCAGTCTCTTGCTAACGAAATTAGAGTTCTACCAGATTTAGTACAACCACATTCACAAGATTGAAGATCGTTTCCCATCCACCGCTGTACTTGTAAGTAAACACGTGACGAGTGTTGCCGGGTTGTGTCTCTAGTAGGTGGTAGAGAAGTGAGATGAAAATTATCCTTTACTGATTGCCGCGCAATTGTCTGATTGTATAATATCTCAACGTATCCAAATCAATATTGAGGCTCGTTTTATCGTACAGATGCAGTACAAAATTTTCTCCAGCACTTACAATGTCGTCTCGATTAGCTCGAGGATCGTTAAGTACGGAAACAGCTATTTGTAACTCTGTACTTCGGCTTACACATTGGAATGTGTTTCCTTTTCCTTTTCTGGCTAATGACCATGTTGTGTCATATCCTGATATCGCGTGTGCAAAAAACATTACTTAGATTTCCCATTTTATTTTTTATTTCCGCGATATTATAAAATTTACTTGGAATTTTTCCGCTCCCAGGTTTTAACACATAAATGTGTAAGGTCGTTTCAGTTCTTGCTACCAGTATCATTAAAATATCAATATCTATGCTGATAACTATTAAAGAAGGTTTAGTTACCTATAAACTACATGCTGTATCAATGACGAGCCTGCTTTCGTGCCCGATCCGACAGTTTTTGTATCAGCAGATATATTAATCGTGCTTTGTTTCCCGAGTGACAAAGAAATTCGGCCCTTCCAGTCCTAGTTGGTAAATATGTTTCCACTTTTATGTCTGAACACGATTTACCTGCAGTTCGAGGCTTTTGTCCATCAATTTTTGTACTAATGTCAATTCTATAACTGTCAAAAACTACTGTGCACGAAGTTTCTTAATTATGCGCAACATATTATATATATGAATCACAAACCTCTTCGTAAGTTGCAGGAAGGGGTGTCTAAGTGACAACATGTAAAAGATGTCCACCGTCAAAAACATAAGGTAAGCCTGTTAGAAGGGTTGATGAAAAAGGGAAAATAGATTCCTTTTTTTTAAAGTTCGGACTTGTTCATCTTCCGGAAGGAAAAATAATCAAATAAGCATGGGGGTATTGGTTCAAGTTCATACTTAAAATCCTCCTTTAGACAATCTTCGTTATTCATAACACATAGTATCCTATTAAAGAGTTACTGTGGGTTCACTTCTACGAGAGCATTGCGAACAACTATGCTGCCATTCATACTAGACAAAGGATTTACTTTATCTTTTCTCTTTAAACGTAGCTCTCCGAAACTTACTCTCATTATATTTTTCATTGATGTCTTGCCAATCTCAAGAGCTCTGTCTCAGTTAATGGAATCATCTCCGAATAAACCAGTAGACGAAACTACCAACTGATTTTTCCGCCTGAATACAAATGGATTATGGTTTACTAACCATCCGAGGAACACATGGAGGTCCTGCTGATTCCTGTTTTGTCTTTTTTCTCGTAGGTCAACGTATTGTTCAGTAGTTCCCGACTTTACTCCTCAGAACCCATCAATAGACTCGCACATTTTTACGAAGCGTGGCAAAGAAACTATTCGTGTCAAGTATGCTATCGGTTATTCCTCTACCTGGAGGACAATAAGAGAAATAAAAATTACCTGTATTCCCTGCAAATATTATAAACTTATAGGAATTTAACACAATCTACTCGTATGTAGAAAAATTATGCACCTCTAGTCAGCCAGTCCGCCTTTAGTTTTCATGGAGCGCATGACCTTGCTCGATTGCACGATCATTTGAAACTCCTGACCAAAAACGATCACTTCTCCGGATAGTAAAATAGCCTTCTGATGTAAACTTATCATATTCACTGGTTGGAATAGTTTCTTTAAGATCTTCCATTTGTTGCAAATGAAATCTTGCCCATTTAGTGTATGTCAGGTGTCCTGAAAACAAATAGTAATATTTGTAGTACACAAACATATTTCATATTACATGCTATAATAAATATATGGATTTCATAGTTACTTACTTACATGTTCTGCATAAGAGCTTACCAGATGAGTGAAAGAAAGGAATCATCTCTCGCATGCTTTGCAAATGAAGTTCGAAATTTCCAGTTCCCTTGGCTCGTAGAGAGCAATATACAATAATGACCAATTTCAAGTACTGAATCCAGAGTCGAGCGGTGTGTGAGGAGTTTTCTCTTTATTACAGTCCTTCTGATAAAACTTCTTCCATTTTTTTTACTATTGACCATGCCGGTATTCAGAGGAGGGGATCTTAGGGACCAGTCACCCCCCGCAGCTAAATTTATAATGGGTTTTGCATGCTGTGATTTTATCGGTACATAATGTCAAAATTGTTTAATCTCCACAATTAAATCTTGGCTGCGGTCGTACTATTGATTACTAATTTAATTCAAGCTCAAAGATCTCCCCTGTTTTAAAATAGGTGATGAATTTCTAGTAACATTTTTTTCCGTGTCGCTTATCTCTATCTGGCAGCGTCATTGGCGGTAAGCCGCTCAGTAAGAGCGCTGGTGAGGTGGAGGTGAGAAAGGCCATATCCCGTGATGGAGGCGGGGGAGGAGAGTTCTTGGATATTATACTAAACATCTTACTGAACATGTATACCAATTTTTAGCTTGCTGCAAAAAATTTGGTATCTGAACTCTAATGTTCCTGGGCTAAGGGGCGCTGCCGATTGGGGGGAGAGAAAGGCCATATCTCGTGACGCAAGAGGGGGAGCAGAGGAGTGTTTTGGGATGTTATATTAAACATCTCATTGAACATGTATACCAATTTTTAGTTTGTTATAAAGAAATTGGTATCTAAATTCTAATATCCCTAGGCTAAAGGACGCTGCCTATGTAGAGGGGAGGAGAAAGGCCATATTTCGTGACGCAATCGGGGGAGAAGAGGGGAGTTTTAGGATGTTATATTAAACATCTTACTGAACTTGAATACAAATTTTTAGCTTGTTATAAAACATTTGGTATCTTAATTCTAATATTCCTGGGCTATTAGCGCTCGCATGAGCAATAGTTGATGCATAAGCTGTATAAATAAGTACGTTCAGCTAACTGCATGGTATAAAAGCGTATTTCAATTAATTTTTAGACTATGACTTTTATTTTCTAATAGAATATTTATATTATCTCAATCAGGAGAAATTCTATTTTTCAACTCTTCCCTCCGAAACCGAAAATTTGCTCTTAAACCATGAAATCTCCCTTTTGGAGGAATTTCGAGAATTCAATTTGGTAGACGGAAACTTTAGTAATGAGAACGTTGCTTGCCAAACAAAATTTAGAAAAAGAAGAATGATATCAAAAATGTGGTGAAAATGGAGTATAGGCCACACAAAATGGCGATAATTACTGCTTTGTTAACATAAAATAGAAACCGAACAAGAAATTATATATAATATACTTCTTAGCATCAAATTAACGTTCCCGGGAGTCATGTGCCCTCACAGCACATGGTTATTGCATATAACATTATAACATATAACATTATATTTTATTTTATATAACTCATGGTATCTATTGATTCTTTGACGTGAAAGTTACTAGAAGAGGATTTTTAAATCGTTTTTAAATCGGCATGGTAAATTTTAAATATACTAAGCGCACAATGTAAAAAGCAATTTTTGAATAACTGCAAAACCATCGGCAAATAAAATTTTCAGATCGTGTAATAAAAATGGAAATATACTGCAAAGGCATAACGTGGAAAACAATAGAAGTAAGCTCCGTAAAACTGTGAAAATAGCTCAAGTAAAATAAAATAGTATATGAAATAAAAAATTGAAAACAAACCAACACATTTTTATTTATAACTGAATTTCTTCGTGATATTTCGAATATGAAACACAAAATGTTTTAAAGATGTTTCAAAAATTACGCAAATTTAAGTTCTTTAATATGATGCTTAAAGTTTGGGTATTTTAAAAGGAGAAATATGCTGATCACGCAATTTTATTAGTCATCTCAAGAGACATAATTTTTCTCCTTAGCTAAACATTAAAAAAAAGAAAAACCCAGATATATTTATTGTTATTGATAAATATTCTCTCCCTCTCTGCGTTTGAAGACGGCATCTAAACGTTCGTCTTTTATTCAAAGACGGTAACACGTGGGTCGATACTTTATCAAGTCCAATTTCGTGGCTATCATAAGAGTCTGAATAAATTTCCGCTACTTTAAATAAATTGCAAAATCATGACGTCGGTATTTTGATGGTAAAAAGTCATTGGCAATTACTGGCTTTAATTTATATGCTAATATTACTTTTCACGCCCTTACCTTGGTTTTACTAAGCGGATCCACCGAACCTTGTTACTGGATTTTTCAGTTACAAAAAAGAGCGGAAACAGCAGGACATTCCAGCCTAAATAAAGACGTTTAATTGAATTTGATTAAGTTTTCCTCTTTGAGATATTTCTTGGTCACTTTAATTGGGCAACGTTAGAGAAAGTTTTCAAAGTAACGTATGGTGTATCGCAACACGTGAAATAAATTTTCATTCATTCGCTGGACAACAGAGCTGTTACACCTAACGGAATTAAGAAAAGCTTTTCCAATGAATTTATTTTTTTCCGTTTTTCCGAATTAGGTTTTTGTTTAAACTTTTAATTATTGCTTGCGATTTCTTCCTTACTATTTGAGTTGAAAATTATATTTCTTGTTTTATATGCTGCTTCAATCCGTGACCATCCATAATTTTGTCTCGTTTTAAAATAGGTTTATTAACAGAAATTTATTAAGTTTTTATAACCAGATTTGATGAATTCGATATATGCCAGGCTTAAGATTTTCTCTATCTGTAGTCAAGGTAACAAATTAAATAGAGGTGATGTAATCCCCGAAGTTTTCTAAATTGTCTTTGAATAAATAAAATTCAAATATATATATATATATATTATATAAGCAGAGAGAAAAAACAATACAAATGGTCAAAAATTGAGATTTTTTATCCTAATATTTCAGTCACTATATCAGTCGACCTTTATTAAGAGGCAATGTATGTTCCACAAATTCGAAAAAAACGAAATACAGATATACGAAAAAGAAAGTTTTTTGCGCGTCTTTGCATCTGATGAAGTATGTAAATGCATAACTGTGATATTTTTTTTCCTTTTTTGATTGTTTCGGAGGAAAGAGCATTAATATCCCAGAATGTATAGATGTGGATGCGGTATACAATGTTTTTCCAAGAAGTGGCGATAAAATCGAGAGGAGGTGTTATTCTAAGCTGTAAATAAGAGAGCTATGGAATCCAATGATTGGATCCAACGATCGCCCATTTGATTCCTGGTCCTTACCAGCTTTTACGTACTGTATATCAGCGGTCGCCAACTGGTGGTCTACGGATCACTGGTGCTCCGCGAAAAAAATTTTGGTCCGCAGAAAAATCTGGACATTATTTGCATTTTTAATGTTTTATTAATAATAAAACAAAAATAATATTCTAAGAAATTCTCATATTCTGAATGCAATTTCCACCTTTATATTGCACTAAATTCACGAAATGTGGTCCGCGGGATTTAAAATTATGAATTTAGTGGTCCGTGAGGTCCGAAAGGTTGGCGACCGCTGTTGTATATATATATATATATATATATGCTGGGGCATCATGTAATTAGAGATGGGGCTCTACATAAATATCAACTAATTCTGTTGATGGAAACAGGAGAAACACATGGAATCTAACTAACACACCACATATTAAGCAACTGGTAGATGACAGAACAAAGAATTGGTAATGAAATCGCCCAATGGAGAGAAACTCGTGCTCTAGCTTGTGGCTGAGTAAAGAGATACAAGATGAGCGATTGGAGCCCTGTTTGGTGATAAATTAATTTCGGGGATGGGTTTATTGGAGCATCACTTTGTGCGCTCCAATAACTGTCCACTGGATCCAATAACTAACCATAGGAGAATTACATCGTAACATAAGGATAGCGCATGAAATATGTAATAAACATTTAAAATCGCATGTATACAAGTATATAATGTACATACATGCGCCCCTAATTTTACATAATAGATGTACATCTCTAATGATATGTATGTATGGATGTTACTCATGATTTGTATTATCTGTATGAATATCTCTAATCGCATGCAATGTATGGAGATAACCAATGATATGTGATGTAAAAGAGACCTGAATGAATATTTAAATAGAACTAATGAAACACTCCTAATGGAAATGACTTCAAAAAAGCTAATAAAGTTACCAAAATCAGAAAAGTGCTTCAAACTGAAAGAAAGCCAAAAACATAGTACAAATTGGAAAACAAACCCCTCCCCAGGCAATATTTGCAAGAAATTGGGAAAAATATAGATACTCGGCATAACTGCAGATGGCTTCAACTGGGGACTTTAAAACGGGAACTGAAGAACCGATCGTTTCTGCACAAGAACAGACACTGCAGACGAAGGTCATTACATCGAAAATCCAAAAGCAAACAAGAAGAGTATATGCAGACTATGTAAAATAAAAGATGCGACCACCTTATTAATGGCTGTAGTAAAATTACCCAATCAGACTCCAAAGAAAGACATGACAGAGTGACCACCCTGATTCACTGAAATACCTGCAGAAATTATGAGATCCTAGTAACCAATAACTAATTTGAACATGATGCAGAAAAGTGATAGTAATCAATCAGATAAATAGCTTCGGCATTTCTGACTTTCAACTGACAGGCATTCAGCAGATAATACACTAGACATAACATTAGTGACAGAAAAAAGATATTTGTCGTTGACATTGCAACATCGGATGACAGCAGAATTAAAGAGAAGGAATTCGAAAAAATCTCCAAATATCGTGACCTTGCAATAAAACTTAATGGATAAAACAAGTAACAGCCATTTCATTTGTGAAAGGTGCATTTGGGCCAATAAACCTAATTTAGGGAATTTCTTAGAAAACCGGACACAACTGAAATAGCGACAGCAGACTTAGAAAAGACCGCCTTTCTTCGTACAGCCTATATATTAAGAAGATACATGGACAGTTCTCAGGTTTCTGGGTGAGACTTGAACTGAACCAAGAACTCCAGATCAAGAAGATAGTGATTATCTCCTTGAGACGCTGTGTAATACAATAATGTATACCAGACATAATAATAATAATAATAATTATTATTATTATTATTATTATTTTGTATGTGTTTTCATCCTTGATAGTACAGATTTAACACCCGCGGTGTCAATTATATACTTTTTGCAGGTTATTCGGGTGTTGTGTCTAGGAAATTCCTGACTGTTCATCATGTGCTTAAAACTGTGGCCTTTTTCAGCTCAATGTAGGTGTTGAGGTCAATTTCAAGTGTTTCCACGCTTCTGTGTAGTGTGGTTGTTATTATACCTGTGGCTGACAAGATGACAGGTAAAATGTTAGCCTTTTCCATAAGCCACATGTCTTTCATATCACATTTAAGGTCTTGATATTTGCTGATTCTTGTTGGGTATGTAATTTGCATGCTGCATGTGTTTGGGATCGCTATACATACAATACTTGCAGTTTTAATAATTTTATTAATTAGAATTATATTTAGGTCGGCCTTGGGGGTTATATTTTCAGCTATTATTAACTTATCCCAGTACAGCTTATGTGTTTCATTTTTTAAAATATTTTCTGGCATATATTTGTAGTAAGGTAGTTTAGTTTCTACTGAACTAGTTCTGATGGGTAACATCTGGTGAATTATTTTTGCCACCTGATTATATTTATGCTTGTAGTCAGTTTGTATTAATATTTTGCATCCTGATGTCATGTGTTGAATTGTTTCTGCGTTAAGTGGCACTGGTGGCGTTTATCATTGTCCAAGTTTTTCAAGGATGCATTTTATGTAGTTCTTCATTCAGATAACATGGACCTGTATAGCAATCATGAATTCTTCAGTTTTGAGCTGAAATATTCCATGTATCAGTCAAGAATTTGAGGATTTCTTATAGATATGGACTTTTTTGAAGGTCATTCTAATGCCCACCATACAGTGCTTTACCTACCCATGTATTCAACTTATAATTGCTGTGCGGTCCAGGCACTTCAATATCTCTATTGAGATTAAGTAGTGTGTGAGAGGTATCTGCTTGAGTTAATGCTTGGATCAAAGACGAGTATGAACTTTTGTCGCGGAAATAGTCTTTTATATTTTTAATTTGTGTGTCGTATAGGTCTTTAAAGTCTACTTGTCTACTTCCTCTTACATACGGTGGAAGAGTGTTTCCTTTAATTGCTGATTGTGGGTGTAGTTGCTTTTGTCTAATTTGTGTCGCTCTCATTGCTTGTTGCAGGTCTTCTAACTCAGTATCTGTCTACCTGATAATTCCAAAGGAATACGCAAGTATTGGGATTGCATATGTGTTTATTTCTTGTGTGTATTTTTCCATTCAATTTTGTTTTCATGAATAATGCTAGTCTGTTCTTGTATATTTGTGATAGTTTGTCTTTAAGTTTCATGTGTGTGTTCTTGTCTTTAAGCTTATAATATTCCAAGATTTATATGTTTCTTGTTCTTTTATAACTTTCATCATCCCACCTTCCTCAAGCACGATTTCTCTTACCATAGGAGCAATGGTGTTATTATTTTGCATTTATGTAATACAAATTCTGGTTTTATGTCGTTTGAGAAGGTTTTTATTATTCGGATCAGATGTTGTAGTTGGGAGCGCAATTGCTGCTATAGCTTGATGTCATCCATACACAAAAGTTGTAATATTTTATTAAGCTTCCTTTGACCTTTCTTCAGTGTGTAGCCATATTTGTCGGTGTTCTGTATTACTCATAGGGGATTCAGTGCCAAACAGAACCATTGTGATCTAAGGTCTCTTTTGACCATACCTCCACTAATAGCTATTTTACTGATCTTTATTGTATTACATTGAGCCTTGTGATGTACTGTGGTCTTCCATTGCTTCATGCTGTGTTCTAAGGATGCCACTATGGTCGGATGTATTTTGTATATCCTTAAAACCGCAGTTGGCCAGGAATGAGTTACAGAGTCGTAGGCCTTCTTGTTGTCTACGTAAGCACAATTAGGCTATTATTATTATTATTAATATTATCATTATTATTATATAATAAAAATTATGCTGTACACCAAATAATTATACTCAGCAAGGTAATAAGGAATTTAATTTTTTGTCATAAGATACAGGACATTTGTTTTTTAAATAAGTGAAAAAAATATTTAATTGCGTATTATTTTTTATTTTAAAAGCATGGTTTATTCTCTTGTGTGCATATACAAGTAAATGCATATTTTGGATTATTTTAGTACATATTTGCACGCATATTTTGCTTGTTTTTAGTGCATATAATCCTGGCTCTACTTACAACGTATTCTTCTAAAACGCAAAATCCACAAATTATTAAAGGTATAAATAATATTAAAGGTACATTAAGTCGTCCACTGCATGAATCAATGAATGTAAACAAACGATGTCATTCAGTGATCCGGTCACAATGATTTTGGCACACGGCTAGTACGTGTACACTTGTTATATTGAAGAACCTGTTTACCAAATACCGGGTCCAGAGGCAAAGGCATTTCATTTGTGTTTGAATATTCATACAGATTTTTTTGCACCCTTGAGGGTATATCTCAGTGAAAATCTAGGATTTCAACTGGTTCCGCTTATCACTGTAACCAACACAAAACCGCGTCCACTTCGTTAAACGTTAGCGGTTCAATAATTCTGAATCTCTTCTTTTTATTTAAATAAATATTTAATAATAACAGAACATTATAAATATAATTAATTTGCAATTCCCTAATATAGTGCGTTACTTATGAATTACTGTACGTAAGTTTTGCTTGAAAAACATTGCGAATGTATACTATATCATGATTACAACTTGACAGTGTTGTCCACTAATAATTCGCATATTATCATCTTTAAAGTTACAGTCGAACTCGATTATACAGAACATCAAGGTACCGGGGAATTTTCTTCGTTCTATACGTTATTTGCTTTAGCCTGCATTCGATTCACTTTTATAACTATTGGTAGCCAATATGCATAACTTATAAACCAATATATTCAATTAACCGCTGTAAATTTTAATTAATATTTTAAAATTGTTTATTCCAATATTTGTGCAACTTTACGTTGAGCGCCATGAAAGTTTACAAAATCCCAGGATAGCAGGATAGCGGTAAGAGTAAGTTCCGCTTCAAAGGCGACAACACTTCTCATCCTATTGAAATCAGGATTTTTCTGCATAAAAGAACTTCATTTATAGTAAAATATTATTATTAATATAGACACAAAACTCAAACAGCTTTATTCATAAGGGTAATAATTAAATGAGAGACGAACAATTTGTTAGTTATGTTAGTGCTTTCCACATATAGTGCATATTAAATTTAACTAACCAAACAATTTATGCGTTATATTCATAAATTCGTTACATCTGTGTTCGTTATACCGACTTTCACCGTATTTACATACAAACGATTGAGTGTTTTTCTTGACCATGAATGAATATTGATTAAAATCGTCTGATATCGATTAAAATCGATTAATCGCGTCAAAATTTAACGAATCTCTTGAAAATTTATGCTTCTTTGTGCCACCTATTTTCTGTTTGGCGACATAAATTAAATTTAAATTTTTCATTGCTAACACCGCGGCCGATGTAATTATTCAGATTTACGAAGATTATAAAACTAATTAAAGAGACCTTTTGAAGATTAAAATGAATCTAGTGATTAAATTTTCATTAATTCTGTATTCTTAAAATTGACAATGACCACAAAGCCTAGAAATAATATTAAGGCTGGTTCAAATGAAGAGCAAAAGTTATTAAATATTCATTTGGTTGTGGCAAGCAAAATTTTCTACAAGTCTGCAAACCGTCAGCAGTGTGTCATGTTTTCAATTGATTCGGTTGCAACTTGTGAAATATATAAGAAATCAATATAATTTATAGTATCCAACACTCTAAATATGACCTTTCATCTAACTGTTGAATTGTGTTCGATTAAAATTACTTGACGATTAAATCTCTTGAATAAATCTGCTAAATGCTGACACTAATGGTCATTGCTCCTACATATACTAATTTAAATGAAACGGATAATAGCCACCGGAAACGTCTTGCTATAATAATTTTCAAATTTTTAATGCTATGGAGAATATTCCTGGTTTGCAAACTCTTATCCATGTTAAGTTCTTAAAATTAATATTTAAACTTTAATGATTTTAGGTTGCGAAATATTTGTTATTTATTATAATTTATTGCTTATTAGCTGGTTTCATAATTGGTGTAAACTTGTGAATAATTCTATAAGGATTTAATAAGACAGAGTGCTCATAAAAATTTTTATTTATGAAAAATTTATTACATGCTGAAAGTAAAATTTAATTTCATAACTTCTACATTTAGCGTCTCCAAACTTTACGGGAATGCAATTTCGTATGTTTATTTACGAAAACCTTTAAGAAAAATATTAAAATATGGCAATATTTTGCATCATGATCTCCTAATTTCTATTCGTACCTCTTCAAGAGTTTGATGTCATTCTAATTTTTTTATAATTTGCATAATTTCTGAATTTTAATATAGTGTACATTATTTTGTTCGATTCAAACACCTATATTTGCATGGTGTTCATTCCTCCTTCTCAACACGTTGTAACGTGCCTTTATTTCCATTTAAAGTCACGAGTTCTCCTACAAACAGAAAAAAAGGTAAAGTCAAATTTCATAAAGTATGTAAGAAGAAAACACATTCATACTAAATAAGCAAAAAATGCCACATAAGTATTTCTTGAGTGGACATTTATAAATTATTTTCAAAAAGTAATGATGCTTCCCGCTAAGGTAGTTTATTATATTCCCTTCAGCACATTTTGCGAAAGATGTAACGGACCTGCGTCCTTGTAGTGGCAATGTGTCTATTTAGCGTTCAGTCACTCCATGTTCGATGAGCAATGATGCAATAACGAAAAAATAAATAAAAACAAGCAAATATTCGCCGACTAACTGCTCGATGTATTCTGAGAAGGTTATTTTTCTAGTTCTTAAGAGGGTGGATTCCTAAATAAACGCGAGTCCATCGTGTCCTACGCTTTCTCTTATATTGCAACTGACATAGGTTTGACTACCAATAGTTTTGTACAATGCGTTCTTTTTCTGCTCACTGTAGGGCGGGGCTTGATTTGCTTCGTAGAAAAGATATGAATTTCTCTGTAAACACCTGGTCTGGAGACAGGATGATATTTGTCCTCCTTGCGCCATAAAATCATGAACAGACGAGAAATATTGTTTTGGATTTTCCTCAAGCATATTATAAACACGGCAAACGGGCGGCAAATATGGAGTCAAATATGGCAAACGTGTATTTTAAAGAAATATTTGTATTTCAAAACAATTTCTTAAAATAGTTTGTAATAATTAGTTTCGAAAAGTTTAAGAATTCCGAGGTGCTTATTATTGCAGTGCGAAATATGTAATAAACAGAAAATGTTACGTTCATTACAATAAGTTTATTTACTTTCTTCATAGCATTAGATAAAATTGGATAATAGCATTTAATAGATGTTAATTAAATTTAATTCATAACCGGTATCTTTTAAAAGCTATTCCAACCACAGCAGCAAATTTTCGTTCACTTTAGAAATCTGAGTCCATTTTCAACATTTTAAACACGTATTTGAAAGGACCCATTTGAAAAATTCCATGTTTATTTCGCAAAAGTGTCTGAAGTTCTATTAAATATTTATGTTGCGATATCCTTTACAATCCTAGTTTCATATAAGTCGCCATCATCATCCCTTACTGTTTATTATTATTAACACCTCCTCTCTTTTGTTCTTTATTATCATTGTACCCAAACAGTTTCTGTCGAATGCCGGATGCTGATCTCAGCAAGTGTCCGCCATATGTCCTTTTCTGAACACTGGCTTTCTAACTCACCACACGCAGTTTTCCAATTCCAGCGTTGTCGATTTTCTCAAAATCTAAAATTTAATGCTATTATCGACAAAACTGTACAGGGTAAAATGTTAAGTCACTTGTGACGCGTTGACGGCATTGTGAATTCTGGTTAAATAATTTCCTTAACTAATAGAGAATAAACTATTTTTCAGTCATATTGTACCTGATTTAAACGCTTTTGTTGCACCATGCAATCCTACGACACACGGCAAACCATACTCTCTGGCTACAACTGCACCTATGTACAGAAAAAATTACATAAACTCACCTTCACATTAAAATACATGGAACGACCACTAGCTACCTTCATCACGCGAATGTGTTGCCTTGCATTTTTATAGTTCATATATACCCTATGGTATTTAAAGTGTATTGTATATAATTGCACATATCGGAAATTTTATATAATTTTATATATAAGAAATTATATATAATTTTATATATCAGAAATTGTATATAATGGTATATATTAGAAACTGTATATAATTGTGTATATTAGAAATTTTATATATGTATATAATTGTATATATCAAAAATTGTATACGTGACATTTAAAATATATCTTCACATACCTTTACATAATATCTTCCAAGCCTTAAATACGAAGAAATATCCGAAGAAAACGCTGCGTCCTGGGTGCAAAACATGTTAAAGCACTACGGTTGTTACGAGGAGATCCCGATTCGACTCCAATCCAGGACATGTCTTTCTTTCTTTTTACAAAAAAGCTAAAGTTGAGCTTAGGGGTGTATGTTAAAAATTATTAGCCATCCGAAGTACCAACGGACAAAATACAAAAATAGACATAATGGTCTCTACATGATGACCAATTGGCAACTGTATTAACACTGAGAAGTATCCACAAAATAGGTATTCAGGGCATGTCTTAGAGCTATTTCTAACTATACAAAATAAAAAGTAATATTTCAGTTTAAAAGTTTTTAAAATTAAACAGCTGCTAACGTTTCAGATATTCCTATATTGATGTAATTTTGCGTACTTTTGAATATATAATTTCTACGCAGTGTGCCTTAAGAACTAATTTCTTAGAAAAACACGAATTTATTTCGACTTCTACGTCAATTCTTATTTATTCTTACTTTATTTTAATTAAACTTGTACTGACAATTTTATATTAAACAAATATATTTATTTTCTGGGAGCCAAATAATTTAATCTAATAAAGGATTTAAAAACTGGAAGAATATTGAGAAAATTACCATGTGATATGAGCCCTCCAAGTTCAGTGACAACTCCCGATAGCAAAGGAAAATATGGACTCCACGAAATGTCAGTTGAGTAGGTGATAAGTATATCTCCAGGCTGTTTAAATAAAACGTTGTCACTGAATAAAAATGTTTCCACTAACATTGTAAAACATTTTAAAATTTATCAAAGGAGCTTCAAATATACCATAATATCCGAAACTTCGTCGAGAGACATGATGACACGAGCAACAGACTTGACTATTCCCTGACTTACGGGCACTCCTACAAAATTCGGTTAAACATTTGGATAGAATCAAATATATTATAGCAGGCATATTATATGAAAATTTCAGTAATTACAAATGAAGAGAAGTAATTTTACCTTATTTAAAAGTGATGAGAAAGAGAATTAAAATTTTGAATGCTATATAAATTTATGTAATAAAATTAGTATTCTTTTAAGCAATTTTATTTTGGCAGCAACATGAACACATATGTACATTAACATACATGATATGAGCCCTCTAAGTTCAGTAACCCAACTCCATTGGCAAAAGGAAAATATGGACTCACGTGTCAGTTGAGTGAGTGATAAGTATATCTCCAGGCTATTTAAATAAAACGTTGTCACGGAATAAAAATGTTTCCACTAATATTGTAAAACATTTTAAAATTTATCAAAGAACTAAATATACTATAATATCAAAACTTCGTCGATAGACATGACGACTGAACAACAGACTTGACTATTCTGACTTGCGGGCACTCCTACAAAATTCGGTTCAAACATTTGGATAGAGATCAAATATATTATTATAGCAGGAAGCATATTATGCTAGAAAGTTGTATTACAAATGAAGAAATGAATTGTTTACCTTGTTTATTTAAAAGTGATGAAGAGAATTAAAATTTTGAATGCTATATAAATTTATGTAATAAAATTAGTCTTTTAAGCAACTTTATTTAGGCAGCAACATGAACACATATGTACATTAACATTACAATTTAATATTAGTTTAAGCTAATTACAGGAACAAAAACATAATTATATTAACATTATAAAAATACATATAAATACATCAAAATTAATTAGAAAAATATAAATACATTAATTTATATATTATGAAATTAAATTTTGTTCATGTCTGCCTGGGTAGCGCAGGTAAAGACGTAGTCTGACAAAGCCTGCACCACCCAGGAGATACCAGATAGCCAAAGCAGCCCCATGGGATATCACTGCGCAAACATCAGCGAAAATTAAATTAAGTATGAGATTGATTAAATAGAATTAGTAAGGAGGATCCGAATTAAAGACTTAAATTTAGAATAGGAATTTATCTCTTTTATATTAGAAGGCAGCTGATTCCACAATTTAGGACCTGAAGAACCCACTCTGTGGCAACCCAGCTCCAGACGAGAAAATTGAGGTCTGTAGTTATGTCTACTTGTTGTTGGATAGTTATGTGTAGGTTGCTGTAAATCAACTGGAATAGATTAGTATTTTTAATTTTTTTAAACATTAATAACAAAATTTTATAATTTAAAAGTTGATTAAAAGTTAATAAATTGAATCTTTGCGGAACCTCACGGATCGACATTGGTTGTGGTAATTTATGGTTAATAATATTGAAGAATTTATTTTGTAATGACTGAATTCTACTTTGGTTAGCCTGTGAAGTGTATCCCCAGACCGATAAACAATAAAAAAGATGAGAAAAAATAAAAGAATAATATAGATTGATCAAAAATTTTATAGGTAAATAAATACTACTGTTGCGCAATATTCCCAAAAATCTACCAATTTTTAAGCACAATAGGTTAATGCGTGTATCCCATTTTAAATTGGATTGAATAGTAACTCCAAGGAATTTCGTCTCCTGCGATAACGGAACTATATCGTTATCTATTTTTATGGTATTACATAAGTAGTTGCTTTTGTTATGTTTATTTGAAAACAGAATACATTTGGTTTTTTTTGTATTAAGTGAGAGATAATTATCTCTAAAGTATTTTATATATATATCAATATCATTATTTACAAGTGAAAACAGCACATCAAGATTCCTTTCCCTATAAAAGATGCTTGTGTCGTCGGCAAAGCATAGAACTCTAGATCGAGTTGGCAGAAAAAAAAGATCATTAATATGAAAAATGAAAAGCAAAGGGCACAATATAGTTCCGTATGGAACTCCACATAGAGGTGATTAAGCGAAAGCTTGAATTTTATTTCTGTGCACATATTGAGATCTTCCAAAATGGTAATTTCTGAAAAGAAGATTTTGCTTTCCGCATATACCTGCCAATTGTAATTTATATAAAAGTCTATCATAGTTAATGGTGTTAAATGCTTGTAACAAATAAAAAAACTCCAATGGATGATTCACCACAATCCAAAGCTGAATGTTAACAATATATGTTCGGTAGATTTATTTTTAGTAAAACCGAATTGATTTTCCTGTATGATGTGGTTATGTTCAAAGTATTTGAATAATCTATTATAAATGAGTTTTTCAAGTACTTTTGTAAACACCGATAATATTGATATCGGTCTATAATTAGCAACGTCAGTATATGAACCCTTTTTATGAATCGGAACAACCCTTGCCGTCTTAAATTCCGGCGGAATCTCACCAGTGGAAAAGATTAGATTAAAGATGTGGGTTAAAGGCCCTGAAATCTCATGAGCACAATATTTAATGGGAACTGGATGAAAGTTATCTGGGCCTGGTCCTTTATTAGCACTAAGATTATTAATTAGTCGAATTGTATCAAG
>QLNU02014802.1:153088838-153106447 GCA_006491805.2 Dysdera silvatica | reverse complement strand
GCCTTAAACGGAGGGGGGGGGGATATTATTTATCAATAACATGAAATATATCGTTTTTCTCTAGTTTTTTAAAAGTTTAACTAAGGAAAAAAATTATGTCTACGGTGGTGATTAATAAAATAGCTTGATCTTCATATTTCTGCTTTTTAAATGTATAAAGTTCAAACATACTATTAGAGAACTCCAATTTTTTTAGTTTTTAAAATGTCGTTAAAATGTTTTCTGTTTCATATTCGAAATATCAAGAAGAAATCCAGCTATAACCAAATTATGTCATTTTGTTTTTAATTTATTCTTATTTCATACCTTTTTCATTTTACTGGAGTTGTTTTCACGGTTCTTACGTATTTTATTTCTATTTTTTTTTCAGTTTCCACCTTTATGATATATATTCATTTTTCTTACATGATCAGAAAATGTTATTTTCCGATTGTTATGCAGTTATTCAAAAATTATTTTCTACATATGTGCTCTTAGTATATTTGAAACTTATTATGCCAATTGCAAAACAACCATTCTAATAATCTACCAATTCCTCGTCTTGTAGCTTTCGCCTCAAGGAATTGACAGATCTCATATGTCATCTATATTAAATAATAAAGTTGTATATATATGCCGTGATGATGATGACTCTTGTCTACCTATTTTGTACTTTGCTCATTAGACATGCTCATCAAGAACATTATTTTATATTAAAGAACATATTATATAAAATTTCTTGTTCTCTTGCTATTTTATTTTAATAGAGCAGGGGTTATCAGTTTTTTTTTGGCCATATTATCCTTTCTGTCGTTGGATGCTTTTCCTATGAATTTTTTAGCTAAGAGCATCAATTTTGCTACAGTTTGAATTTACCAATTTGCGTTAGCAACTCCTTCCCTTGGAAGCTTCGAAATTCCCACGAGAGGGGGAATGCCATAGTTCCGGAGCAACTTTTCAGTTTCGCAAGGAAAGAATAGCAATTAAAATCTCTCCCGATTGAGGTAACAAAAATCCTGTATCAGAGAATGTCAGTCGTAATTTAAAATTTAATTGAAATGCGCATTTATACTATGCAGTTAGCTGAATATACTTACACAGCTGATGCAACTTTCGTTGTTCATGTGAGCGCTAAACTGTTATAGTGGTAAAGCGTCCATATATTACACAAATAATCCGGATTTCCTGATAATAGGTACTCAATACAGACGTGCATGGGGCGTAACATCTGTATTGGGTACAGATGTCACGTCCCACGCACCTCTGTATTGGGTACAGATGTCACGTCCCACGCGTCGTAACGTAACAAAAACAGACTCCTCGAGGAATCTCCGAAAATAGTGGGGATGTGCTAGCAGAGGAATATTTTTGGCGGCATTGAGAGAGACGGGGGAGTGCAGGTTATGAGGACGCAAGCATTTGCTTTTATTCCAGTGTTGGTCCCCGGTCATTCGTTTTCGAAGTGAAGTTTCCATCGAACGTGCATATCTTCACGATACGATTTTTGTACGATTTTATCCCCGAGTCTGACAATAATGCTTCGTTATCATATGTATCCCATTACAAATAAAGTAGATCATCAGTCACTGTAGTGTCCGCGTCTGTGTTTTCCGTAAAGTTCGTAAGTTCTCTTACAATTGGAACAGCACGGGAGAAGACACAGAATAGACACCTCATTGACGAGCCAGGATGCGAGGTTGTGACTACAAGTACATGGTGGCGGAAAACCCATACTCCCACTCCAGCGCAAGAGGAACGGTATCTACATACTCCTACCCTCACCCATGACAATGAGAAACCATTCACTAAAAGAAACAATGATGTTGTTCATCGGTCCTAAATGGCAGGCTCTCCTCCAGCGCTTCGGTTATTGAATGATTTGACACAACTTTAGTACCCAACTCCCGCAGGAGTTCTTTTTTTTTCTACGAAGACATAATTCGTGGTTTGATACTCTTAATGAAAGAGATTCTTATTTCTCAAAAATGCTGTGGCTCTTGACAGAACACAACTTTTTCCGTAAACAATAAAATTAAAGCATCTTTCAGCTTGATGCTGGAAAGGACACGACAAAAATTATAATAGAAATTGGTGCACATGCAACTATATTAAATATACGTTATCGTGGCTCCACGATCAGGATTTTGGGGTCGAATTTTTCGCGGTACACTTCCAGTCTTTTAGTGGCACACCAACGTGCCGCGGCTCTCCGGTTGGGAAGCACTGGCCTAGAGAAACAAACCCTTGATTACGGTGGGCAGGAAAAGGCACTCAGTGTAAGACAGCATTTGAACTGAACCCGGGTTGACGGCACGATAGAACGCGCCATAAGGCATGTCTGTGTTTTATGGCCCAAGGGCAACCAAGATCATATAATGCCAGGACCTACAGTTTAGCGCGAAATTCAAATCTCCTTTACCAAAGGAATCCAACCTCGGAGTGCGGATCAGTAGAAAAACCTAGTAACGCGAGGTATCGACTGAGATCAGACACGAAGTAATCGCCTGATCGCTAAACGTGTTACAATCACGCCGACATAAGGCCCATGCGCAAAATATTGGGAACTTACTTTAATTTAGGAAAATAATGGTATATTTCGTTCCCACAGCTATTTTGCATGGTTAGTGGTGAAATCTCCGCTGTTTGCATGCAGAACAGGCTTTTATCGAAAGGCACCTCGCGCGATAACGAAAAGAGAAGAAGTATCTTTATCTTTTGATTATATAAAGTGGAGAAATAAAATGTGTTCTTAGGAAAGATGAACACGGAGTAACAGAGAGCGAGGTGTAAATTCCCCATCTTTTAAAATTGCAGAGTCCTTAATGAAATCGTTCTTGTCTGTCTGTAGTTAGAACGCTTGTCTACGTCAAAGTACATTCTCACCATTGCTTTCCATTATTAATGAGGCATAGATTTTAACAATGCTTTCATTTGTATTTTATGGTACAAGGACATATGAGACCATGCTGATCCAAGACCGCCTGTTTTTCGAAGAATCCAAATTTCTTTCTCCTAGGGCAATGGGAGGAATTTAGAAGGCCACAACAATTTTATAAACATATACACATCATATCTGCTCACAGCTTTCTTCAGCCAGAAATACGGTCTCAGGTTTGCTGACTAACTTTGCATCCTTCAGGACTAGGATCAAACGATGGGAGGAGGGTGAAGCTACGAGTCTCGTCGTAACGCAAGATCTCGTATTGGCAATGTGGCCGAAGTTTAGGTTCTTCGTTAAATTGTAAGTCCAGCTTGCCAATATATCTGGAGAGCTTAAGACCAAATCTTCTGTGTTCGCTTCAATATACTACGCGTACGCGTGAAGAGAGGAACACCTTCACTGAGCAATGTGTTCATAATAATCGCCGATGAGGATAATATCTGTATATATTATATCTATTACTGTATTTCGCGGCCATTACTGGGCCTTATGACTCACATATGCTTCCTCCCTGTCTCTGGTCACAGAGTTGCTAAGAATACAACGTGTTAAAAACAATGTATTATGATTTAGTTTTATTAGTTTTAAGTAAAATATAACCAGTCGAATATAAAACGTGCATGAATTGTATAAATGGGAACAGCAGGAATACAAAACTATGTGCCCTGTGTAGAATGTCTAAAACGTTAATACAACATATGATCACCCTTGATAGATATGGGGCTTCCACAGGTTCAAAGAGCTATTTACGTCTCCGTTTTAGTGATTCAGTTGCAAGATTGTCCGCAGCATTTAGTTTACTCTAAGTATCAGACGGTTAAATTAATTGTTTAGTGATGAACGTAGCTAGACCGGGGAGATGATGTAAGCTGATGATAAACGTAACGAACAGATATTTATTGACGATTAATAGTATGTAGTACCACAGGAATCGTGCACACGTTAACGCTTCGTAGAAGCACAGACCTCCTGCGGCTCAAAGCTAAATATTCGTTGGTCATATTTGCGGTTCTCATCGACATGTTTCGAATTGGAGAATTAGAACTGGAGAGTGTGTGTTTTCGTTTCAAAATTTCTTCTGGAAGCATTCGCCTTGGACTGTTATTGGTCAGATTCTGATCACAAAACTCGTGAAAGACCATCTTATTGGTCAGCTGACGCCGAAGAGAGCGATATGATGGATGATCTAACAAAATTTTCCAAGCTTGGCAAGCTCGCAATAGATATGACTTTTACCTCAACTCCTAAATGAGGCCTTCCCGCTGGAAACTGTCTGTGATATCCCTCATTTCTTGGAAATGAGATTCACCTGTTTTTAAAGGTCTACTGGCCATAGGAAAAAAAATCATGGTGGAAAAAGAGAAAGTAGTAAAAACTTCCCACAAATGGACCGCTGCACAGTGATTCCTCATGACGTTTAAGAAACTTCATTCGTGATTTTTATCGACCCAAGAACAACCAAGGTCATGCTGAAGATGGCACATGCAATTTCCCGTGAATTCCAAACCTCCGGGACAAGTGGAAAACACACCGGACTACAGTGGTGAAAAAATAAGCTGAACTCGTTCTACTACAACACCATCATAAGTCAAACTTAGTTTAATAGAACGATAAATGAATGAATGAATGAATGAATGGATGGATGGATGGATGGTTGGCTGGCTGGCTGTATTTTTATGGCGCAAGGGCAGCCAGCATCATTTTGCATTAAGCCAGGTGAAAAAAATCAATAATGGCACGATAAACGTATATATTGGAATTGAGCGCAAAGTTTAGGGGTACGAGG
Organism: Dysdera silvatica; assembly: GCA_006491805.2. Lineage (NCBI taxonomy): Eukaryota > Metazoa > Arthropoda > Arachnida > Araneae > Dysderidae > Dysdera > Dysdera silvatica. Next base: position 153,101,741 of record QLNU02014802.1, on the reverse strand, counting down.
CGCATTGAGCACGACGAGTTTTGGCGCCCTCCCTTCATTGGCGTAACTAGAAAATAACGCCCTAGAAAATTTCCACTAAGCATTGAGTTATGGGGATTTAGACTCTCTAGAAAAAAATTAGCTCCCCTAGACTTCGAAGCTAATGATGCCCATGCCTCCCCCCTCTAGCAGTACTAGCAGAAACAAATGCAATTCTGATGTTCAGCCCCCACAAATGCGAAGAAAAAGCGCGGACGATAGGCAAGGGGCAACATTTATGATTACCTTACGTGCATAATTATTTACTAAGATATAATACCGATATGTTTATAAATAAATCGATTTTATATGACGAAGATTTTTTTGATATTATGGGAAGTGGAGGCAAGGGCGGATGCAGAATAGAATTTCAGAGAGAGCGCAAAGCTTGAAAATTCCACTTGTAAGTTTAGTTTTATTTTTTACTTGAAAATAATAATTTTTAATGTAAATTTACTATTTCTCAAGAGGCGCACTTACCCTGCATGGATTTGCCTTTGGAAACAGAGACTGTTTTACCTAATTTTCCAAAACCGACGCCTTTTGTGCCCCTAGAAATTTGGCGCCCTGGGCAAGTCCAAAACGTACCCATTTATAAATACGGCACTGATGGCACATGCCACGGTAAGGCAGTATACCTACGTTTTCCTAAAATATTTAATCCTCGTAAGGCCTGGGGATACAACCCTGGGAGTAGAGTAAGCAGCTGAACAGTGTTTTTGGTTTTGTTTATGGAGAAGGGGCTACCATTGGGCGTCAAACCCGGATTGACAGTATATTAGATGATGGCTTTAGCACAGCGCCACTGCAGGACTATTTGATCAGTTCTTGTGGATGTTGACCCATTTGCGTATTAACTGGAATTAATTGCACTTCCTTTTATACAGACTACTATTATTTCGCATGGTATGATAGATTATCATTTGTGTCTTAGCACAGGTATAGGGGTCGGCTGACTTTTATTGCATGTTTGCATTTGACGGCGTAAGGATAGCTGAGGTAACTCTGGTCAGGAACATTCAGTTTCTCGGAGGAAAATTCATAGAAAGGTAAGATAAGTTTTAAATGCAAATAATAAAGAGAAAAAAAAAAGAAATACTTCATAATTAATAAATTTCCTGTGAAAGCGTTAGCAAAATTTTCATTCTTTTTGACGATTAAAGTCTAGATTTTTAAACGCAAAGGTATTAGTACAGAATTTGTAAACAACATTAGAGAATTGGTAAAAGAATAATGGTTTGAGTTGTTTTATCCAATGAGCTTATTCTAAATGCATTAGCAATAAGCCTCTAAACATTTTTTTCACTTTTTTTTTTATCATGAACTGCCGGAAAATGTTGTAATGCTCCAGGACATACAATTTCGCATTTAATCCGAACCTCTACTATCAAGGAAACTAAATTTCTGACAACGGTAGGTAGAAAACGGCACGACTTATACAATACCACTGTGAGGTGAAGTAGTGTTAATGGCACAATAGAAAAATGCTATCACCGCAATTCCACCACAGGGAAGAGGACTTAGAATTTTCCGGGGAATTTCGAACCTTTGCTATCAAGAAAACCAAACTTTTGACAACGTAGGCAGAAAAAGCAATGCTTTCTACAATACCACTGCAGGTGAAGCCGGATTAATTGCACGATAGAAGAAAGTGTCGCCGCAATGCCACCGTAGTGAAGTGGACCTACGTTTTGCCCGTAGAATCCAACCTCTTAAAACCTAAGTAATCAATGTTAGCTGCAGTGATTAGTTAATCAGTGGGCAGGTTTTTTCTGGCACATTTGGGATATGAATCCTATTAATGGCACGGCAGGTAGGTGACAGCATTATACCTACGCCACCGCAGTGCTTTCTAATTCAAAGACAGAATTCCAAGCAATTGATAAAGAGCATTACATAGTGGTACCTCGGTGTACGTCCGCTTTGTGGTAAGTCCAACTTGATGTACGTCTTGTTTAGACGCGAAAAATTTTGCCTGCTATACATCCCTTGTTTTGGAATAAGACTTACGTGCTATACAACTTGTATGAATCAGAATTAGTCAGGACACCACGCGCTACCTTTCTAGCACAAAAAGAAAAATCACCAGAATTTTAGATTCCTAAAGTTTATTGAAAGGAGTCTCTTCTTCTAAACAATAATATCTCCTACTGCTCCCTCTCTCTCAGATTAAGGACGTATATCGAAGTACCACTGTACATGACTCAACTATATGTAAAGTTAATTGTCATTTGAAATGATTTTTGCTTGAATCATTTTCTTAAATATCTGTATAGCTCCAAACCATCTAGGATATGGAAACAGTATAATAAACTGACACATGGTCCCTACGACTGAATGCAATGTGTTCCTAAAACGTGAGAAAATATATTTGCGTGGTTCGGAAAATGCGTAATGTGGCAATACAGTGCATCATTTGCAATACGACATTTGTAACTCAGTTATATGTCAACTTTAATACAGAGCTCAGTGTATCGACAGAACGGCGGAAACGTTAGAACACGAAAGCTTTAGTCTCTCATTCAGAGTCATTTCCGATCGTTGATAGAGCTGCGAGAGAAATTAGATGGATGTCGATTTCGATTTCAAAATAGTATTTAAATGAGGACAGTTTCCCAGACAGGTTCCTTCAATCAATTTCGCTTGATGTGAGTTAATTACTTTTTGATTTGTTGTTTTTGCTGGAAACACCACACTACCGAGATAGGAAAGAAGATGCCACCGAAAGGCAATGGATTTTAGAGTGCATTTTTGTCAAAATTGCAACTGTTTGGCATATAAGGTGTAAAAAGAAGGAGTTATGGGGTTAAATAAATTATGAAGGATAATCCATGATAAAGAGAATAGGTATTAATTTCCTTCATTCGTTCACATGCATGCATGTACGTAGGTATATGTGCATGAATGAATGTAAGCATGCATATATTATGTATATGCGTGCGTAATAAAAGTTTGAAGTTTTACACGTTTTGCTTCCGATTTTAACACTGTTACACGTTTAAGGAAATACCGTGGATTAGCAAAGAATAAACTGCAGTTTTATTTTGCTCTACTGAAAATACCGGTTGTTTTTTTTCCAAGGCGAAAAATTTTGACGATATTCGATAAACTGTTATATTTTTCTGTTTCTTTCGTAACGTCACACTTTATTTCATCTGCTAGTAGAAGGTGATGACGAAAATTGTCAATTTGCTTTTTATAACAACTCAAAAGATTGCAAATTTTATCTTTTTGAACTTTTATCTTTGCTGAGAGATTGCACAAATTTTTGGATCTCCAAGAAAATCTCTGAATTCATAGAGTTTAAAAAAATGACTTTGAAACGTGTGCGTTTGATATAAAATGCTGGAAATCCTATCGCTTTAACATGAAATAGATTTAAAGAAATAAAAAGTGCAGGTTATTCATGATAATATATTTTAACTGATATTTTAAAATTTTTCAAATAGTTTAATATATTCAACTCTCTACATATATATATATATATATATATGTATAAAGGCATTTCCCCTACCTAGATTCGATTAAAGTCGCTTTGCCCACTTTAGGCAACTAAGGACAGAACGAATCTCCCTTAATCCTTATATAACAATAACAACAAACAACGACATTTTATTTTTTATACGAAAAAACCCACACAATAGGGATCGCATTGGGTGGCAGAGCAAAACCCTCGTTATTATTCTCTACCTCTCATCTTGATTAACAATTTTCTTGCTGTTCAATCAAATAAGTTCTCAGTTTTCTTTCAAACGTAATTTATTGTTCACTATTTTTTATGTCTGCTAGTAAATCATTCTAAAATTTAATTCCATAGAAGTTAATGTTATTTTGACCCATATTGGTTCTTGTCTTCATTAGTGTTAAATTTTTACATGATCTTGTAACATTTATATATTGAGTCTTCACTATATTGATTACATCAGTATATTTATTTTGTTTTATTCTTTAGAATATTATAGTCAAAATTCTATATCTATGGGTTTCTCCAATGTTAATGATATTAAATTCTTTTTTTAGTTCCAAGATTGTTTTATTAGATCGATATTTTATTTATTCTTTTAATAGCTCTGTTTAGAATTTTTAATATAAGGTTGTAAAATATTATTACCCTTCTCAAGACTAACACAATTGTCAAATAATGGTCAACATAGGAAACCTCCAGGACGATTTTAGTGTTTTTTTGGTTTTTTTATGAGGGATTTATTACACGTGATAATTCCGACACCCGCGAATTCTAGCCCAAACTAGAGCTTTATTTGTTATGGGATGAACAGAGGCATCGTCCCCGATCTAAAGTCGAAGCAGGGCTCTCCGTTGAGCGAAAAAAATCACAAAGAACTCGTCTCGGTGGCTTCATGTGTTGACCATAAATAGACAATTGTATTAGCCCCGAGGAGAGTAATAATATCGTACAACCTTATATAAGGAGAAAGGGAAATTCATTCTCGTCCTCGATGGCCAAGTGGTTAAGGCGCTCGGAGCTTAACGATGTTACCTAGTTCGACTCTAGGTCGAGGACGATGCCTCTTTTTCTCCTATAAAAAGGGAAGCCCTAGTTTGGGCTACAAATGGTGGGTATCAGAATTATCACAGGTAAGTTTTTCTATCTAATGAACGGAGACCTCAAATCACGGAGTTCGTAAAAACTTCGTTATGTAGAAGTTTTCGATATAAAGGACTTCGATCAGGGATGTTTAGAAAAAGTTTAGTACCTGAGGAGATGTAAAGTAGCCCCCCCCCTTGCAATAATAAATATGAATTTCTAGTAGTCAATTTTTAAAATTATTAAATACATAGTCATTTATAATACTAACACATGGACATCTGCGTGGAAACGCAATATACTCTTGCTTTATAATATCATTTGTCATACCTTTATGCTTTTAAACCGAGGCAACTCCCCATTTTGAAAAATCCTCAGTACTGCCCTCTCATTGCAGTGTAAAACTGCTTCTGCAATGAGAGGCTATAATAAAAACAAGTTTCTACGATTTCTACGAATAATCTCAATTCCGTCCTTGGGCAAGAAACTACAAGCTAAATTGCATTTCAGACTTCTGACTTAACGTTCAGAAACTATCGCAAACGTAAGATAAACCAATATCATAAGGATAAGTTTTATTCCCAGTTATAAATCTAATCTACGTAATGTTTCGTAAAATTATCTTGCATGTCGCAAACGTGATCTGATTCAAGTACAAAAAAATAAGTCAGAACATTTTTTTTTAAGTTAAATTTGGTCATGCTCCCAACGCTTCCCCAAATATGCATTTGATGCAGCATATGTTTCCGTTTCTTGTTTGAAGCAGAATTGAGGTCACCTGTGGTCGTCTTAACAGAAACTTTAGGAACTTGTTTCTCCCAAAGACTTCCATCGCAATTTGAAGTCCCAGGAAATAGTAACTTCCCGATCGTACGCCATCAAAACCTTTACAGAATGGCCATTTACACCAAATATACCATCAAAAGTGCCAACAATTTTCAATCTTCCATAAAGGGATTTTCCATGGGGAATGTAAATCTCTCCTAAAATTTATCGATGACGCAGAACATTTCGCTTAACATTTTTAACCTGTTGTTTGTACAACTGATTAAATTTACCACACTGAAGTGCCAGAAAAACTGGTACAGGCGTGCGTATGCAAATAACGGAGCTTTGCAACCAATCAGCGTAACGCGATGCGGTCGGCAGCGCCTATATAAGACAAGAGATGTCTGGCAAAGCTGTTAGATCGGTTCTTGCCGCTACAATGGCAGGTTATCAAGATTTAAGTGATTTTGAACATGGCGTTATAGTCGGCACAAGAGAGATGGGACATAGCATCTCCGAGATAGCGACAAAATTTGGATTTTCGCGTACGACCATTTCACGGGTATACCGTGAATATCAGGAATCCGGTAAAACATCAAATCTCCGACAGCGGTGCGGCCGGAAAAAGACCTTGAAAGAACGGGACATTCGACGACTGACGAGAATCGTTAAACGAGATAGACGTGCAACACTTCCTCAAATTGCCGCGGATTTCAATGCTGGGGCATCAACAAGTGTCAGCGTGCGAACTGTTCAACGAACCATCATTGATATGGGCTTTCGGAGCCGAAGGCCCACTCGTGTACCATTGTTGACTGCACGGCACAAAGCTTTACGCCTCGTCTGGGCATGCCAACACCGCCATTGGACTGTTGATGACTGGAAACACGTTGCCTGGTCTGACGAGTCTCGTTTCCAATTGCATCAGGCGGATGGACGTGTACGGGTATGGAGACAACCTCATGAATCCATGGACCCTACATGTCAACAGGGGACTGTTCAAGCTGGTGGAGCTTCTGTGATGGTATGGGGCGTGTGCAGTTGGCGTGATATGGGACCCCTGATACGTCTAGAGACAACTCTGACAGGTACGTAAGCATCATGTCCGATCACCTACACCCATTCATGTCCATTGTGCATTCCGACGGACTTGGACAATTTCAGCATGATAATGCGACACCCCACACATCAAGAGTTGCTACCGAGTGGCTCCAGGAACACTCTTCTGACTTTAGACACTTCCATTGGCCACCTAAATCGCCAGACATGAACATTATCGAGCATATCTGGGATGCCTTGCAACGTGCTCTTCAGAAGAGATCTCCAACACCTTGCACTCCTATGGATTTGTGGACGGCCCTGCAGGATTCCTGGTGTGAATTGTCTCCAAAATACCTTCAGACATTAGTCGAGTCCATGCCACGTCGTGTTGCAGGGGGCTACACCATATTTGATAGGTGTACCAGTTTTTTTTTGCACTTCAGTGTATTTAGCCTCTGATGATGTGCTGGCACGCATGGTCAAATATATCAGACGTTTTCTTTTAGTTATTTTATTGAATTTCTGATTTCTATGAATTGAGCCTTTAAAGAGAAAATTGAATAAGCCTTTTAAGAAAATACATTAAGATTAATTTATATAAATTAAGGGCCTTTTAAGACAAGTACATTTTTAATCCGCTCTTTTGAACTACTTTGTCTATAACAATAATAAAAACAATAATATTCGTACACGTTTTATTGGGAGTTTTATTTATGTTAATTCATGAAATTTATGCATCGCGATCACATTGTATTATATAACAAAATTATATATATATATAGTACTTAATTTTGCTTGTGCTCCTATTCCTAAACTAAACTATTAAATTTATTATTTATATATCAAATACACACGTATTTAATATTCCTATAAAACCAATTTTAAAATGACATTTCTGAAGAAAGATAATTTTTCATACGCAACGTTTCCTTCTTAAGATGGAGCTAAATTGATGTATAATTGTTTTATTATTATTATTCTTAACTGCTTTCCATAAACTGGTATATAACTATCATTTTCAGCAAATCTAATAATCTCTTTATGTCATTATAGTTAAGTGCATCCATCATAATATTCTTTTAATAAAGATGCATATCTCTAATTTTCCACTCAACAGCTTCACATCCTGGATATTTCATCATAATCCTTTTAGACAACATTACTGGTTCGAGCAATATGGAATACAGTTTATACGATGTATTATGTTTCTTTATAGTACAAAATATATTAGAACGCCATCAAGGAATTTAAAATATAGTGGGAAGTTGAGTAAATTTTTTCCTCTAACGAACGGTTTATTTTGAAACGTTACTTTGGTTTTCTTTGGGGGATTTAAATATTTTCATTGCTACGTGCTTGCAACGATAATTAACAACACGGTGTATCTGTTTATAGTAAAGAATATATTTATTAAGTCAACTTTTTTTTTATATTAGCAGATGATGTGTCAACAATAGATGTTAAATTACTTGTAAAAAATTGTAAATAACTCCAGGCTCAATGTAGGTACCTTAATTCTTCTCTAGGGTGGAGCGGAGACGATGTCTCTTTTTCTCCTATACGAAAACAAACAAACCCTATAGTATGAGCTTAAACGTGGGTGTATAATTGATTAATTATAATAAATATCCCTCATGAAAAACTCACAAAAACTCGCCGTGGTATATTTTGGTGTTGGCTATTGTTTGACAATTGTTTTAGCCCTGAGATGGGTAATAATATCTTACAGCATATTTAATATAGTTCAATTTGCACACACCTTTCTGAAGAGCATGCCACCCTTTGTATCTATCTATTAGTGTCCATTGTTATGTCTTTACGCTAACAAAAACTAATACCGATATTTAAGTATCAACGTTTTACTTCGTTAAACGAAGATACCGTCGGAAGCTACTGGTAGCATTACAAAACGATACTATTAATATAAACCTTATTTATCCAATAAAGATATGAATATTAAAGATGTGGCGCACATGGACACCTGTTTATGGTAACAAATTCAGTCTGGTCCCAAGGGTGGTCACTTTATACAGGTTCTTCTGTATTTGTTACATTGATCCTCATGAACCTGCGTCTGACAAGTCTCAGAGGTTCATTCAATATATAACACTGACACATACATTTAGGTGATTATGGCTTTAGCGGCAAATAAGCTAGTTTTAAAAAACCCTCAAAAATATGCATTATTAAATGAATAACGCATTTACGCCAATTGATCACGTTTATATAAAAATACAATAAATTTACCAGCGACTTGTGATGTATCTCTGAAATACAAAAAGATAAAACACCATATTTAAGGATAAAGCCCTTTAACGAACTTACCATGTGGTGTATAACATGGACAGAAAAAGGCCAAAATATGGCATAAGAAAACCCTTTCACCTAAGTTTAGCGTACTTTCCACCTAAACAATGTTCAGAAAATTTTGTTAATAGATGTAGTTTTACATTTTTTAGATTCATTTTAATTAACCGTGGGCATTATTGTTCTAAACACGCACTTATTTGTATTAATGCAATGACATTCTTTGAAATGCTCAGCAATATCTCGTAAAATTTTATAAAGGATCTGTCGAATAATCTGAAGGCATGCCAAATGTATTGGGTCTATTTTTCATGTGGTGTCAAGAACGCGTACATTTATGTATTATTTTTAAACATAAATTAAATGCTGTATTGACGACTCATATGCAAAGTAATAAAATAAATTTTCCTCCTTTCTGTTGCTGAAAGATTAATGGAAATGCCGTAAGTATCCCATGAAATATGTACCTATTGTGTTCTCTTATGTCGTAAATTATTAGCTTGTTTAAAATCCATTCAATACATCAGAGTGATTTCTTTCGCTATTAAAAACGACATTAAACGGGTTTTTTTCTTTTTAGAAGGCAACGCGTAATTCTCCAGACGATTCTCATTAGTTTTCCTGGAAAAAGAGCTCAAAACGGGCATTTATTAAACGGGGAGTGAGAGACATTTAATATGTAAATGAAAAATGTTTGCTGCGAATTTATTACCTGAAAATACATTTATCCCACCCTTTTCTGGGATTTTTGATCAAATTACAGGGAGATGCCTCATCCGAGAGGATTTGCCAGTTCAAAATGATCCTTAAACAAAAATCAGTATGCACATTCCAACATTTAAATGGTCCCCCTGCGCTTCCACACCGCCTTTTAAAACATATTTTTCTCGGATTTTGCTTTTTACAATTTTCTGTACCTTGCTGGAAAGTTAATGTACGGCGGCAAGGCTCTGTGAGCTTTCTTGGCTGTTATATTAGGCAGTTCAAGACTTCGAATAGCGGCTTGCCAGTATGTCGTCAATGGAAATTATTCGTATAGAAATAATTACTTCTCATCTTATTTAATATATTTATTTAAAGCACTTTGCTTCAATATTAGCGTACTGCTAACTTGATACGAATCTTGGTTACAATGGTAACGTAATAATAAGAGGAATATTAATTTAGAGGTTGGCCATTTTGACGTCTGGCCTCCCTGAAAGCTCCGACGCTTCTTCACACTTTTTACCGCGAGTATGCTCGTTACGTTACATCCAACGGCTACATACAGATTTGGCGCGAACTGTCGCCCAATTAGATTTTCGTGATTAACTTATATTTTTTTCCCGCGCGTGTGTGTCCTTGACTTGAGGAAGAAGGGCAATCCGTAATGGCGATATTTGAAATACTAAAAATTGATAGACGCGGCCAGACAGTTAATAAACTCATGCCTAACGTTTGGTATGTCCGCCTCGACATTAGACATTTCTTCAATTTTTATTTGTTCTACGGTTGAGAAATATCAGTGTGAAGCAAAATTCGTTAGCTTATGTCCAGATATACGAAACGCTACGAAAATACAAAACGAATCAAGTGTTCAGGTTCATATAACCAGAAAAAATCTGTTTAATGATCTTAAGTCATGTCTTTATATATAAAAAATCTTAAAGTCCATTTTCGGCTTCGGAGCGAATACTCTTGCAGTATTGGATGAAGTAGAAAAGCATTTTACCATGTTTGGCGCAGTATAGCCCAGATGCTCTTGCGCCATAAAAATCCAAACAAACAAACAAACGAAGTAGGTAAACACCTAACAACGAGTATTAATTACGAACGAGACACAAAACATATGTAAATAGAATTAATTAGAAAAGAACAACAAATTAACGCAGTTTAACTAAGTTAAATCTTTTACAGACTGTTTGAATATCCCATGGCTACTTTTATCAGAATGGTCGACGATATACAAAACAAAGTTTAATGACAAATACGTGTTACAAACGGCGGTTACAGATATAATGAAGTGAACGGTAAAAGTTCAAAGACATGTGTTAGGGAAACGTCTCTGGTAATGGAACAATAAGGCTAGAGAAACGTCTCTTGTAGTATAAAATGTGTTTGGAAAGAAACAGACTACTAAAAAAATTATGCTATATAGGAGGAAATGGGCAATGTAACTCAGATGGAACATTTTATGAAGAAATGTTGTTCGATATGGGCAGAAAATTCTTCCAAAAGGGAGAAATGAAATTGGGCGACAACTGGTCATTAACTGCGTTATCTGCGTTGGCGATTTTATGCAAGGCCTCAAAAAAGTTGAGGTCCAGTGGAGAAGAAACTTTTTGGATAAATTGTGCTTTATGAAATAAAAATGTATGGTCAGATTCCCACGAGTGTTTAGCCAAAGCGGATGTGTGGAGGTATTGTTTCCGCACATAAGCGTCATATTCTTTTAAACGAATTCGAAGGGCTCTGCGTGTTTGGCCAATGTAGACACGATCACATTGACAAGGAATGGAATAAATTTCCCAAAAATCAAGGTCAGAGATGACGTCTTTGCGTTTGGAAAATCCCAATTTATTAAAGGGTATGAAGGCAACATGAACCCTGAATTTACGAAGGCTGGAAGCAATCTTGGTAGTGATTTTTGACACAAAGGGGATGCAGACAGTTTTAGGTGCAGGGGAAGAGGAACCAACGAGAGAAGTAGACAGTTTAGATCACGTGAGTTTCTTCAGAATCCTATCGATGATGGAAGGTTCGAATGTGCGATCAACTGCAATTCCATGTATGTATTTTAAGTTCAATTTTGAGTGCTTCATCTCTAAATGAAATCCACAGAGTCCGAGAAAGCAACCAATAAAACGTGCTGATTTTCTGACTACGTGGACGTGGAATGTTCAGTTCACCTTCGAAGAAAAAAGCAATAGCACACTTTCATTTCTTGACGTTCTTATACATCGAACGCAATCAGGTTTCCTCATAAATGTTTACCGGAAACCATTCGTAGTGTGTGTCTCCCGCCTAATGCTTCTTCTGCACCATCCACGTAATCGGAAAATCAGCACGTTTTATTGGTTGGTTTCTCGGGCTCTGAGGTTTTCATCCACAGATGAAGCACTCAAAACTGAACTCAACTACATTCGTGGAATTGCAACTGATCGCGGATTCGGGCCCTGAAGAAACTCCCACGACCTAAACTGCCTACTACTCTCGTTGGTTCCTGTTCTCCTGCACTGAAAACTGTCTATATACCCTTTGTGCCAAAAATATCTACCATGATTACTTCCAGCAATTGAAAATCGAATTTTCGTGTTGTCTTCACTCCCATTAATAAACTGAGATTCTTCAACTCCAAAGACGTCATCTCTGACCTTGATTTTTGGGGAATTTATTCCATTCCTTGCCAGTGTCATCGTGTCCACATTGGCCAAACACGTAGAACCCTTCAAATTCGTTTAAAAGAACAGGACGCGGAAGAAGAATTGCACAGCTCTGCTTTGGCTAAATACTCGTGGGAATCTTGCTATAAATTTTTATTTCATAAAGCACAACTTACCCAAAAAGTTTCCTTTCCACTGGACCTCAACTTTTTTTGAGGCCTTACATATAATCGCCAACGCAGATAATGCCGTTAATGACTAGTTACCGTCCAATTTCATTTCTCCCTTTTGGACGAATTTTCTCCCCACATCGAACAATATTTCTTCATAAAATGTTTCTTCTGTCTCACATTATGCATTTCCTCCCATATAGTATAATTTTTCTACTAGTCTGTTTCTTTTTAAACTCATGTTTTACTACAAGAGACTTATCTCTAAACTTATTGTTCCATTACCAGAGGCCTCCTAACACCTGTGCTTGTATTTTTACCGTTCATTTCATTATACCTGTAATCTGTAACCGCCGTTTGTAACACGCATTTGTTATTACACATTGTGTATATATCGTCGACCGTTTTGACGAAAATAGCCCAGGGCTATTGAAACAGTCTGTAAACGATTAAACTTAATTAAACTGTGTTAATTTGTTGCCTTTTCAAGTAATTTTATAACACGCATTATCGTCGTCAAATTATTTCATGTAAATAGAAGTTTACACTTTCGTTTTCTCATATTATTAAGTAACAAGCAGTGCGATTTTGATGTCTAGCTCTGAACATGGGAATGTCTGAATGGGAATATTAACCCATGCTTTATTGACTTCTATAGATAAAAATCTGATTGCGGGTTTAAAGCCCTTAT
>QLNU02014802.1:153075212-153088738 GCA_006491805.2 Dysdera silvatica | reverse complement strand
GACTCCCCATAGCTACTCCATCCATTTGCTCATAAAATTTGTTGTTCCAGGTGAAATAGCTACTCCTGAGGCAAATATCAAATAATTTAACTATATATCATCATTGAATAAGTTTGTAAGAATTATGATGGTATCCGGAATAGGAATATTGTGGTAAATAATGAACGCACATTAAAACTCACTAAGGTATCTTTGGAAGATAATGAAAACTTTTTTATGATTTTTACAAAATGGTCCAAATTTTTTATGAACGACTGTGTTTTTCCTATGTGGTTTTTAAGAAGTTAACTTAGAAATTTGGGTAGGTTATATGTGGGAGAATCAACTGAACACACAATAGGCCTGAGCGGAATATCCTTCTTGTGAATTTTAGGAAGACCATACAGACGAGGTAGTATTGATTCTTTGGGTGTAAGACGATCCACCAATTGCTTATCTAAAATACAAGTTTGTAAAGTTGATTTTTCGTTCTAAAGAACAGGTAGGATCTTTGTTGAGTAAGCTGTAATTTCCTTCATTTAGAATATCTTGTATTTTGGTGTTATAGTCAACAGAATTGAGTACAACGGTAGCATTGCCTTTATCTGCAGTAAGAACCTTAATTGATAAATCATTTTTTTATTTTCTTTGAAGCCAAAAATTCAGATTTTGTGATGTTACTGTTGGGCAAAGAAGGTTTTTTTTAATATAACGGATGATCTTTGTCTAATGTCCTCTTTATCTGAGAGAGAGAGGGAGATGGTGAATAGCTGTTTCAATATTTGCAATAATATCTTCAGTAGGAATCCATTTTGGTGTAACAGCGAAATTAAGCCCTTTGGAGAGAACAGATATGGCGTCAGTTGAGAGGACTTGATTTGACAAGTTAACAACCGTACGTTCTTTTGCCAAAGATGTAGATATTTGGCCGGAATTCTTATGTTTTATTAGTTGTAAGGAAACAAAATTCTAGAAATTGTTTTTGAAATAGCTTTCTCCTTTCTTTTTGAGGCTTTTTGAAAGGAAACATCATCAAGAACATTCCAAACCATCGGACATAGAACAGACGAAAATGTTATGTGTAAAACACAAAGCAGTCTACTTATCTGGTCTAAACAACGACGAGAATCTTGAATTCTTTCACGTAGTAATGCAAAATTAGCTCGGGAGTATATATGCGCTTGGCCTTCTCAGTATGAAAGTTCTCCTTAATTCTAATGGCATTTTTAACACAGTTATGATCCCCGCAACGAGAAAGAAATGCGGTCTGCAAGTAGTTTGGCTTTTTTGATTCGCAGATGATCAGATAATTTGCAATCTTATGAGATTTCCTTCCCGTACAGGCGGTAAATAGTTTCAGCTAGATTTTCACAGCCCATTATAATAATCAACAACAAATTTTCAGATAATCAGCTGTATAGCAAAACGATTATTTATTGCTAAAACTTTACGTTTCGATTCGAGCTGTGCGAATCATCATCAGAAGAGGTTAAATTAAATGAAAAACTTTTGAGAAAATTGTAGAATACACGTAAGTTGCAGAAATATTCCTGTTGCTTGGCTACCCATTCTAACAAAACTGTAACGTGTAAATGTCAGTTTTTATTTTTCGATTTAATTTTATTCTGTTTTGGCTTTTATATTAGTCTCTAAAATTTCATAATAATTTATTTCAACGTATTTATACTGTTTCCGCAACTTACGTATATTCTACAATTTTCTCAAAAGTTTTTCATGTAATTTAACCTCTTCTGATGATGATTCGCACAGCTCGAATCGAAACATAAAGTTTTAGCAATAAATAATCTTTTTGCTACACAGCTGACTACCTAAAAATTCGTTGTTGATTGTTATAATGCGCTGTGAAAGTCTACGTGAAAATATATTTTCTTATTGGCTTACTAAAAGTATAATGCGTTAGATTTCTTACGTATTGATAATGAACGAATCACACTTTTATGAACTTTTGTGTTGGTCCGGAAAATTGTTTTGTATGCAAGAAACTTCAATTCCTATTTACTAATTTTTGATTTTAGAAATTTATTACTTTTTTGGGTTCCTTTTTGTTCGAAAAACCTAGAAATTGTACCATATTTTGTTAGCTGTTTTATCAAACGTGTATATTTTCTTATATTTTTTTAATATTTTAAAAAGATATTACCTCTCTCTCAGAGCTTCTCACGCAACCAAATTTAATAAAATCCTTCGTTTTAACTGAGGAGAAAACAAATGCATTTTTTACTCTAAGCGCTGAACATTATTAGGAGGGAATTCGCTTTTATCAGCCCATAGATATTACACTGAACTTAAAAAAGGTATTAATTTCTAAGGGCCCATATTCCATTAGCGGACAACTTACGAAGAATTAGTAAAAACTGTCAATTATTTCTCGTCCCCGCAACTGACGTTGGCGTTGAACTGAAATACGAAATTCATAAACGTCCTGTTTCTGATATGTAGAAATTTTGATAAGCATTTTATTTATACATCTCATTGTTGCTGAATATTATGTGCTCAATGCAATTTATTTTAATGGAATTTGAGTGCTCCAGCATGGCAAAAGTAACTATTTTAATAGGAAGTATAATCTAGATTAATGTAAGTTAAAAATAATTTATAAGCTAGAATATAAGTTCAGATGTGTGTATTGATACAAAAATGTAATATAAAATATAGAAAGTAACGGCATTTTAAGTTATTTATTCATTATAAACTTTCATAGTTTCAAATATTTCTTAAAACTTGAGAAAATATCCTGGAATCTAAAAAAAATATCCTAAAATTGTTTTATAATTACTGTCATAAGAACACAATAGTCTATTATATATTTGCATGTTACTAACCCTAAACATTTGGAAGAAAATTCTACCCCACGCAGGGTTTAAACAATTTTTAAATTTTTAAATAATGCCGATAAAAGTAATAATAGATCATAACTTTTAAATACTACGGAAGGCCGCCTTGGTCCAGTTAGTCTGGTTCGTAAAGGCATTCTTGTACTTAAAGAGGGTCCCCATTTCTACTCCTGGAAGGAATGCTGCCTTCTTCTGTTCAAACTAGAGCTGTTTCCAATCACTCTAGCTTAAAACCGTTTACCTTTACAATGTTCTAAAAATGGAACATGAGTTTTGACGAATCATTATGCAGGTTAATTATATTTGAAAAGCTACGTTTTTTTACGTACATATAAATGCGTTCTTGGAATATTTTTTGGTCTTAAGCTTTAACTTGTAAAGTTATTACATTTTTTTTAAATAATATTTATAACTTTGCTCTCTTTTTGAATTTTTATTGCTTTTTCAAATTTAATTTGCCAAAAACCAAATTTGATAGGGAAATATAACATATATTGTATACATATAAAAACAGAACGTGATGTCTAATACTACACTACTGAGAATTGTTTGTATTGAACTATGAAAACGATATACATGTATAAAACCACATGTTCCATTTATAAAACATTGGCATTTCAAGGGTTCTCTATTCCTGTGAAACGAATATCCATCACACAGACATGAGTTTCATCTCTCCTTCTGTGTTTTGACCTTTCGTTTACAGTGGAATTATCAAAAGCGGTATGTGAGTTTAAGTAAGTAACAAGGGAAATAAACGAAGTGGGTAGAGGGTACCAAGATTATGGAATGTTTTTCTTTTTTTTCATTAATTTGAAATGAACTAGTTCGCTTTGTCTGACTTGCAATCACAACAATTTGAACCATTTATTTTCGTGAGCTAGAAAGGTAATGCACTGCGGACGAATTTTTCAGAATAGTGAAATTATTTCTGAATGTAGGAAAAGCTAAGTGATATTTAGAAACTCTTCCGGATTCAGAATTATCGGATGCTGATGTGCGTTAGCTATATCTTGAAGGTGATGAGGAGATACCAATAATGAAGAGGATATTATCTTCAATGTCTGGAGCCCCTTTGCAAATAAAAGACTATATATAGGTGAAATAGCAAATGTAAAAAATTCCCTCACGAGTTTTCTAATGCGTCAAGAGCCATTCTTCATCAGGAGTAAATTACTCCTGACCATCATTCTGATGTATCAGTATACATGTGTAACTGGAATAATAATGCGGTAGTCATAGTAGCAGTAGATTGTTGATACACGCATGAGTCCATAGGAACCGTTAAAAGATATTCACATGCAAACAAATATAAAATAGATATTTGCCAACCTTACATCATCAGGAAATACAACGAGAGTATGTGGGCTTTGACATTTTGAATAAACTTTTAAGCAGTTACAGACCACAGCTGACAAATACAAAATGGTGTTGGACTCTATTTAGCAACGCCTTACGCGTGGCATTTGTCACGAAGTTGGATTTGTATTTCGAGTTATATGAAATACAATTTCTCATTTAGACTGTAGAAGACAAGTAACAATGAGTCTTCTGCAACAGATAACCATTTATCCTTGAACCCGCAGTCCTGTAAAAAAAGAGTCAAGAGTATCTGATGGCACTATATATTGAACTGACAACGTAAGGCCTTGGGGCTGTACGCAAAAAAAATATTTTCAGTGCGACAAACGAATTCATCAAACTTGTTTTTGGTCATACCATTAGAAATAGAAATTAATTCACTCACATAAATTATCCTGGAAATGTCCAAAATCAGGTATGATGTTTAATTATAAAATAATATAAATGAAACCGAGGAAAACTATCACATAATGTTTAAGTAAAAAACGATCTCCATTTTTAACGTTGACAAATATATGTAGAAACTCCATGCAAAACGCCAATGTTCCAAAAATGGAATATCGCTGAAAACGAAGAAAAATTTTCGAAATTTTAAAATTTTGCATCGTATAGATATTCTAAAGAAACGTAACTGTAAAAAATTACGCAAATGCAACTCGTTAATTCAGTGTTTAAATGGTTAAGCTCATAAACGCGAGTGCCGAATATATCATCCATAATCCTAAACATATTTGAACGTCAACTAGCCCCATAGTGGAGTAGAAGTAACGCGTTCATTCACCATGACCGTTTAAGTTGTGTTCGGATCCAATGCTAATATATAAAAACATACCGCTCTTTAGAGTAGAGTTAGAATACTTTAAGCTAGAATTCCACGAAACAGTATGCCTCGGTACACCATAGCTTTACTTACATTGGTGCCATAAAAAGCAAAGGAATTAAGAAGATATTCTAGTTAATGCTTTCATTAATTTTAGAAAAAAATATCGCCCCTATACATAAGAACAATTTCGGTCAGAAAGGCTTTTAAGTTTACCAATATTAGTTCTTAAGAAAAAAGTTCATTTCCGATCGTTTGAACTGATGTTTATTTATATTATTTATACGTAATGGAGTCAATAATCAGGCGCAATAGAAAATAATTTTCTCAGAAATAAAACTATTTAAATAAGCTTAATTTTCTGTCTTGACGAGGTAAGTTCTCCATCACAATTTCACGACAAGGACATTTAAATTTTTGTCGGAATTCTTCACGTTAAGATTGGATATTGCGTCATTGAGAAAAGACGGATTGAAAACTGTATACTGCGTCATTGAGATGAATGGATTGATAACTGTATGTAGCGCCATTGCGCTACAAGATTTACTCACAAGCACACTATTTTTAAGTGCCACAAAAATTGATGGAATACGAATTGGGATAAATAAATACAGTAATTATTACCATAAATCCTAAATTAGTATGATTTAATCATGTCATATGCAGATGGAGTTAAAATGTCTATATTTACAATAAATCGATTTTCCCTTTTTTAGTTAAAATTAATCTATAATTTAATATGTCGCACCGTTCCGGTACTGAACAATCGCTTTAATTTTTACTCTTCCAAACAAAACATTGATTCTATCTAGGGCAAAAATTCCAAACTATTAATAACGGTCTAATGAAATTAAAATTTCCATCCCCTTTTAAATGACAACGATTGATGTTTGCAATTGGAAGCATTAAGTCATTAATTGTATCTGACTGTGGTATTTTTTGGCAGAGACGTAGTCGCTGATCTAATGTTCTTACGGAACTATTGAACAGACTTCAGCAGCGAATGCTCGCTATCTCTCGGGCAAACAATACTCTGTTCTTAATGAGCTGAACGGTGTTTGCGAGAGAAGTGAACAACACATTAGCGCCCTTTCGCATCAAGATCTTCTAGAGTCGCAGCAGGTTAATCGAATGTTCTTGTCCTAGATCTTGTTAACCGCCTCTGTCACGTGTCCAATTAAGGAAGTTCCCAACGTTGCGCTTGCCAATATAGCTTCAACTTCCTCCTCTTTATCAGTAGGTGTCCTTATGAAAGTCGGGGGCCCCCTTTATGCTAACTTAACTTCTGTGTTCAATGCATACTTAACTTCTGAAGGAAGGTTAAATAATCGCCTTTTCCATCAACAGAAATAAGTGTTGTTCATTGACAGCGATATGTTTGGGGCATTTAGTAATTTTGATAGTGGCAATTATGATGAATGCATTTGAGAAAATAGGGATTTTTTAATTATCTTGAGATGAGTTAAGCAAAGCAGGGGTAATAGATGATTATCATGAAGAAACGAAGGAGCTTAAATTATTTCTAATATCAAATATTGTCTGTTTACGCTGATGGAATAAGTAAAGTCAATTGCGAAGACACTTCCGTAATAAACAGAATTACCTTCGGACCTAATGAACGTAAAATTCATTGAATAAATCTAGTGTAAGCCCTGAAAATTAAATTGTGACAAAATATTTAAAACGTAATTTCTATGCAGTAGCGTAGCAGTTCAAAACAGGGGGGGGGGTCTCAGTTGACTTTAAAGAAGGTCATGTCATGCGGTCTTAGAGAAAATAATGTGTTTTGATATACAATGGGGGCTTGATACACGGAGCTTCCATTTACCACTCCACTGTTACTATAAAACTATTTTATTTTTGCAAGTAATTGTTTGATTAGAGTTTGACATTTTCAGGAACATTAATTGCATTTTGTAGACTAATTCAAAAAGGAACATATTTATTTTTATGGGTCTAACTAATGATCGTAACCCCTTTCAATAAAGAAATTACAAAACAACGAATATTTTCGTTTTAAAAATATATTTTACGATTCCGGCGAATGTTTAATAAAATTACATCTATTCTGATTAACATCTTTGTTTCTGTTTAATGAAGACTTTCTCTGTTCCCTGGAAGTTGTTAATGGGAAAGATTACTACAGAATGTTTTACATTTCTCTTCATACTATTAATGAGCAGTGAAAAGCAAAGGTTTAGCAACTAGTTTAGCTGCTACCATCAGCAAAGTTTTTTGCCGTTATCGATACAGATAGATGAATGTATTGGCGCAGTGAAATATTTGAATTTTAGTTTTGGTTAATTTAAACCCTAAATTAAACAAATCTCTACTCTCTAATGATGATTTTTCTTTATCCTCGTAATAGAACTCACTTTTTCGTCTTGAAATGTGGCTATTTATAAATAGTTATGCAACGACATATTAACACGCCGCATACACGAGCATAATATTATCTTTATTAACATTTTAAGACATTTCTTTCAAAATACAGTCGAACCTCGAAAAAGTGGACACGCACAGCCTGAATTATTGTTAATTTAAACTATTTTCCGAATCTTTATCGTACACAAATAATCGCAAAGTACTATTAATACGGTCCTACCCTTTCCGGATGAGGTGAACTACTTTTAATACGAACGAATGTTTGTCACCGTTCATATTTACGTTAAAGAGGTTTGACAACATTTGTCAACTGCATAGACACACAGTTGAAAAGACCGCAATTCAAGTTTCATGGTGTAAATTAATATTTTAAATATCGACAGAACTTTCATTCGGAATTTATTTTTAACTACGTTACATTTAAATCATCACTTAAATTACATTTTTATGGCAAAAAATATTTTAATAAGATGCAATATTCTTGGGGTGCGATTTTTCAGATTCTTTTGCATCCGTTTCTTTAACACCTTCCCATATTAGAAACACATGTTTCGCATTGTTGGAAAACACAGATACAAAAATCGAAAATTAAGGCGAACGTCAATTGAAATTCAAATGAAAATTCATTTTAGGTTAATTAAGTATATTATCTAACCATAAGGGCTTTTTTTTGCCTCAGTTGGAACACTCGCCCTTCAAATGCATAATTTTATCATAATTTTATCATAATGTTCCAGAGAAAGCTCGTAATAATTATACGTATAAGCGTCTATATTTTGAATTTTTTTACTCATAATCCCAGTTGTGTCTATATGGGACAATAATCCACGAAAGCTGGTGTCCAAAAAAAATTCAAATTCACGACAGCGCATTAAAATATACTCTCTTAAAATTACATTACCGACAGTTATCAAAATGAAGCGTTTCTTCAAGTGATATTTTACCCTTCAGAAACAGCTGATTGTATTTCGTATATTTACTTTCGTTATATATTGTTAAATTCTAAGCATATTCAACTCAACATTAAAAATTTTTCAATCTGAACAAATGCGCATTGAAGAAAGGTTAAAAGCAGAGATGAAGCTGCATGAAATGATTATGCCTGCACAAACGGAGCATTTGGCTCTCGAAACGTCGTGTATTAAACCTTTAGCCAGTGTTAAAATGATCGTTGCCACAACATATATATTAAGTAATCTTGACTACAATAAAAGTCTTTGATTTCCCAGGACATAAGGATAGCAGTAGGAATATATTCCACTCCAAATGCGGTTAAAATTTTAATGCTTTTGGAACCCGAAATCTGTTTCGCGTAAGTGCTTCATGAAAAAGTTTTCTTTTTAAGGCAACATGAATTCACCAAATATTTGAATATGGAGGCAAATATAAAATAAGAAAGAAAAGATATTGATTACCCATATGAGTGATAACCCATATATATATATATATATATATACTGTTCATTAAATTCTATTAAACAACATAATTAGTTTGCTATAGATATAGATTTCATTATGTTCGTATTCGTTATAGCCATGGGTTCATTATAACTGTGTTCATCATAGCCATGTGTCGTTGCATACGTGTTCGCTATAAACGAGTTTCATATAATATTTCATAGGTAGTGAAACAGGGGATGGGATTTAAATAATTGACAGTGTACTTTTAGCTTCTTTCAGAGGTCATTTTCAAACGGGAGAGACTTTCAAATGACTCACCGTCCCATGGTTAGGCAAAAAAATCAAAAGAACGAAAAAATGAATCAATATTTTTTCCATGAGCTCCTAGATAACTTATTTGTTATTTGAGTATTAAATATTTCACCACCAGTTTAATAAATGCTCATTTTGAATTTTTTCTGCGGAAATTAATAAGGACTATATATAACATTTAGTCTTTGCATCCGGGAAAAAGGAAATTATTTAACGGCGACTTTAATGGCCAAAGAGATCACTGATATATTGCACAGATTTTGAGCAAGATAATAATTTATGATGTCAAAGAGCACAATAAGCACATATTTTACAGGACTTTCAAGTCACATTTATTAATTTGGCTGCAAAAGGAAAGAGAGTAATTTTTTTCTTTTAAGACTTTGCATATTAATCGAAAACTCAGAATTTCACTTCGGTCTTAAAATATTAAAAGGTATGTTCCCAAAGCGGTACTTAAGATGGAAATGTGCCTGGCATCTTAGTTCTATTTAGCTATTGTACGTTTGTTTATTCCAAATATTTCTAAACTACTAACGAACAATCAGAAAGAGACATAGCTCTCTTAGTACTGTAATAACTCAAAATTCGAAGGTTCTCAACTCATGTACATTACCTAATTTTCGGGAAAGTAAGCCATATAATGCATTTGTGTGATAACATAAAATTTTCATCAATTATATATGTATTATTATTTAATTAATTTATATAATTATATATGTAATTTTGTATCATTAATTGGAATTTGGTTATTTGCGATTGATGTAATATGTTAAAGCTAAATTCGAAATATATACAGTTTATGAAAGCTGAACAAGAAATAGATTTACTGATTATCGTTGTATAAGTTACTTGCAATGAGAAATTACAGTGAAGATTCTTATAGAAATAAGGTAGCTTTATTTTCGTTGAACTCCAATGATATAACTTTTAACATCCATATTGAATTTCCTAGAAGTGGGGTATACTTTACTTTTGGACGTTACAAAATTTGCTACGAATTTATATAGCACAGTAAACTATTCTTGTAAACTGCACACAGTAAAATAATACTGCATTAATAAAGGAAAAAAAATATTTATGTGATGCGGTCCACATATTTTAACTTATGCATGACATTTTATTGACATACAGTCGATTTCTTTTAAATTTATAAAACGAACCATTAACGATAAAAATACAATTCTTTCTAAACATGCAAATAATGTTCTTTCTCAAAAGAATCCGAAATAAAGCAAACAGAACCAGTTGGATTTTTTCTTCTTTTCAACACTAATGTTATTATATATTTTAGATGAATGATGAATTTATTTTGCATTTAATAATGCATAGTTTGGAAAACATGCGTTTTCGAAAATATTTCTAAATATATACACATTTTTAAATGCCTCCTTATTTATTTGATCGTTATTTTATAAATTTAGTAGCTGTCATGGGAGAGATTTCGTTCCACATGGGATTCGTTAGCAATACCCAAATATGGCGTATGTATACACTGTGTCCGTAAAGTCATGGTGCACTTTTGACCGGTCACAGGAAATCAACGAAACAAGATAGATACGTGAACTCTTCACCAAATAACAGACAAACTCTCCAAGTTTCTGTACTCTGATGTGCAAGCGTGTGCGCACACAGGTGATGACGCAACACCACGAGCTGCGCGGCAGTGGATCAGCCCACGCCCACGCCAGTCAAGATGTGGACGTTACAGAGGAAAATTCAGTGTGTTCTGTGGCTTGTTAAATTCGAATCCGTGACCAAAGTGCAATGTGAATATCGTCGCGTGTACAACGAAGCGCCACCACATAGGAATAACATTAATCGGTGGGATAAGCAGTTGAAGGATATCGGCAGTTTGTTGGACAAACCCCGTTCTGGTAGACCTACCGGTAAGTGACGAGTCTGTAGAGGCTACATGGGAGAGTTACCTAAGGTGCCCTAAAAATCTGTGCGTGCGTGTGCTCGACAATTACACCTAAGGAAGACTGCAGTTCATAAGGCGTTAAAGAAACGTCTACGTTTTTCGGGTTACAAATTGCAGCTGTTATACGCTATCAACCCGGCGGATAGACCCAAACGATTCGCGTTTGCCACAGATATGCTTCATGAGATCGACAATGATGAACGATTTCTGCAGAAGATTGTGTTTAGCGATGAGGCGACATTCCATGTCTGTGGACAACATGTGTGTGGGGCAACAAATAGAGGCCACATCAAACTGCACTGAATAGGTATGAAACTTGGATAGTTTTCCTTTTATTTGGTGAAGATTTCACATTTCTATCTTGTTTCGTTGATTTCCTGTGACCGGTCAAAAGTGCACCATGACTTCACGGACACACTGTATATTAGAATCAATAAATAAAATTTTGCATATATTTTGAATTATTTAACGATAAAAAAGTAGCGGTATCTTAATATTATAAGCAATCTTAGCTAATATTTATAATATCCACGTCATCCATTTTAAAATAGAGCTATTTATGTATATAAGATAAACAGATGCCGCTTTTGTCAAGCTTTTAGTCGAACCGGTGACCCATGATTGTTCTTGTATTGACCATTGTATTAGCCATAAGAAGCGGAAATAATATATCTTACAAACCTTATATACGAAGGAAAGGAGTATCGTTCCTGCGCCTTGGTAGCCGAGCAGGTTAGAGCACAGAGATCCATACGGTGGATCTCCGGTTTGTCTCCGACTAGCGCGATGGTCTCTTTTCTTCAACGAATAAAGAATTCTAATTTGTGCTAAAAAAAACGGGGGTGTCATAAATATTATACATCAATTTTTCACGAAAATATTACAAAAATCACGTCCCCATTGACTTCGTGTGTTGGCCATTTGACAATTGTGATAACCCAAAGTAGGATATAAATATTGATTAAAATAAGCAATAATCCTCAAAAGAATTGAAATTGGGAGACAATATTTCGTCTTCTAAGTAATAAAACTCAGCGCAAAACGAAAAATTAAATGGACTATAGACTATTATATATGGTAGCATAAATAGAAGGAAATTTATTTGAGCATAGGTATTTTTATAAAAGTATATTTACTTTCAATTGTAAAGAACATAGTGGGCTTTTTACAAGCAACAGAAAGGATTTTTAAATGAGAATCCAAAACTCTGAATTTATTTTCACTTTCTCTCGCTTATTATATATCTTAAATTAGGAGAAATATCCCCGATCAAGTTTGCTATGTTTATTTTCTTAATAAACGAGTTTCAAAAACCGTTTCTAATGCAGGTGAAAAACAGCTTATCGTTTAATAACTTCGTAATGTTTTTGTTTATCTCTGCAATCTTTTACTGTTGTGAGAATATGATTCCAGTAGAATAGATCCGCGATGTGTATTAACAGTAATAGATTAGGAAAAAGAAACTGTTTTTGCCTGTGGGCCATGATTGGCGGTGTGAAGGCTGGATATTCGCAATTTATGCCTGCCAATTCTTTCTTTTCCTTTTGCAATTAGATGCTTCTATGGACTCCCGTTTTCAAGTAGATGTTATATTTAATTTACATTATTTCTTATTAAGATACATTCTTAAAAACAAATATATATATATCATCATATATAATAATTATCTATCCACAGCTGGTTGAAGGTTTTTCCAAATGGTTTGCACACACACGTCTATCCTGAGCAATTGGCTTCCATGTCACCCTAACCTGTTTTCTTATTTCATCCGCCCATCTAGTTTGAGGATGTTTAGTAGGTCTTCGGTGATCTCTTAGAATCCAGTTGAGAATTTCTGCTGTCCATCGTTGATCAGATCTTCTTCCAATGTACTAAGACCATCTCCATTTCAGCCTTTTTACTTTAACGATGGTGCCCTCTACTCTAGTTTTCTCTCTCACCCAAGTGTTTCTTTTTCGATCTCCCCTAGTTATTCCAAGCGTGCACCTCTCCATGTTCCTTTGGGTTGTCTGTAACTTCCGTATTACTTCAATTGTTAGATTCTATATCTCTGATCGATAAGAGAGAACTGTCAATACAAACTGGACTTGAAGAACTTTCTTTTTAGATGTGAAGGCAATTTTGCCCTCAGGATAAAACTGTTTCTTCCAAATGCACTCCAGCCAAGTTTAATACGTCTGTTGAGTTCTTTCATAATGTTGCCATCCATTGAAATCAGCTGGCCAAGGTAAATATATGAATCAGCAATTTCTAGCTCAATGTTGTCAACTTGTATTTTTGTTTCCTCTACGAAATTATTGAACATGATCTTAGTTTTTTGTAGGTTCATCTTGAGTCCAACTTCTTTACTTCTAGTTGAGAGCTCCTGTACCATGTCTTGGAGTTCTGATGGGTTCGTTGAAAAAATAACAATGTCATCAGCAAACCGCAAATGATTTAAATATTCACCATTTATTTTTATTCCCTTGTTATTCCAATTTATCAGCTGA
>QLNU02014802.1:153051299-153062055 GCA_006491805.2 Dysdera silvatica | reverse complement strand
TAATTGGCGCGCCTTCTTGCGGGTTAAATAGGCCCCTCTCGAATTCGGGGCCCCTTGAGATTCTGGGGCCCCTGGCTGCCGCTTAATCCGCCACTGTCTATTCCTTACCTACAATAGTTACCTTTATAAGACAAGTGTAAATTTTGCCGAATGGGTTTACGTTTCTTCCACGTGATAATGGTAATTATGATTTCCTGATTTATTACAAATTTTGATTTGTGTAAATTTGTTATAGTATGTATTAATAATTAATTTATTGTAAATACTTAATATTATAATTCATAATAATTTTAAAATAGCCATTTTGTAAGTAAACTGCCCAACGCATTCGAATTTATGAAAACGTCAGTGTGATATATTTTAATAAAAAAAATTAAAAATGTATAAAATTACTCTGTCTTAAATTCAAACAGCATCAGTTTCTTACGGGTCGATGATTTTATTAAATATTATTAATGAAGAATATGCTATTTTTCTTTTATATGTGAGAAAGATGATTTGATTTTTATTTGTCGATGATTAAACAAATCCAGCAATTATAAAGCAGTTCATTAATATTGTTATTTAATTTAAATCCAGCAATGCTCTTAAAGTAAACGTTAACGTTTGAACATGTTTGTTTTCTTTTGTGCTGTTTTAATAAACAGAAATCGATTATTATTCAATTAATATCTACAAATTTCTATTTTATCTAACAGTCAGTTCATATACCGCACTGCTTGTTATTACATCTTCTTTTCATTACGTAACTGTCTTATCTTTTGCACGACAGCTGTTTTCAAGGTCGGTGAAGCAAAAATATTTACGAATGTTTGATAATGTAATATCGTATCAGTACTTTCCAAAAGAATATGCGAAACAAAGAATTGTATTAGTCCGTTTCCTATTCAATTCCCCTTTTAAGTAGAAATCACGTCAGATGTAAATATGGGGATAGCTTTCTTTCAGTGCCATTAGTGGTAATTTCATCACTTCTGCGGAAAGGTAACTACGTATTAAATCATAAATCCTTGCGATGTAAT
The DNA here is from genome assembly GCA_006491805.2 of Dysdera silvatica. Classification (NCBI taxonomy): domain Eukaryota; kingdom Metazoa; phylum Arthropoda; class Arachnida; order Araneae; family Dysderidae; genus Dysdera; species Dysdera silvatica. Next base: position 153,061,033 of record QLNU02014802.1, on the reverse strand, counting down.
CAATAAATTTCTGGTGGGACATAATAATATTAAAGTTTTCAGTTCTATGAGAATAGATATTAAATTGTATTTTACCCCAAAATTCATATAATAGTAGTAATGTCCTTTTTTTTTCATTTCAGATATACCGTATTATTTATATTATGGATGCATTTACGGCTACTTGAATGTTTGCAACCTGTTATGGAAAAAGCTACTGGACTTATACAACATCCATGCAGCCGGGCAGCCAGAAAATTTTGGCTTTTTGATTACCGAAAAGGAGGAAGAATTAGACATGCCCAAGGAAGAAAATTTCTTCCAAATAGTAAACGTATTATTATGTTCATTATACTAGGCTCGATGACGGTGGGGGTGGGAAAGGAGGGACGAAGGGGGGAATTGCCCAGAAGCCCGAGCTTTAGGTGGCCCCGATTCTAATGAGCTTTTGTCACTACTTTATAGCGTATGGATTCCCCACAGAAATATAAAATATCTGTGTCTCATTTGACAGCACTTTTAATTTAGAAGGCTGTATCCTTCCTCCCTCGTAAAACCAGAAAATACAGCAACTTAAATTAGCTTATCAGTTTATCACAAAAACATTCTATTCAATTAAACCGAAGTTGCAAACGTTTTTTTTTCTGAAATACAGAAATTACAGACTTGAAGACGGTAACTGCTTTAATTTTCAAATACCGAGAACGCACCATTTAGTAAATAAGTTTTAGCTATAATGCTGTCATGTGATTCTATGCTTAAGTTAAGAATGAATTTAAATTTCAGAATTATATGCAGCAACCTTAAAATAATTCTGATAAAACGCATTCAATTTCATAGAAGTTTGCTTGAAAGATCCCTTCCCCTTTCGATAACCCATTTTGTAAAAATTACATTACAAAAAATAAATAAGTAATTTGTTTGCAATGAATTTTTGAATTGTAAACTGATTTTTGGTGCACCTGGTTATTATTTCTCCATTAATTTCAAAAATAAATTTTAGTAGAGAATAAAGACTGAGGAAAGGTTTTATTATTTTGAGGGGAGGGATGGCCTCAAGACTGCCAAGGGGCCCGAAAATCCTGTCGCTAGGCCCATTTATATATTGTTGTATTGCACAGCAACAAGCAGATAAGCATTATTCTCTGGAATTGGAGTCCTTGATTCAGTAAAATCTCCCACAGGAATCTGAGAACTTTATTATTATTATTGTTATTATTATTATTGTTTTGTATGTGTTCTCGCTCTCGACAGTGCACAGTGCAGACTTGAGAAGGGCAGTGCTCAGCATTCAGAACTTCCTTCTGTAGGTTATTCAGTGTTGTGTGTGTGGGGGGAGGGGGGTCAAGCAACTTCCTGTTGGTTTGGTATGCGTTAGAATTGGGACTTTTGTAGCTCAGTGTTGGTGTTGGGGTCAATTTCAAAATTTTCCAATCTTCTGTGCCGTGTGGTTGTTATTAGACTTGTGGGTAACAGATGGCAAGTACAATGTCAACTATTTCCTTATGACACATGTCTTTAATTTCATATTTGAGGTCTCGATATCTGGTGAATTTTGTTGCATATATAGTTTGTACGCTGTTTGCGTTTAGGAGTGCTATAACACTTACGGTTTTGCTAATTTTATTAATGAGGGTTATATCTTGTCAGGTGTATGGTATTGTCTTGTCAGTATTTATTATTATTATCATTGCTGTATTTTGTCCGTTTCGTAAAGGTTAGCAATCATGTTCACATTCCTGTCCTTGTCCCTTGTTGCATGAAATAGTGCTCTATTGATCTTTTCAACCCAAATTTATGAGTCGTGATGTTCATCTTATGCAAGGTCATTGCTTGTCCCCAATCCTTTTCCTATGATGATCTGTAATAATAGTAACCTACATCATGCAAAGTAATTTACTGGTGTGCTACTCAGAAATCCGTATTTTTGTTTCCAGATCATACTGAAATGCCCCCGTTTCACCTCCAGTAATAACTTTCGTCAGAAAGTTTCGATTACTTACGTTTGACTCGCTGCAACAATTCGGCAGAAACAGTCATTCGGGTCCCCATTTGAACAGGGTTCAAAACTTCTGGCACGAGTTTTGTGCACACCTTGCGCATTTACAAATCTTCTGTTACAATTTCGTGAACTTGCGTTTTTGGAATCCCTAACTTTTCTGCAATCGTGCGGGTGCTTAAACGCCGATCAGTATTCAATAAAGCAAGCACACGATCAACATTAGCAACCGTTACCGTCGTTGACGCATGCTCGGACGGTTCCTCGTCGTGGACATCTTTTCGGCCGTCTTTAAAGGCCTTATGCTATTTAAACAATCACGTTCTCACAAAAAAGCATTGCGGTATGCTATCTTGCTCATGTCAAACGTCTCGGTAGCGGACTTCCCCAGTTTAACGCAGAACTTCACCACGTAGGTGTGCTCCAACGTTCCATCGTTGCCGTAAAGCAGCGACGAAACAGCGGTACACTCTTGAATACATCTACTCGCTGGGACTGCTCGGAAGCTCTTCCACGTTTTGAAGTGGAAAGTCGCCTCTACCTTCACACACCATCAGTTTCTCGGTCAAGCACATGAGTGCCGAACTCCACGACTTATCTCCTTACATTCAAGATAGTTCTTGTAGATCTCAAATTATCTAATCCTCCCTTTGTTATTATTATTGCTATTATTATTATTATTATTATTATTGTTGTTGTTATTACGCTTTTCTGCATTATTAACTAGAAATTCTTAAATTTCTCCAAGTTTCAGTTTTAGTTTTCAGATGATGCTTTCTGTCTGGAATCAACTCGAAATCTGAACATTTAGCCATCTATATAAAATCAAGACGAGCTAAAGATTTCGTGCACTGTATTCGGTCGTTCTTCGTTTAGCTGATGGTAAAGAACATCAGCTACCTCAGGAACTTCTTTTACAACATTCCACTTCCGAGGATAATACATTTGGGTCACCGCGAATCAAGATGCAATGTCTGGTACCTATGAGAAAATGGAGAATTTTTTCAACGGTATTTTAAAGGGAGTTTTCCTTGCGATTATTTTAGAAAATATCTTTTAAAGACAATGCCGTTTTGTTAATCGTGTAAAGGTAAATATCCAAGTGGCTCTCCCTTCAGTGGGTGGAAAAATGCCAATGCACGTTTAAAATTTCAAAATTTTGTCTTTAAATATTTTAGTTTTTACTCTAGACGCTTACATTCAAACAACAACGTATCTTTTTTCGACTTCTTTGTGAAACGACTTTTGATGCTAATCATTGTACATAAGCCATTTATTACACGACGTCCTACTAATCGTGAAAATCGTTTTGCAATCGTGAATACAGAACCCAAATACGATTTCAAGTTTAAATGCTTTATGCTCTTGCAATTTAACATATGTCTAGTTGTTGAGAAGTTTCAGCTGTTACTATTTTATGCAATTAATTTATGCGTCTCTTATTAAATTTTAAAATCATTATTGAGTTAGAGCCTTTAAAATTTGGTTATTTATGTCTTCTATGCCAACTAATAATATATTATTTTCATTCAATTTTTCTATCGGAAAAGTTTTTTAATATAGTAAAACGTCGTTTATGCCATTTAATATAATATTTTAAACACGAATCCGGACTATAAATAAGAACAGCAAAAGCATATAGTAAGGAAAATGGAGTACGCAGGGGATCATATGATGCAATTATTGCATATATACTCGTACATATATCGTCTATATGCAGTTGTACCTCTTTAACTCCCTTTATGAACGTTCGACGTACGCTATTGAGTAAAGTACTTGAATTTTTGTGACATATTGGCGATATAACTATATCTGAACAAAATAACTTTGCGCATCAGTTGGGAAAATCAGGGTGTCTTTAAAACATTATTACCGTGTCAACTTGAAATCAAACTTCCTACAAGGCAACACTTTTCATAAAACCGTTTTTGGTGTACGCAATGTAAAATATTTAACTGCTATTCGAAAACTAAACAATCACCAAAATTGTGCGATGCAGTCAACGCTCTCTTTGAAATTTTAATCCCCTGTTTTATACGTGAAGATGGAATTTACTCAGCTTTATTCCATTTATTTTCACAAACTCTGAAGAAAACAAGTGCTTTTGAATATGTTAATGTTGGATCATTATTCCTTTGTTTTATTTTATGAGAAATGTATAGTAAAACTTGTCTATAATGATTTTAAAGGACAAGGAAAACGTATTCTGATAGCCAATTTACCGTTATAGAAAAGATTAAATATAATACATTTTGTATACCTTGGGACCAGGAGGAAATATGATTAAAGACAATACGTCACAGACAGTAGTGCTGTCCCATATTTAGTTCTCTGTATTTTACTTATAACTATGACAAATATACTTGTATTTAATGGTGAAGGGAACACTTCTATTAAAGCAGGAAGATGTTAGAGGTTATTTCAGAAATTTATATCTAGCACTCGATTTCTTTGGATTTAGCATCCTTCTGATTCCAATTTGTTCCAAAAATATTCACTAAACGCACTTCAAACTAAATACGAACCACAAATCATTGAGTTAACTTCTCAACACTTTAACTGCTGGATTATTTAATACAGTGATGTAAGAAATTTTTCTCTTACGTAAGTATTCCAGAGCGATATTTCTTCTTCAAAAAAGAAGGCTATGTTTAAGTACAAATATTCCCTCTTAATGCTGCTAAGGGTTAACGTAACGCTCTAGCATTTATCGAAAATGTAGGGTATCAAGAATTAACTCATGAAATTATATTTTATATTTTCCAAACCAATGTTTAATTTGAATATAACAATTGTAATTTCTTTTTCTCTGTAGATGTGTAGTTCGACTATTTGGAACTGATACCGAAGTATAGCTTCTTAAATTTTAACATGCTTTTATTATTCTTTCTATTTATTTAAAGTTTTATGCAGTCTTCTTTATGCAATTCATTGCTAACTCTCACATAGTTTAGCTTACTTTTGTGAAGTTTGACCTTTTAAGGAGTATATGCAAAATATTTAAACAGCAGAATAAATACGCATTCATCAGTGACTCAGTCAAATTTGTAGGCAGGGCATATACATGAATAAATTTACTCCAATATTTGTTCTATTTATCATATATTCAAGATCATCATATTTTATACTTAGAATGCTTGTGTGTGTGTGTATGTGTGTGTGTGTGTTAAAGTAGAAAAGTTTGCTTTATGGAGAATTATTTACGTGGTTTTCGATAACTATTTATTTTTGTTTCTTGGTTTTTCCAGAGAAAACTCACTGTAAAATAAAGAAACTAATGACAGATATAACCACGTTAAATTACGTTACTGTAAGTGATTTTTCAAATCCTTTTTCAGGTAAATTTTAAATGTATGCAAAATATATCAACCGGGACATATTCACCTGCAATATTTATGATATTTTCCAATTTTGTGCTACGCTCATCTAGAAAATTTTACATGTACTTCACTCTTTTAATAAAAATAATGAAATAACACTTGTTTACAAAATGTTGCTTATTAAATTTTACAGTTAAATGAATTAAATGGAGTGATCGTTATAGTATGTTTCTCCTTACTTTTCAAATACGTTTTTGAAATTTATGTGTAACGCAGGTTCTTTCAGTACCATGCTTTTAAAAAACAAATACATATAGGAATTTTCCTATGATATATAGCAAAATATACATGTAGAGTTATTTTACCTAAAATGCACTACTTGTGAATTTTCTGCTACATTCAGTATGAGAAACATGTTTTTCAGTGTCCAGCAGTAATTTTCTAGCATTTTGGGTTCGATTTTCCTTGGTAGCGAATTTTCATTTTTGATATATCGGGATGCAAACATTCACCATGTTCGTTATTGAACATGTCCAGAATTTTTGGACAAAATCGAAATTTGAAGCCAATTGTTCATAATCCTTTTGCCTTTGACATAAAGAATATATTTTATATTATATATTATACTGTATTATATTATAGTTCCTTCCTGAAGAAGATTCCAACTTTTCAGTTTTGAAAGCAGCAGTTCAGAATACATTTTGGACAAATTGAGATCACAAAGAAGATCATTAATTTCTGGTTGATAAAATTTATGAGGTTCTGTTATCTTTCCTACGAAAAAATGTCGATCTTTTTCGGCTTTATCACCTCCTTCGAACAAAAGTTAACTTCGGACTTAGGCTAGCCTGGAACTCTGAATCGAACCCCATGTTTCTGGTGGCACTGCCGTTGGTAACTGTGTACTGTGGCGCAAAAGCCTGGTGGTTAAAGAAGTAAATAAAAACAGATCTGAAGATTAAAAAATAGCAAACTGTACTCCAAAAGTAGCAGATTTGAACTATTTGTAGCCCAAAAATAAAAATGAATTATTTTGCAACTACTAGTAGCTCCAATAGCAGCCTAGAAAAAGGATGAGGCTTCTGGCCCTCCCCGATATGCCCCTGACGTGTCTGAAGATTTTTTTTTTTAACCCTAGGCAACGCGTTGTGGTCGGTTTTTTCTCGCTCGTTGAGCGTTTTCGATATTTAAGCCTAACAGATATAAAAGCAGGTCAACATAATCGTTTGTATACTACTTACATTGCTGGGCAAAAAATATACGAAAATTTTGTAGGGGGGGCAGTCAAGGACAAAATTTTTCGTGGTGTTGGAATAACACCCTTCATTTATCATGAAAGTTGGAATTTTTTACAGTGAAAAAATATATTTTTGGGGGTCAAAAACCCTGCGACCTCCCCCGTATCCGCTCTTGATTATAATTACGTACTGTAACACAGGAAAATAGAAAAATTGACCTCACTAAATGTGCATCCACGGTTTGAACCTTCGAGCCTATATAAAGTACATATATTCGAAGATTTGCTCAGAACTACAATGTTAAACGAGTTTCGAAGTCACGTGACGTCCATTTTAGTACATATAAGATCTCTGTGATTAAAAGTACCAAAACAAGAATTGAACCACAGAGATCTCATAGGAATTGAACGAGTATCGAACATGTTATGTTTTAGTGAAACTATCATTCACTGCGAATAGAAATGTTCAACAAACAAAATTTTTATTGTATTATTATGTAATACTAATAATATTTTGTGATTTTATATATGAAAATAAGAAAGTAGCTATTTTTCAGATTTATAGCCTGAAGGTAACTAAAAGTAGCCCAAAAAGTAGCGTGTCGCCCAATTCGAAATGTTTGTAGCGAGGGCACTTAAAACATCGCCCAATACCCTACTTGTAGCCCAATCTGGCACCACTGGTGCGTGAATGAAGTGTTGCCAGATCTGAAGATTAAAAAGTAGCAAATTGTGCTCCAAAAGTAGCGGATTTGAACTATTTGTAGCCCAAACATAAAAATGAATTATTTTGCAAGGAAGGGTTTAAGTATTATATAAGTATCTTTGAGAAGGGGGGGTATTACTGTTGTACTTATTTTCCTATGTTAGCCAATGTTAATTTAATTTTTGCTTAAGGGAGGGTGAGGTATAAGATGATCAAAATATTGCTTATATAAGACTTGTATGTTCCCCAGCTAGTAGTAATAGTAGTAGTAGTAGCTCCAACAGAAATCTAGAAAAAAGAGGTGGGCTTCGATCCCCTCCGATACGGCCCTGGCATGCAACATTTCAAGTGCCCTCACGTACGCTCTCTGAATACGGAATATCGTAATCGTATCTCCAATAGCAGCCTAGGAAAAGGAAGGACCTTCTGGTCGTCCAAATCTGGTTTCAGATTTCATATCCTGGAAATTGCTGTATAATTATGTTTTTGGCTGAAATAACGAAATAACAGTTTGGACATAGCATACTGGAAATAATCTGAATTATATGTATCCTAGCTTTAAATCAATTGCATCATCCGGGTAAAAATGTTGAGGGAAAGGGAAAAGAACAAACGGAAATGTGATTTAAACAGGAGCGATAAAGTTGAGAAAAAACGCGATGAAACGAAGGACGATGAAAAGGATTGAGCTGTGGATGATGGGGAATACAGGAAAAACTGATACCATAATGGCAAAACTCATAGAAATAATGAGAAAAATAGATGAAAATAAGGAGAAACAAGCACAGAGAGATGGTATATTACGATGAAAAGGAGGAAGCTGTGGATGATGGGAATACAGGAAAAACTGACACCATAATGGCAAAACTCATAGAAATAATGAGAAAAATAGATGAAAATAAGGAGAAACAAGCACAGAGAGATGGTATATTACGATGAAAAGGAGGAAGCTGTGGATGATGGGAATACAGGAAAAACTGATACCATAATGGCAAAACTCATAGAAATAATGAGAAAAATAGATGATAATAAGGAGAAATAAGCACAGAGAGATTGTATATTACGAAAACAAATGGAGAAGCCACAAAATAATTATGATGAGATAAAAGTGGCATTTAGAGATATTTCAATAGAATTCCAAAGAGTGATTGAAGAAAACGAAACTTTAAAAAAAGGAAATGAATGACTGGAAGTAGGAAAGCGAACAGAGGGCGGAAAACATTGAGATTAAAACAGGAAAATAAATTAAAAAATAAAATATCTTGGAGAAGAACTTGAAATAAAAATGGGAGAAATAATAGAATTGCAACAACATAATATAAGAAATAATATAGAGATAATAGGACTGCCATATAGGGAAGGAGAGAACTGCGAGGACTTAAGTGATGAAATTGTGTGCAAAATTATAGGTAAAGATGGAATCATATCGAAGCAGCGCATAGGTTAGGATATGGTAGGGGAATAAGCGACAAGATAATCGTAAAATTTTCAAGTAGAAAAATCAAGAGTGAACCATTACAGAAAAAAGAGGTATTTACATAAAGGAAAGGGATATAAGGAATTATGGAGAAAATTCAATTTACATTAACGAAGAATTGTGACCTTACAGGAATATCTTGCTTAATGACGTATTAAACAAAAAGAGGGGAAAATGGATGGAGACATTTATGTACAACAAACGGTAGAGGCAAGTTGAGGATAGAAGAAAATAGTGAAGTGATTACCACAAATAGCTATAATGATATAGAAAGAATTAAGTGACTTAAAAATAAGTCAAACGATGGACCAATTTGTAGTACAAACCTTCATATAGATTTGAACAATGATATTGATAAATTATATGTAAAAAAATGTATTTTCGGAATTTCACAAAATATAAACGAAATAGTAACGGATATTTTAACTTTTATTAATTACAGTGACAATAGGATTAATTTTGTAGAACCATTGAAAATCGTAAATAGTGCTAAATTAACGAATAATGATGTTGAATGGGAAAACTATGAAAATTCTATTATCCAGAAATGTGAAACGCAAAACTTAAATCCTAACTCTGAGTTCGATAAATTGAATTCAAAAACAAATAACGAAACATGGATAAGAATTAACGAAAAAATTGTAATTGATGATAACATGAATGAAGGTAATTTACTGAATAGTAATTGGACAGTAAAAAACAATAAAGTAAATAGAATAGTTTATTCAAACGCTAGAAGTATTAATAATAGGATAGAGGAAATAGAGTTACTGATCAATGATGATGAACTTCAAGCAGATATACTGGCAATTACTGAAACGTGAATGGATGACTATGACTTAAATTATTTTGAGGGTTTTTATAGATATCATAGAAACAGGAAGGAAAAGAGGGGAGGGATGTATCCTTTTATATAAGGAATGAATTAGAAGGCTATGGATTTCGAGATGAAATAAGAAATATGAATGATAACTTTGAAATGATAAGGATAAAAAAAAGAATAATATAAGAATGGT